>JAMAKE010000017.1:173674-534767 GCA_023628695.1 Nectriaceae sp. PG4201
TGGAGGGTTAGAACAGTAGTGAGCCATCGCAAGGACGACAACGGCACAACTAACTCGGAAAACTTTAAGGTCAGTCACTCGATGTTGCATTCAGACCCAATACCAAGCAAACGGACAGTAAGTGCTTGTCATACTTGCTCCCTTATGACTCCACATACAAAGAACCTATTACACCTTTAAACAGTCCGCCACACCGTTCCCTCGTGAACAGACGACGCTCCTAACTTTCCTCCACCTTTTAACTGAACCCCCCAAGCACTCCCGATTCCGGATTATGTCTTCCCCTCACCTTATTGCGACACGTGGAGTTAACCAACTCCAACTTCATACTGCTATCCAATGATGGTCTAGGCGTGTGCTCGCGTGCCTGGCGCTGTCATGTACCGAACCAATGTGATCGTCACTTAGACACGGTGTCTAAAATTTCGCCTCTCGATAACACAGCCCGCATATATATTTCGTGGATCTTGCCCCTCCATTATGGGGAAGGGTATTCCGCTACCCTCATCCCCCAGGACAATAGGGGGAGGCCGCCTCGCGTGCCTTGGGTTTATGGGGAAGGGATGACCTCTGGGCCTCGACTCGACGGTAAATTAGGAAAGAGAGGTGTCAAGGGTCTCCTATCATCTACTCGCATAGTAGGGTAGGGGTTGCCAACCTTGATGGGAAATGGTTGCCCAGCATCTTCTTCAAAGGCCTCAAGCCGGATATTGGGCAAGCCGTCCCCAGGACTCCTATTGATAACAGTGAGCATATGACGCAAGGGGATTCGAAGAACCTGTGCCGACACAGGGGGAAGTCAGATCGTAGTACTGGTACGCGTGTAAGGGCTAGACCTTCGGAGATCCAGCGGGATAATAGGAAACGGCTGTCCGACAGCCCCTTGAAAGTCGGCAAGTTCTTGCTGGGTGCCATGGAAGGACTGCACTTGGGCCGTCAGCACGGGAGAATTTGGCGGGACGAAAGGGTCGTCGTCTTCAAGATCCATCGGGAAGATGTTAAGAGAAGGGGCTGCAGAGTCCATAAGGACGGTGGAAAAGGGTATTCTTGAAGATTCAGACATGTTGATAGTAAAGGTAGAGGAGCCGACCGATTTCAAGATGATGTGCTAGGAAGTAGGAGAGAAGGAAGAAGTCGTAGAAGTGATAGAAGTGAGAATTTTCTCGTAGGGTCTAAGAGAGAGAGAACAGTTTTTTAAGCAAGTACACAACGGATACGCTTTATGTTGTTTACGTTTCTGCTTGATAACCTTCGCAATAAGAACCTTAATATAATTTTTGGCATTATTCAGCGCTCGCAGCTGTATGAACGTCTAAATTCCCTATCCCAACCTCCATTTTCAAACTTTCCCTCTCTGCCAGGGCAACGACATGCAACGACCAACCCAAAACGCCTGTGGACGTGAACCATAAGCTTAACCCGGCATCTCCTTGGGAACCTGGATCTGTTCCAGCACGGTGGCCTTGCTGGTGCCGCCCTTGGCGGATCGGTTCTCGACGCTTGTCTCGTAGTTGAACACGTCGGCGATGTCGCCCTCGAAACGCTCGTCGATGGCCTTGATTTGCTCGTATGTAAACTGGTCCATGGGGATACCTGTCTCCTCCGACTTGGCGACACATCGGCTGGAGATGTGGTGGGTCTCGCGGAACGGCACGCCCTTTCGGACAAGGTAGTCAGCGACGTCAGTGGCGAGCATAAAGGGGTCCAGGGCAGCCTTCATCTTCTCAGGGTTGGTGATCAGGGTGGCCAGCACGCCGTTGGCGATTTAGATGCTGTCAGAAACGGTCTTGACATGGTCCATCATGGGCTCCAAGCTCTCCTGGACATCCTTGTTGTAAGTGCTGGGAAGTCCCTTCTGCGTATGAAGCCGGCCATGTGGCCAAATTCTCGGCCAGCCTTGCCTCGGAGCAGCTCCAGACTGTCGGCATTCTTCTTTGGGGCATAAGCGAGCTACCGGTGGAGTAGGCGTCCGAGAGACGGGCGAAACCAAACTCGGCAGTATAGTAGATGATAAGATCCTCGGCCCATCGCGAGATGTGCTGCATCAACATATCACCCCACTGCAGGAACTCAGTGACGAAGTCTCGGTTAGCGACACCACCCATGGAGTTCCACATCAGGCCCTCAAAGCCCGGCTCCTTGGCCATCATATCACGATCAATATCGAAGGGGTTGCCGGCGAGGGCACCGCAGCCGAGAGGGCTTCGGTTGATGCGTTTGATAGTTTCTCGGAGTCGGTCAAGATCGTTTGCAAAGGCAAAGCCGTAAGACAGCATCCAGTGGCTCCATCGCACAGGCTGGGCGCGCTGCAGGTGGGTGTAACCGGGCATGATGTAGTCGATCTCGCTCTCGGCTCGGGCAGCGATCAGCTTGAGGAAGCTGACAAGATACTCGTCAATCTTGCGAAGCTCGTCTCGGAGCCACATTCGCATGTCGCGGACGACCTGCTCGTTTCGACTGCGGCCCGTGTGGAGTTTGCCGGCAACATTCTTGCCAATGATCTCGCCAAGTCGACGCTCGTTGGCGGTATGGATATCTATCGCGAGGTTCGCTCCCTTGCTTCGTTGGAGAGCTACGTGACAAGGGGATTGGGAACGTACCCTCATCAACACCCGAGATGATGACGAATTTATCAGTCTCCCACTCCTTCTCGACCTGCTGGAGACCCTCCTCGATCTTCTCAAACTCCTCCTGGGTGATGATACCAGACTTGGCGTTGGCTCGGGCCTTTGCCAAGGATATCCTGCTTGTAGAGGACCCGGTCGAAGAAGGTGGACTCGTTATACTTGACCATCAAAGGGGTCAAGGCCGCCTAGATGCAGTTGGTCAGAGCTAGAATTGGCAGGTGACGTTATCTGAGGGTCCTACCGGTGAATCAGCCACCCCAGATCATGCTGCCCTCTGGCTTGGAGCTAGAGGCCATGGTGCAGATGATTTCTAATTTGTGACACGGGACGGGCAAACAGGAGCACCACAATTGGGTCAATTGGAACCAGGTCACGTCAAAGATAGTTTGACGACAAGCAGGAGCGCGGGGTTGTGCAGAGTTTTGGCGGGTTTGTCCTATCAGAAAGATTGATGGGTCACGGATTAGAGTCACAGAAGACATCGAGTCACAGTGCCAGAGCAAGGAATCGCCAGAAATTTTTGTGGGACATTTTCAGCCTTGTCCGATCATGGCCCGGGCCTGGGAGACCCGTCTGGAGAAATGCTACACCTAAGAACAGGTTAAAAGTCAGGGCCTCTATTTTCTGGGGAATTTTGTATGGGAATGTACCATTCTTGTCACGTCCTATTGATGGAAAAAGTCTTCAAAGCACATAAGGGTTCTCGGTGCATCCGGCAGAATGAATTATGTGTGAGCGAAAATGTGAGGGCAGCAAGTGCGAGACTCCCCGATGCCGGCCTCTGACCACCTTCATCATCACCTCAGCCAAGTCACGGATTCCGAAGGGTCTTCTCTTCTCTGTCAGATGCAACGCTGCAACTTCACCTCTGCTCCTGCAGGTGAGGCGAAGCGAAAACGCCATGCACGACCATGTGTGCGTGTGCCGATGAGATCCATCCCAGAGGCGTGCGTCCTGCATCGGCCTTGAAAGGGACCAAAACTTCTCTGCTGGAACGTGCCATCCTTGTCTACCTCTCCACGCCCCTGCGACCCGCATCCGCAAGCTGCCGCCCCCCGTCGGTTTTTTCTCAAAGTCATGCCCATCTGTCATCCCCCAACCCCGTGATAGGATTGGTCAAAGTCGACGTTGGGACCTGACTTCTGATATCGGGATCGCCAGAATCAGATGCCTTTGGGCCGTCTGTCGACTGATGGAGGGTGAGCGGCACATGCTTTTAGAGTCTGGGAGTTCGGTCTCACGCGGGTTTCGGAGACGAGCGGGTTGTGTTGCTGTCGGTCAATTCTCACAGGGAAAAAAGAAGGGGACAGCAATGGCATGAAGCATGTGGAAATATTGGAGTTTGTTCCATGGGGGGCCCTTGGGGTGCTCCTCCGCATACTATGTTAGTCGTTATTCAGTTACTACGCCGCCTGTTAGTCAGGCTCATGATGGCGGGCATTAAGACAGACTACTACGGAGTTTGCGGCACCAGCTTCGTAATAGGCCAACTTCAAGATACTGTACCTTGATTTGAAACATCGAGGATTGACGGATTATCAATCAACTTGACAACACTGTTTCGGTGTTTGGAAGCTTATTACCCCGTACCGCCGCGCTCCATTTACTAACACGCTGGCGTCATGGCATCTTATGGCTCGGACATTTGGGCATCATACCTCCGCTTCCGCATACGGCGGCTTGGAGTAATTCCAGCCCAGGCCGCAAATGAATGCAACTACAGAGTAACAACGCGTACGGGCAGTCTGTAGATGATCAATAGTCAATCAATCAGCCATCCATCTGGCTGCTGTGGATAGATGACCATGCGACCCTGATCAACAACCCAATTACCTAGAAAGTGTAATGTTCCCCGCGAAATTGCGAGCCTCCCGAAGATGCAGTTACACGTGAGTTGTCAAAGCTGAAGAGCATCCATAACCCAAAATGGCAAATATCGTGAGAGATCGTCCCCCCGGAGCAATGGGGGCGCAAGGGGCAGAAAGCTTCGTGTCTCCGGGGGGGGGGTGGGAGAGAGGCTAGCAGCGTCAGAAAGAGTTCGCGCGCCTTCGCGCAATGGCATCATGGCAACGCTCGGCGTGGGACTCCGAGGTTCGGGCTTGTGCCATGGAGCCGCCCACGACCCACGACGCCCACGACCGCCCACGCCGCCATGCGGGAAGCGAGTGTGTGTCTGTGTGTCTGCATTTTCTCACTTCTGACCAGCGACGGGTTTTTCGGAGGGCGGCTGGACTGGTGAAAAAAACGTGTTGGAGGGTGATGGTGGGTTGACTAGCGTTACACGCCATTCGTCCATCCCATCTTTTCAGGACATGGAGCGGACGAAGGCCCAGGCCAGACTCCAAAGTCCGTGCCCCGCCAGTCCGTAGAGCGTCACAGTGAGTGGGAAAAACGCGTTCCAAGGATCCCATGCCAAGGAGAGAATGCATGAGAAGTGGTGGTGGTGTTGTGGTGTTGTGTGGGTGGAGGCCATCGACAGTCTGCACTTCCAGGTTGCGTCGACTTTTAGCCTTTTATTTAGCTCGCCAAAATCTGAGCTCCCCATCTTAGCTTTCCCCGTCCACGCTTAAAAATTCCTCAAGGCCTACAAATCGCGCCCAATTCCCCCTCCAAGCACCTCCTCTTCCTCCTCCTTCTTACTTTGGTACTTGTCTCACTCATTCCATCAACTTCAATTCACTCTCAAGCGCCTGTGCTGCTCCCTGCATTGCCCAACACCCAACAAACCGACTCGCGTGTCGACAATTATCCAGCACCCGAATAACCCGACTCAAACCGCTTGCAAACACCAAATCCTCCATCACAATGTTCACCACTACTCGAGTCCTTCGACAGGCGGCTGTCCACGCCGAGCGAACTCCCCTCATCAAGTTTGTTGGTCCTCGCAGCATCCCTTGTAAGTCTTGGACGCATCCAATCTCCCCATCGTCTCCTGACGGCGCCCCATTCTGACTCGCTTCTCGCAGCCAACGTCGACCACACTCCCAAGCCTCATCCCGCCTCCCCCGTGGGCAAGCTCCCCGAATCCTTCACCCTGTACGGCAACGGCTCAGCTTCCTCCCGACACGCGACCTTCAGCTCCTACCGCGACCACGCCCAGCAGCACGGCCCTCTCCAGAAGACCATTCGCATCGGTGACGGCGGCGTTGGCGGATCCGCCGGTGCTAGCCTCGGCTCTGTCCACGCTCCCGAGGGTGTCTTTTTCGATGTGTCCGAGCTTCCTCCCCGATTCCGCCGTCCCGGCCTTAGCGCAGCTGAGATCGAGGCAATTGAGTCCGGCGGCGCTGCCCTTGTTGGGTAAATAAGCTCTTTACATACCACAAGGGGATGCGGCGGAGGTGGAATGTACGGACTGAACTGACGACAACGATTTACCACAACACAACACACTATAACTCAACACAACACAATACCAGGGCGGAAACTGAGAAAATGCCTGGAGCATGCCACCAAAAACCTCGGCGACGTGTACGATGATAACCGCGCAATGAGCGGGAAAACCGGCGATATGCATTGAAAAGGCGTATGTTACATACAGAGTACACGGACTTATTCCCAGTGTCCGAGTAACGGAACAGGATTTCCTTCAAGCTGGCGGCTGGCTATCCTTTGTTGTCCAGAAGGTACTGCGGCCCATTGTCATGCTTGGGGTCAACGAGGAGGGCTCTTCGACAAAGCTCAGAAGGGCTTCTGGAGAGAAATTGCGAGATACCAGGATATAGGACTTTCCCCCTACACGGAGAACGATTCGACCTCCGTTTTTTTCTTGATTGGCAAATGCCATTCTTTTACATATATTCACCTTGACGGCTTTAACAGCGCGCAAGGAGCATCACGGCGTTGGATAGGAATTCAAACAGATAGGATTCATCATCAATCAAAACAAATTTCAAAATACCTTTCAAGTCTCTTACATCCACGCAAATACCTCGCCATGCCTTCTCCAACCTTCACTGAGCCTCATTTTAGTTTTACGTAAAGCTGCACGCTTAGTTCTCCAAAATGACTCCAACTTACCCCGGCTTCCGATATCTCGCCCGGTTCGTCCAAGCCTCTTCCTAACCTTGACCTCTTTCCGGCCCCGGCATCGTCATTCCCGATCCGTCTTCGGCGTCGTCTCCGAGCCATGACGGCGACTTGTAAGTCGGCCCGTGGGGCCGCCGCAACTCTCCATCGCAAAACCGCAAATTGCACACCGGACCGGACCGGGACCGGGTCTTAGAGGACGAAGACAATATGTCGCCTCCGCAATAGCATTGGCCTCTATGAATATGACTCCAAGGCTCCTGCATCTCCACGATGTCGTGCAAACATGCAATGCCGCTGAGCGTTGATGCAATTTCTTGAACGACCATGTCCGGTCCCGCCCGATGTCCGGTTTCTTCCGGCCCAAGAATGTTTTTTCTACGATGCGAAAATTGAGCTGGCGTGAACATGTGGGCAGTGGCATGAGCTGCCAGGGCGGTAAAGCACCGAGTTGGAGACAATGGCTGCTGTCGGTAGGGAGGCGCCAAGAGGTCGGTCCAGCCCTGTTCGCGATGCTGCACGTCGTATGATGATCCAGGCCAGCCCCCCTTCGTGCGTATGGACACACGTCAGAGGCGTCTCAAGTGCCGGAGCGCAAGTACTACCCCCGTGGCCTTCCCTTCAGTTGGTGTTTCAAGCGTGAAGGTTTTACTGGATGTTATCGCCAACTCCTATCCAACGCCCGTCCTATTTGGATGGAAGGTTGTGAGATAATCGGATCAAGGGAGAAGGATCTGGTGATCATCCAGCCGCCGCTAGACGATCTTGGGCTGAGCTGGCGGACGGATCGAGGACGGTGCATGGAGGAGGCGCTGGGGTAGCTTGAACTAGGTGCGGAGAGACGGAGGTTGGAGCAATTGGATGTTGTGCGGTGTTGCGCATGTGCTTTGGTTGGTTGGCATGTGATCGGGCAGATGGAGGTGAGGTGAGGCTGAGGGGAGCTTGGATGCTCACGTCGGCGAGAGTCCGAAGACCAGGTTTCAAGGAGCTGGGGGTCTAACGTTCATCATTATGATTGTTCTTCTTCTGAACGTATGAGCTGGGATCATGCCATTACTGCGTGGGGTGAAAGTGGGAAGTTTGCAGGTATGAGTTGGATGATGTTTGAGAGGGAATCATCAACATCCGTTCGACCAGATGGAGCGTCAGCCACTGGCGTCAATAACGCCGCAGGGTGCAGAGGAGTATCAATGTTGCTTTTGATTAGACACAGCTTTTCCTATTTGAGACTGTCCTATCATGAAGCTTCTTGAGTCTACTGTCTCCTGAGTGCGAGGTTGAGCAAGATCCTAGCATGATTAAATCTTAGTGAGCCCTATCTCTCAGAGCAGAGACGGACAAAAGACGAAGGGCTCACCTTGGAGTCAAGCTTTCCAGTTGCAGTAATTATAGATATTTCACCTGTTCATTTATGGCTCAACTAAGGTGAAGTTTGCAATCATGATTCTGCTAAGCTATCGTATTGGCTCGACTAAGTGGGTGGGAGTGAATGTTTTTGAGCGGCATATTGGCAAGGCATCATTAACAGAGACAAAAAGCCAAATGGCTCATTTGCTAGGCTCATTTGCTATAGGTCAATTGGGTATTTGGTCCAAATACTGAGGCATACTCCTCTGGTGAATTAAGTAAGCTAATGCGGATATCCACGCTGCACAGAACGGAACTTCAAGTCTTCCCCAGATTCCGAAGCCGTGAAAAAGTGAAATGAGATTCGCCAAACCTAGCCATTATCGAACTATAATCAAACCCAAATTATAATAACTACATGATGTGTTGGGGCTTTTATACATATTGAATCGGCGACGGACATAATCCATATCGAGCTGACTTGGAAGAGTCGCATAAGCGCCTAAAATATTTCCTCCTTGCTACTCGTTCAATGAAGCAGGCAGGGGAAAGCAGAGACAAGGCTTCATTAGTTGTTTCAGCATAGATTTGGGGACCCCAGAACAAGAACTAGACTATCTCTACTCATCCAGCTAGCAAGTGCCAGGGGTAGCTAATGGATTACGTTCGCCTTACGAGGTTGAGGGAGTTTAGTTCAAGATAGCAAAGAATTACCGAAATACTAGGAGGATTAGGCTTATACAGCTAGAGGTTTCTAGAGTCAATGGGTCTCGATAATAACATATTGCTGACTGCGAACAATTCCCCTGTAGGGTAGTCACGCCTAGTACCTTATAAGATAGCTAGATTGATCATAAGAGCAAATACTACTTCGAGTTAGAAGTTCCCCGTCATGATAGTCTGGCCCGTCTTGTGATCCACTGAACCTACTTTTAAATATGAATGATAGCATCTGTAAAGATACTACCTCATTTGTGTACTAGGAACCGCCGTGTTGGGTTTCGGCTCCATGCATGAGCCCCCTCACTTTGTGTAGCCGGATGCTCCCATATTCACCTTGCGCACCATCCGGCTTTGCGATCTCTCTGCGCTTTAGTGAATCATGCCGACCGACAATTTTCTATCGACTAAATCGAAATAGCGCTCATCTCATCGGATAAGGTAGAATTCCAGAATACGGCCTGCATGCGCTGGTTGCCAAGGACCCGGCCACCGCTGGCGTCACTGATAAAGTCGCCTTACACGGCCTGAACAGACCTTACGAAAAGACATGGACTGAGGAGTTGAGTCAACACAATTGGTTACGGGACACTTTTTCTGGCTTTAGTGGTTCCTCTGGTAAGTCTATGATGGCGCGCGTTATGTCGTTTGCCTATAACTCAAAAGTTCAGTTCAGTAAATCCGCCGCCGACGTACGCGACTTTGCTGACCAGCTACTAGAATGCCTCATCGCTGAAAGGAAGTCAGGGATCGAACATAATCGCCCAATTGTATTCATCTGCCACAGTTTAGGAGGAATCATCGTCAAACAGGTGAGTAACATACTACAAGCTCAAGCGTCTGGTTGGTGTATTCACTATCTAGGTATTCAATGGAACCAATGGGTAGAACCGATGCGAAGGCCTATTTAAGAGGATTATTGGTGTTCTCTTCTTTGGAACTTCTCACAATGGCTCAAATATCACGAGCTTTGCTACTTCTCTAGGGAACCTATCGAGGGCGTCGTCTCTAGGAATTCATACCAACTTTCACTTGTTAAAAGACGTAGAGCATCACTCCTCAAAGTTAGAGCAGGTGTCGAATACCTTTTTGCAGCTTGGCGGCTCTTTGAAGATTGTGACGTTCTTCGAAATGGACATGATGTCTTGCAAACTTCTGAGCAGCCCCACACCCCACCCCCACGTCCTGAACGAGCGGGTTAAATAGAGACGACAACATCAACAAAAAAAGACATACAACAGCGGGGATTCGCTGGTCGTCACCGACCCAACTACTAATCCGCCCCTCACCGGCTTGTCTATGGGAGAGCGGACGGGATCCCGAATTCTCCAGTGGGTATGGTCGTATGTACCAGAGAATGTTGTTGATGGTGACTATATCAGATTCGATAGCCAGCTAAAGATAGCAACGATGATTCGTTCCCTTTAGACAAACTCTTTGACTAACTTTCTTGCGTCGTCTTCGTGGTATTAAGTATAAGACTGATAAGAAATCACTTCAGCTTTACATGACTGAAGTATCGTCTTGCCTCAACTTCAAGAAACCATACCCCTACCCACAAGCTGCCGCCTCCTCTCTCCCCACAAACCATCCCTAGATATCTATGGTATGTCTAATAGAGACCTCTTATCCCATAGTAGGCATTCCCGGTTACTCCTAGGTCATTGCGAAGTCGTCAGCCATAATTAACATGAGATATGAGGTATTGATTGCTTGAATAGGAATCACGACAACCTCTGCAATTCTCGTCCCGTTCAGACAAAATGCTAAAACTTGAGATGACGAACCTGGGATTTTAATAGGCGAAAGTTCCAAGTTGAGAGAATTAACGAACAATTGAGTCCTAATTCGTAGCCTAGCCACATCAAACCCGGACCTCCACAAGACTTGAATCCCCCTGCCTATTGAAGGTATTTGCAGCTGGATACTCAATCATGAGACCTACAGACGCTGGCTCAAATTCTCGATACCCGATCTTCTGCATCTATCCGCAGATCCGGGCTGTGGTAAATCAGTAGTAGCCACGTTCCTCATCGATCGCCTTACAAACGAAACATCGTCGCTGAAGAAGACGAATATCTGCTACTTCTCCTCCTCCTCGTTCTTCTTCTTCTTCTAGTCAGACATGAGGAGAAACATAACGGGGTCTGTGGCCTCTAGGCATTACTCCACCAGCTGCTTCATCTTCAGCAAGAACTGCTGGACGTGGCAAGTGGATATTGCCTCTACCTAAGATTGGCGATATTAAGGCTCTTGGAGCACCATAATCACTGTTCTCCAACAGCCCGTGGCTAAGAACACGATCATCATTTTGGATGGATTCGATGAGTGCGAAATGAGTCCACGTAAGTTGCTAATGGATACGCCGTTGACGCACTTTGCACCAAGAAACATGATCGAAGATAAGCCAACGAGGCTCAGAGTTCATCATCTCGAATCGCCCCGAAAGTCATTAAAAGCTACCTTCGACCGTCCTCAGTCAAAGGTGCAAGGTGGCTTTGCACCTTGCCCCATAAACCAAAATGTTGCATGATACGATTGCGCGGCGAGGACAAGATCGACGCCAGCAGTCGTAACATCAATCTGGTTATTGATGCAGAGATCGCCGAGATTGTGGAGATGGGGCTACCAGAGGAACTCCTCGATGATGTCCGGCGCGAACTAGTTTTTCGAGCTGATCGCAACTTCCTATATGTGACGCTCATCATTCAACTCTTAAAGGAGAAGGCAGAAGCAGGTGCATCACCATGTGAGCTCCAGGATATTCTGCATAGTTGACACATCGATTCGATATCCGATGGAACTGCTCTCGGGGCGGCAGCATGGCTCCGAATCGAGGAAGCTGTTAAGCTTGGTACTCGCGGCTACGCGGCCGTTGAGTGTCAAGGAGCTCAGCATCTCATTAGCAGTCAACCCGGAATTCGAAACGTTTGAGTATTCTTTGGAGCGTACGAAGCCCAGTGGTTACTCATTCGTCGACATTGAAGAGAACATGGTCCAGCCTTTTGGGAACCATATCAAGACACTATGCGGTCACTTCGTTCGCATCTTAAGAAACAAGATATATCTCGTCCGCGAAACAGCTCATGAGTTTCTTCTTGAGAGCAGACTTGAAGATAAAGTTGAAGAACAACCAGACAATGCATGGTTCTCCTTCGAAGATGACATAACCCTCCAGTTGCATGATACAGTATCCCTGGTCAAGGAACCTTCGAGGGCTTGGAAAGGATCCTTCAACCTCCGACAATGCCACGCGATTTGTCTCGAAGTGTGTGGCACTTACATATACTACATGGGAAAGGCCACACAAGGCATGACACTTGGACGACCAAGCAAACGCACGGCACCTTTCGTCGACTACGCTGTCATGGCGTGGATCACTCACCTCGCGTATATCCGTGATGAAGTTGACCTGAGCCACTTCCCATATTACCAGAATCTCTGCCATCCTCGATTCCCCGGCTTCATGATGTGCATTCAAGCACTTGCACTCAGAACGGACAAAGATGTCTTGACAAACCCCGGTGGATCGGAAGATGATTTGCAAGATTACTATGTTTCGTTATTTAAGATGGATATCAAGAGCGATATCGAGGAAGGAGCTACAGCACAAAAGGTCAAGGAAGTTAAGCTGAGGTACATCTCTAGTAATTCCTGGAATAGCCGAGAATCATCACTTCCCCTATGCACAAATACTAAGGGGTGGGTGTCACTAAATCGGGATCAGAATATTATGAGGATGTTCTGTTGAACCCATGGGCAAATTGATCAGTGGGACCGAGGCAGAGAACTCGAGTCTGAGAAACTTACTCCACCATATCTTGCCAAGAAATGCATATGATCGACGTGAAGCTTTCAGATAATCAGAACATGAGTGGTATCCAACACAGAATTGTGAGAGCTTGTCACCCGAGCCGATTGCCGCCGATTTGGTTTCTCTTTGCCTTGTGTTTGGCTTTGCGCCGGACACACGAGTACAGATGAGACTGGGGGTTTACAAGTGTTGGGTTGAATGCTGGAGAACTAGATGCCATATCGGCATTAGGATCCAGATACTATATCTTCCCCGTGGTAAATTTCGTTTCTACCCCAACTTAACACTCTGGCAGACCCAAACCCAATTAAAATCATGCCTATAAGAAATTATCCCACAGCACCACTACTCAGCGGATGCCAGATATCGTTTGGGCGAACAAGTGGTTCTGGCTCCGGCAACATATGGAAATGCCTTTCTATGGGCAAGGTAGAAGATCTGAAGATTCCACGGTCATTAGTTGTTATGCTCCAGCAGGAGAGGATGAGGGCGTCTTACCGTCTCGGGCACTCTGCAAAAGGACCAGCCATGAAAAACGCCATGCTAATGCTGAAGAACTGAGCATGAGTACTCTCCATGTGATCGTCCCATCGGGGCATCCAAGAAACTCCAGGGCCACAGACAGAGCCGAGACCTAAGTCAACTATGGCTATGATGCCTAGATATATGGCAAGCAACACAAAACGTGCGTAACAATAGCTGAGAATGGAAACCCGTCTCCGCAACGGCTGCTCTATCTTGATACGAGTGCGTGTTATGATGCCTATAGGATGGCAAGGTTCAATATCTTTTCGCTATAGTGTGTCAACCGGCGTATTCATCATAAAGAGGTTAAGTATCATGGTTGACTTACATTCTGTCTGACAGGCTCAAGGGCACGTGAAGTCTTCCGGCTTCTCAAATATTTATTTGATCACATCCTACTTCACCTAACCTCTCTCGCACCTAGCAGCTTGAGCCATCGCAACCTTACTTCAACAGGTTAAAATAGGGTGTAATGTTGCCCGCAAAGAACCACGTCTGTTACTGGGCCATCTCTGCCATCGCGGCAGCTGTCTATCATGGACTCGTCACATATTTTGGATTGGATGAGGCCATCTTTCGAGAGCTCATCATTCCCTTGGGAGCTTACGCAGTCTACCTAATGTGGACTGGTCCTCTTCTTCGCTCAAGATCGTGGCCCCTTCTCTACTTTGCTGCCACAGGATGCTTTTAAATATCTATGGGCGCTATTGCGGAGTCTTTCTTCCTACCACGAGGATGTGCTAAACAGCTGAAAGGAGTAATCCATATCCTTTTGGCATTTTCAACGGTTGGTGCCAATTTTCCCTCTAGAATAGGAACAAACCTTATGACCTGAAGACTCTTAAGGCCACGAATCCTCTTGCCTACTCCCTGATATCGAGCCTGTGAATTCAAGGCCCTCACCTGCATAAGCACACAAATCTACATGGATATCACTCCTCTCGCTGGCTTCTACCAATCCGGACCGCGAAGGATGCCACAGTTCGGTCTTTACGATTAGAGGAGTAACTGGAAGAGCAGTCCGTCAGAATTGAGAAAGGCACACGAGTGATAAAGATTGACGATGTAGAGAAACTAAGGCATAAACAATTAAGTGCATGCCCCAAGATGTGATAGATGAGGATGTTTTCCAAAGGTTTTGACGCCCTTGCATTCACAGACTTGCGGAATCAAAACTCGTGACTCCAGCCCCCTCTGCAGACGACATAAACTTTTCTAAGCGACACATCACCACATGATACTCGTCTTTCTCTGAAATCAGTGCAAAATGGCCTTTCTCCTGACAAGTTGGTATCACCACATCAAGTGCGATCTCACTATCGGAGATGTGGATCCAAGGGGAGACCTTGCAGCGTTCTCGAGTCCATCTCCCCTATGCATCACCGATCATCTCCCAGTTGCCTCCAAGGTTGCGTTTGCCGTGACCTGCCGGCAATACTACAACAGTCTCTCGAAACTGTTCATTCCGCTTCAGACTCGAAGCAGCAAGGAGGAGATCTGTCAATTATTAGAACAAGATATACCCCATCTCTATTATTGTCATTCGTGCGTTCAGTTTCATCGATGGCACTGCGGGTGGATTCAAAGCAATACGTGGCATTAGACCCAGACCTGCCAGAACGAATACCACTACTCGGCCGCATTCCATGGCCGTGGATCCCGGGGATCTGACAACGGAAATATTGGATTCGGCCATGCTAGACTGGCCATGAATCGCCACTTTTACGGAGACATACAGGGCTATCCTCTCTGGAAGCTAGAGTTTCAGCGTAAAGAAAAAGTGGGAGGTTCAACCAATGTTGAATGCAATCGTACGGCGCGAATCCTCCAAGGCGAACTTTTTTTCCTCACCAAGCGAACAGCTTGGCATCCTAGTGGGACACTGAGCAGCCTACGAGGATATATCAAGCCAAGCCAATCTATTTCTCTGTGCGATCATACCTGGATCAGAAGGCCATATCCAGTCTACTACGAGCTCAGACATATGATCGACAAAATGTCCGACCCACAAGGCAACAACCGAGGACAGCTATGCCGCAGCGTCTTGTCCCAATTGCTTGACCGATTACTCAATTCGCATCACGTGGCGTGGCAACCCACCAGGGTGGCAGTTCCAAAGGAACCCTCCTGAATGGCAGGTTGAAATATCGGTATACCAGCAGCTGGGGAGCTGTCGCTCACCTTTCGACTGGAAGTGGAGGTCCATGAACGAACACAGCATTTTCAACGCGCCTAGAAGTCTTAACTACCCCGCTGGAGTCGTGAGACGACGCTGGGATCGAGAGGATAGCGTGGAGTCGACTTTCCTGAACGACAAGTTTGCTTGTGAGCTTGTGTACCTGGACCACTATATTCCAAGAGAGAGGAGTTGCCCCTGGCGGTCGTGGGATCACCGGCACAACTGCGCAACACATGGTTTGGAAACCTAGGTGAAGTCTAGCAGTCTGTCGTCCTTTCCGGGTGCTTTGGTGGTGTAGATCAGGATGCTTGAATACATGCATCTATGCAATGACGACCATTTTCCTCCCTGTGGACGGCGTCTACGGCTTGAGTTATTGTTGGGAAGTGGAATTTCTATGAAGACGAAGGCAGCCAAACTAAAGTTTTCATATATTTTCAATCGTACTACTTCGTCTCAGGAGCAGCTCGTTTTCGAGATAGGTTCATTCCTCTGAAAGTCCGTCCCAATTCGTTGAAGAAGGAGCTACTCGCTAAGATTCGTAGGGAAGAGGAGGAAAAGAAGGTCCAATCTACTTCGAAACATTGGCTATGGAGCGGTATGCTTTGTCGCCTCTAAAACGACGACTGAAGAACAGGAGCTATGAGGATATTTCTTGCTTGAATTACTCGGTCGAGAAAGCGCACCGTGGCCGTCTGCAGTTCGAGTGCGTGCTTAGCTACTCACAGCCAACAAGCCGGGATCCTCCCAGGTAGGGAGTGATTTGACTGAGCGCTGACAGAGCTGTGGTGATGCAGAGTAACCCTTGGGACTGCTGCGAGGAAGAGCTTTCTGTTAAGTTAACTTGTCAGCCTCTGACACTCGAAGGGAGTCTTCCCCGAGGAAGCGTAGCGAGACTGGGCATCATTACGGTCGATATCGGCGTCGGGGCTATGTTGCGAGGGTGATGGATAGGATGGTATTCGATCGGGGCTCGTCTCGATTCCTGAAGTGTCTTCGGTAGGCGGTCTCATCAATCTCGTCGCTTCAGATGTGTTCAACGGCTCAACATGGCAAGGGGAGATGGTAAGGGGTAAGCAAGGGAAGGAACAGATAGGACATACCTTGAACGAACAAAACTATCGTCCTAGAGAAGAGAAAACAGCATCGTACAGACTTTTCAAGTATTATCAGTAAAATCGATTCGATACTCAGGAGTTCCACGGTTAACGCCGTAGGCGAATGGGCATCGTAGCCCCTGAAATGCTGCCAAAGTCACGACTCCGACCATTGTAACGACGACTCAAGGTCAACTGGAATAAGTCTAACGGTGTTTTTCATGATGTGGTGAACGATCAACCAAACTAGACGGTCTTTTCTGCATCAACTTGAGGATTGCTGATAGTTACCCCTGAGAGACAAAGATGTAAGAGGGAAGTTCGAGAGCATGCCCCCTATCCCGTATCGTCCGCGACTCAGACGACTGCCGCACGGCGACCAGCAGAGTTATTTCCCGCAAAGACAGGATATCCAAGCTGCAACCCAGTATTACGCGCCCTTCGTGTTGTCATGAAACCATCACCCAGCTTCCAGATCATCAAGCCGTCGCGCCATCCCATCCTCTATTCCCCTCAATGCCATCAACCCGCGGATGGCATCGGCCATCACAAAGCCCCATAGTGGACCTCGAACCCAATCTCTCTTCCCCAGACCCCAGATCTACCTATCGCATGAAGTATCCTCACCACGCGTCGCACCTTCTTCATCCAGCATCGGTTTCCCACGGCTAGCAGCCCTAACCGAACGGCCCCGGAGGAATGGAATCTGGGGGGCTTTTGCGGAGGCCCGTTGCGGAGACGAGACGAGCACTGGATTCCATCTCCAAACTATTAAGTAATAGCCATCCTCAGCATATCCACTGCTATCTCCCTTGAAGCTCTAGATGGAGCATGATATTGTGTAAAACAGCCTCCGTGCGGCGGCTATGCTCTGCCAAGGTAGGCCAAGAGTACGCCAGCCGCGAACTGGCTTCTAGAAACGCCAGGGTGGTTTTCCATGCATGCATAGCTCAGCGAATCTCTTGGAAGTCACTCTACATCCATCCCAAAGTCACTGTACTTGTTCAGTTGCTGTAACGTAAAACAGACGTAGAAGCCATCAGCTTCCTTGGGCCTGGGATCTTGTACGGGCCGCGACGGATGAATCCCGACTGCTGGATGTTACCCCGGACGGGGAATGGTGGATTGCGGAGGATACGGGGTGAGAAATTACAGGGCATGGTGGATGAAGCTTACAGCGCTGTTTGTCGCCATTTTCCAGCGCCGTCCCCCAAAGGGTGAGGACCCCAAATGATCAGCACGTCCAGCAAACCCAGCACACCCAACCAACCCACCAACCAAAAGCATGCCCAGAAATGCCAACCCGCCGAGCCTCGAGACGAGAAATACCAAGCACCACCAAGCCTTCAGAACCGCCCGATCAAACCACCACTTCCGCTGTCCCGGCTCCCTTGGCGATCCGGCCCCTGAGACCAAGAATCTGGGCATCTCCGCGCATTCCCCCCCCCTCCCCATCGCCTGCTTCCCCGCACGTCCAGGGGGGCCTCAGTACAGTACCTCTTACCTAAGGTAAGGCTAGGCTTCTCCTCCCCCGCACCGGCTCCAATTCCTGTGAGGTAAATTGTACGTACAACGACCACGCAATTGGAAAAACCTGGGGCGAAGTATTGTACGTGCGGGTATCCAGCGAGATAAGGTCGGTCTGGGGAAGATTGCAATGGCATGATGCAATTGCAGGCCCCCCGTTCCTTAGTCTTTTTGCTGCTGCGATGCTCCGTTGTTGCAGATTCCATGCCGCGCAGTCGCAGAAGAGTCGCAGAGGACAATCAATCAATGGAGGGGACTCGGTTGGAGACGGCCCCCCCAACTTTTAGCGGTTAGCACATGTTTATGTCGGAGACATTAACCTTAACCCTTTTCCCTCTCTAGTGCCTGTCTATACCACCACCATCCTCTTCCCTGCGACGTCTCCCTCCTCCGCAACATCTAATATTATCCCATCCAACCCTCCATATACTACTTCACCTGCCTCTTTCGTCCATCTCGATATTCTCTGGAACTTCTGCTTTTCACCACATCGACCACTCAGCTTCTATCAATTAAGCATTCCGCAGTCTCGCCCCTCCGCCACTAAGCGAACACCACAAACCCAACCAACTTCTTAATCTGGCTTCCTCCCCCGTAGTCCCCATCCCGCACTTCCCGCTCTTCCCACCCTTTTTCCCCAGACTCTCACAAGCACGCAAGAATCACTCACTCATGCAAATCATATAGCCTTCCCCCGTGACCGCAAGCCTCTTGTCTTTTGCCAGTGTTCGTCAATATTGCTCGCTCCTCGAGATTAGGTCAGCAAGGTGAAGTGGAGGATCCACCATCGGGTCATCTTAAGGGCGTCAGGGTGTCAAATGGGCCCTACGCCCCACTGAATTGGGTGATTACAAGGCGTCGATGACAAGTGAAGGATTGAATAAAATATTCGAAGCCTGTAGTTTTTTAGTTGAGAGTTCAAACGTCGCGCGGATTGGATACATCATGCTTCAACAGTGAATTCATCGTCCACTGTGATCGACAGGACCTGCTTTGAGCTGCCTCCTCATGTCCTCTCATCATCTAACGAAACGGTTCCCGAATCAGCCAAAATAAGCTAACGAAATCTCCCATCACAAAAGAGCGCAATGCAAATCACCATGTGAACGATTCCTCAGCCAAAGCCACATCGTTCACCAGGGGCTTCACACGAGAGACGCGAACTGTTTTCTCAACTCAGGACTCAACACAATTAGGCACAAATGGACATCAGATGCTTGTGAGGTATATGTCAAATTCGACTATCATGCTTTGAATAAAAGCTCACAGTAGATGGTATCTAGCAGTTAAATTGTATACAGGGAAAATATGAAAGAGCCCCCATCATTTCATGCCAGCATCGCTCGTCGTCATTAAACGAACTTGGGCACATATTGGATGAAGAACCTTCCATCTATGCAACTCGAGGCACTCTTCAGCCTCCAAAATGAACAAGCACCACTTTACATGATCTTGTGGAGGGCACGGCGCCAAACAGGCCAAGCTGCAATGGTGGCCTTGTATGCGTTGATCTCTTCCCAGTCGTGCTCACGGCGGCCAGTGTCAACATCCATCTGCGAGATGGAGGTCCAGAAAGTTCCCTTCCAGAAGTAGCCAATGACCCAGAATGCCAGGACAACAGGCATGGCAAGGTACTGCTTGAAGAAACCCTCGGCAGTACCCATTCCGGAGTTACCGGGAGGAGCAACAATAGCAGTGTAGAACTAATCAGTAACGTCAGCATCACCATCAGACTTTTTTGAGTAGAATCGAAGCTTACCTGAGCAACCAAAACGATGGCGATGAGGAAGACACCGAGGTAAGAACCCCAGATACCGCCGACCGCCTTGAAGGGGATCTCATCGACGCTGTGGCCGTGGTAGGCCCAGGCCTTGCGGAATCGGATGTGGGCAAGACAGATGGAGCCCCAGGTGAAGAGGGTGGCCAAACCAGACAGAGCCAGAAGCCAGTCGAAGACAACGGGACCGTTGCCGTTCAAGTTGACGTAGGCGAGGACACCGAAGAGGAGGATGATGCCGACGGAGGCGGAGGGACGGCCGCTGCGATCGACGTAGCTGAAGATCTTGGGGGCATAGCCCTGCTGAGCCAAGGCAGTCAGGGTTCGCGAGCCACCGTACACGGCAGAGACACCAATGGACAGGACAGAGACGAGAATGACCACGTTCATGAAGTGGTCGAAGCCCTTGAGACCAGCATACTTGCCGACGAGGACGAAAGGCGAGGCCTTGGCATCAGCATAGGCGCTTTCAGAGAGCAGAGCCGGGTCGTCGGCGTTGATGAGGAGACCGACAAAGAGGAGGCCAAGAACGTAGAAGACAGTAATTCGCCAGAAGACCTGCTTGATGGCGCCGGGAAGGGACTTGGCGGGGTTCTTGGACTCGGCGGCAGCGAGACCGACCAACTCAGTACCAGAGAAGGAGAAAGCGGCAGTAACGAAGACGGAGCAGAAACCCTTGAAGCCGTTCTTGAAGGCACCAGGGCTCTCGTGCCAGTACCGGTCACCCCAGTACTCGCTGTATCGGCCGCTCTTGGGGCCACCACCTAAGACGAGGACGAGAGCAATGATCATGAAGATGACAGTCGCGCCAAGCTTGAAGACAGCAGACCAGAATTCCTCCTCAGCGTATCCGAGAGCGCCAAAAATGTTGACGATGATGATAGCGATGAGGAAGACGGTAATCCAGACGGCTACTGATGTATCGCGATCCCAATATTGGATTGTTATACCACAGACAGTTAGTTCTAGAGGCAGGACGATGGCCCATTGGAAGACGTAATTCCAACCCATGGCGAAACCCCAGGAAGGAGAGATGAAGCGAGTCGAGTAGGTATAGAAACCACCAGAGACAGGGTACATAACAGCGAGTTCACCGAGAGCAAAGACTATGGAGAGAGTACATGTCAGCAAATCTAGTCCAGGAATGATGCGAGGAGCGGGAATGGCGCCGCCACCGGGAAAGTTGGGCAGAATCGCCATCAATCCGTTGATGGTGAAGGTCATGAGGGAGTTGACATACCGACGTTGAAGATCATGACACCCATGATAATGAAATCAATGGTGAGAGAGCCAGGGCCCTGTGTGCACCGTCAGCAGAGCTCAAAACGATTGGATGAGCCCGTGAGAAGCCAGGGGAACACGCGCTACAGCCCGGACGAGGCGTCGCAAAGACGTTGCTGGCGCACATGTCAAGGTTTTGACGGCGTCACCAAGGCGATTCTCACTCAGAAGGCAAAATGGACTTTTACTTACACCCTTGGCCAAAGCACCACCGGAACCGACGAAGAAACCAGCACCGATGGAACCACCGATGGCAATCATGTGCAGATGGCGAGGCTTCATCTTGCGGTCCATCTCGACAATGCCCACGCCATAGTCGCGCTTCTTGAACGAGTCGAGGCTCAGACCGTTACGGGTCATGAAGCTCTCATTCTTGTACTCCTCTCCGGTACCGACGCGGGTAGCGGGGGCGTGATCATAGTCCATAACGTGGCCATTCTTCTCAGCGCCAACGTCGACGGGGGTGTCCCCGATGGAGTCTTTGGAAGCCGTCATGTTGGGCTATCCTGTGTGTAGGTGTTTGGGGAGAAGTTGTCTCGTCGCTCTAGGCGATGCTGATCCTGAGTCGTTTTCCGAGACGGGAAGGGAAGGGGTAAGACTATGAAGGAGGAAGAGAGGTAAGGATGGACTGGAGTCTGAATAGACTTTTGAGAAAGAAAAGGTGAGAAGATGATGAGAGAGGGGAAAGAGGAGAAGGAGGGACAGGTCCCTTCTTAAAGCAGTGATGGGCGATGGGATGGCAACAAGCAGCAACGAAGAGGGCGATCACCAGGGAATTTATGCATGGAAGCTTTCGACGTTGCACCGACTTGGGCCTTGTTGCTCTGCAGACCAACTTTGTCTTCTGGAGCTAGCTAAGCTTGCCGGGGAGGGTGAGGACGTGAGGGGGGTGTGGAGGAGGAGGCAAGGAGGGGCGGCGAGAGAGACCAGGACCAGGAAGACAACCGAACGAGGCAGAGAGCCAAGAACGAACGATACGGACGGACATGGATGGATGGGGTAGGAGGTAAGGAATGGGAGCGGGCCATCCCCCATCTCATGGGAGAGATAGATCCCGTGGCTGCGACAGGCTCTCTAGGACCGCCTCCGTTACCTGTTTCTTCGCAGAGCCGACGCTACAGCAAGCCCATTTCAACGCCGAAGCCACAGTGAGACGGTCGTTCGGCAGTGACGAGGACAGAGGAACAGTGACGCAGGAGAAGCAAAGATAGGCTGGGAACAGACACCACGACAACGAAACACCACGCGCGCGAACAATAGACACTCGGACACTTTGAGACACACTCCAGATGGAGGTACAGACAGAGGTACCTGTACCCGAGACGCCCAGGTACTGGTACCGGTACCTCCAATCTGTTGGCCCAGGCCACAGGCAGCGGACAGGGTCCCTCGACAAGGCAAGGGAAAACAGACGACAGGGAATCTCATATCGCACAGGCCAAAATGGGTCTATGGCCAAAGGCCCACTTGGAACCTAAGTGGGTTCTGGGGGCGCAAAGTACTGTACTTGCTCTCGCCTCCCCCTCTGAGACTCTCCCCCCTTTGACTCTCGGCCTGGCTGGGCGCCTCCAAATCCCCTCCCCCCCAAGTCGGTCTCCTCTTCCCTCCCCTCCGTGTCAAGTACCCGCTCCTTGTCTTAGCCTCGCACCCGGAAGTAAAGGACAAAAAGGACTCAAGAGGAGCAGAGAGGGAAATAACAATCCCAGTCCTGGTTTCGTGTTGGAGAGCGTCTGCAGGAGAGGCAAGAGGGAAAGGGAAATGGTCACAGAAAAATGACATGGGTGAAGCTCTGATTGTCCGCTACTGTCGACCGGATCCCCCCCCCCTTTCACACAATCCATTGTACGTATTGCCAGTGTCTTGATTGAGCATCTCGCAATGCCGATCTTGGACGCCCCCCGGTGTCTAGTACAAGACACTCACTGCAAGACGCACTCTGAATCAGACGGATTCGGCGTCTTTTTTAACACTCATTTTAAGCTTACCCGCCAATCATTGCCACTAAATTCAGCCCAACCACTCACCTCCATGCTATTCCCATTGCCATAATGAACCTACCCATTGACAGAAGGAACTTGTGCGATAGCATGCATGAAGTGCATATGAGGCTTGCAGCTGGACGGATTCCCCGAGAGATTCAAGACAATCGTGGCCAAGTGTGCAATTGGGCGAGGTCATGATACCAGGTTCCTCCAACTCTGGGCTTCCTTACCCCAAAACGCCTCCTCTTCTGCCCTCCTCTCCACCCTCACCACCAAAAAGCACTAAGCAGTGCCGCCAATGGCTCCTCCGCTGCAACCAACACACCAAACACAAATCAACTCGGGCACCCCAGGCTCGCCGGTTGCCGCCACCATCGTTCTCACCATCTCGACCATTCCCTGATGAGGCAACTTGTTATTCTAGCTCCCCACTACAGCCTCTCCTCCCTCGTTCTTCCCTACACGCCCTCACGAGGCGCCGGAGTCCCCTATCACGATCCCAACTTATCGCGCTTCTAAGGTAGGGTTCCTCTCCCGCATAATCGCCTGCTGATAACAAAAGTTGACTACCTTCCCTCTACCCAAAAAGTCCGATCCCTTCACCTCGCCTCCCATGTCACTCTTCCCCACCGCCATGATAGCAGCGCCGCGCGTGGTTGGCCCCGGCGATGCCATCGTTATCTTGGAGCTGCGAAGTCACTTGTCTGATCCCTCCCACCCCCATGGACTCTACATCGGCCCCCAGTCACGTTTCCAGTGCAGGCTCTCCTTCTAATCGTCACCATCAAATCAGATCACCCTTACACTGATTAGGCTTTGAATAAACTTGTAGCTACTGTGCCCATAACTTCGATAAAGTTGGTCCTTAAGGTAAGCAATGCAACACACTTCATCCACGGTACGTACTGCCTTTCCATCATCATCACCTGCCGCTTCGGGCATCCCAGCTGCCTCCCCCAGACTGGGGTTGACCAGGATTGTGACTGGACAGTCTGACCGGGCCATATCTGCACATCCTGGCTGCAAATAAGGGACATCTCATCGCTTGCAACTCCTCATGCGGCGTCCCCCGCATTGGCATTGGGAATTCGCCCTGGATACGGCAACCGGACCTGGCTCCCAGTGGATGTCCCGAGTCCCCCAAGCTGCGTCTACGGTCGTGGGGTCCCTTGTGATTGGTGCTTGCATGCTGAAATCATTGAATGTACTCTACATTGCCTCTCTCCCCACGGCCGACGGTCTTCAACGTGACTGGCTAGCAACGACGAGTAACCTCCGAACAAACCGTTCAGAAGCATTGACACCAACTAACATACACGAAGTCATTCCCTGCTTACCATCCGTTGCTTCCACCTCAACAGCAAACCAAACCCCGGGAGCGTTTAATCACCATGATCACCGTCAACCCTGCACATGCACCTGCATACACCGGCCGTTGAAGCCGTCCTCTCTACCTGCGACAGGGTGCACCGTGTCTGCGTTTCCGACCATCTAGTGTCATGTGAGACTCACAAGCTCACCAACACTCAATCGTTAGTCTCATCTGACAACGACAGGCCAGTGGCTGCCCAGAAACACCTGGTCCTGTCCCTCCCTGGCATACCCTCATTCTCTCCATCCCCCCCCCCCGTTCCTTTCAGATATGATTTGGGGCTCGTGGCGTGGTGCCACTTATCATACGCTTTCATCGGCGTCAGCGTCTGTGGTGTCTCACACATTCGGGAAGGCTTGGCGCAGTTCTGGTGTGGGCAAGGTAAGAGAGCTAGGAGAGGTCGTCTCTAAGGAGTCTTCAGAAGGATTGCCAAGCCCGGGGCGAGCGACGGCACCGAAGGAACGCTAGAATGCGACATTTTTCTTCTAGAAGCCGGACCGTGATGCTAAAGGGGTGGGTTGTCAGCACTCTAGTGGCTTGGGCGTCACCATGGTCGGAGGACAGCTGAGGCGGCTTGCCCTAGGTTGCAGATGTAGACGCGGCCGATCGGACGAGTGAGCGAACCAGGATGGGGACGCATCAGATCTCCGTGCCCGGGCATCTTGCCTACTACGACACTTCTGGGCAGTCAGACCCGGTCGAACAAGGGTCACGAAGTCGCAAGGGGACTGGGATGCCTCCGCTGTGGTGCGACGGCAACGCAGCCACTCTCACATCACTCATCTCCTTGGGCCTTTGTTGGGGGGAGGGGAGGGTTCCTGAGCAAGGGCGAGTTGGTGTCGATTTCTGCTCTAACGTGTACGCGAGTTAGCCGGGAACCACCAGTAGGCACTTCGCGCTACTTGTGGCCTCTGGTGTTGTAGACAGAGACGAAGGCCCCTGACCCATGCTGGCACCAGCGGGTGTGCCAGGCTTGGGAGCGCCAGCGCCACGGCAATCGCTCTGCCGGATCCTATCGAGTTCTTGGATCCGGCCGACGCACGTCTTCAAGTCCGAACATCTAAATCTACTGGACAAACCTTGAATCTGGGAAGTACGGGGAAATATACGTAAGAGTTTCCTCTTAAACCGCCGGTACCCCGCGAACAAGCCGTGTCAATCTGGGGGAGGACTCCATCACCTGGAAAGCTTGTGTCGGGCATCAGGAGACGAGTCTCCCGCAAGAGGCCGTTCCCCAGAGAGTTGTACGTAAAGAAAACTCTTGTTCTCGGGAGCCAGATGGAGCCCTTCGTCCTCGAGGCTCCATTCTTTGCTGGAGTCTGGCTAGAGCTGGTCTCCATCGTTTCCGACGCGTGCTGGCATCACCATAGCGCCTGGACCGCAGGGTTTGGGGGAAGATGGAGAGATGAGGGGGCCTGGGCAGACTACAAGACCTCGGACATGGCCGAGCTTGGGTACTTGACTCCATCCTGGTGATGCTGCGACAGTATCTGAGGTGCACTACCGATCGCCAGCGGTAAAGGGTTCCAGTTTATTGAGTGGGAAGTACCTGTACACTGTAACAGTTTCCACTGAACAATCTCTTGTGGACTCCTGGGCTACTGATGCTACTTGGGCAAGTGGAAACCCTTATCCAGATCATCGTCAACACCAACAGTCAAACGTCATGAGGCTGTTATTTACTGATAAGGTCCGATGGCGCGCAAGCGATGGATTCCGCACTGCAAGGAGGCGAAAGGTGCGGCGCATATCACTTCGCTAACGAAATCGTATTACAGCCTACGCCCGAAGAATGCCTTGGTCATGAGTGCTAGATCTTCACCAGTGGCTTCGACTCGTTCAAACGCGACTCTCTCTCCAGCCGCCAGCGTCACAAGTCTATGACCATCGGGGGAAATGACCCGCGGCGCTAGCACGGCGGTGATGGCAGCGGCGTATCCGTCGACCCAATCAGTGCTCTCCCCAGATTTGGCTACTAGGGCTCGCAGGCGCTAGCGAGGCCGGCAGCTTGGCAGTTGGTTGAGGGCTTGGAGAGGAGAGCAGAACCGCCCCCGAGGCTGGACTCGGGCTCGGGGTTTTAGTAATGAGACGCAGCCTCTTGGGCCGGTTTTCCAACTCTAAAAGATGTACCAGGGTACTGTTCAAGTTCTCCGTGAGTTGTTTGCATCATGGTGAGCAGAGAGTCGCTGCCGTGCTATTGCCACCAGCCGGTGGCTGTCCCATTCTAGCCATTCCCCTCATCTCAAAATGCACTGCCCGTTTCAGTGACATGGCACAGCATGAGATGCGCATGTGCATGACACAACAGAAGTTCTTTGATCGAGAGTTTGACACCAATTAGACAGCGACTGTCAAGCCGCACAGGAATGGCAACGGCATTACAATAACGTTTTTTAAGGTTCGAGGTAAGCCGCCTTCTTAAAACGTTTGTTCCTTCGGGGCAACCTACGGCTCAACTGTCTATTGGCTTTGTTGCTACGACATCTTCGGTAGATTGTCCCGCGACTAGAAGAAAGTCAATTGCAGCATTTATTCCTTCTCCAACAAAAACCACCCACTTTAGAGACAAGGTTCAGGTACAGTACGTGGCTGGTTTGGAGAACTGGCCCGTGTTCTTCGGATCCGTTTCGGCCATCTCCCGTCTCCAAGCTGTCAGGAAACCGCATGAGAAAAATAATCACATGAGCTCGTGCTTCTGAGCGTCGTTCCAGAATCAGGTCCTTGTCTGACGAGCCTCGGGAGGTAAATCCGACCCTTGCTATTGGAGACACGAAACGAGGCTGCTTTTGTTCTAGCGGGTTGCGCAATAGCCACAAATTGTGGTTCGGCGTTGTCAAATCTCAGTGTCAACTTTTTGCCAAACTCGCCCAGAGATGGTGACCCTTGGCTTTCAGATAGTGTCGCATCCACTTTCTGCTGGATCCTGTGCAGATTCACGATTGATTAATTGAGCGGTTTCTTTGGCCCTCGCTTCTTTCCCGGTCAATTACTGTTTCTGTTCATGTCATTGTCCAGACGCAACGCCCGCTGGCTAATAATAATGTACAGTCAAGGCTCGCAGTCACCCGGGGAGGCACTATCAGCGGAGTCGTACGAGGTGTACTTTGCAGCCGCCCCAGTGTCACCACTTGCCTGGACTCTTTGTGGGCAGACAGAAGGCATACCGAGGAAGGGCTTTAAGATGGATCATAGGGCTGCCGGTCGGGACCGAGGATATGAAGCAGAGGCATGAACTATTGGCACTTGAACTGGCGACTCCATCAATATGCATTTGAATCCATCGTCTCTGAAGAGGATCCATCGAGCCTAGAGGCCATCATGTTTAGAGGCTCCATCGTCGTTCGTGTGGCTTTTTCTAGAAGCTCGACATGAACCCTGCGACACCCGAACGACTTCCGCTTCATGACGTCGCAACGCCGGTCCGGAGCCTCCGGGCGGTCGCAGGAAACGCCACACCTGTAGACTTAAGACTCTAGTAAGGCCGCCTTACTCCCCAAGGTGAGTTCGGTGAGGCCTGTTCCATCTCGGTGAGAGAGCAGCTGAGCTGAGGTGAGTGAAGGAGGGATAGCTTCAGTCGCGGTGGTACGTGGCTTGCATCGTATTTCGCATTGTCATTGGACCTGACGACGCAGCTGACGTTGCCCTCATTAGTTAAGCTGGAGGACGCCAACGATCGTGAGGTCGTCGCGCAACAAATGCCAACTATCTAATAGCCAGGTCCCTTAGCTACCAAGTGGATAGTCCATCTCACGTTTCATTCTCTCTATCGATCCATTTCATCCGTCCATCCATCTCATCAATCTTCAATCCACTCTTGACCGGAAACAAGACGAGCGAAGCGCAACGATCGCACAACGCCAGTGCGTTGAATAAAACCTCCCACAAATCCCAATTACAACTTCAATCTTATCTACCTCGGCCTTTCTCCCGGCTCAATCGCTCAAGCAACCCGCAAACATGGGCGAGCCAGCAGATGCTCCACGCATGCCGCTCCACAGCAAAGTCCCCGACCTACCCCAACGAGCGTCTCACCAACAAACCGTCCCCGTCGCCGCCGACGACTTCGACCTGCCGCCGTCCTACGAGGCCTCGACCTCCGGCGCAGGCGGTGCCCGGGCTCGGAGCAATCGCAGCAGCACGAGCTCCATCGCCCACCCGCACGACGGGCTGCTGGCCTCCGAGCCGCAGGCTTCAGCCCCGTCTGCCCCTTCTGCCCCGTCCGCCCCGTTCGCGGAGGTGAATACCAAGGGCTACTGCCGCTCCGATCCAATGGTCTGGGCCGAAATAGAGCGCAGTGGCAAGTGGGAGAATCACGCGGGCGAGCCGGGATGTTGCGGGTCAACAACCGGAGGGTGTTGCTTCTCGAGTCGGGGCGGGTGTTGCTTCTCGGATCGTGAGGCGTGTTGTTTCTCGGATCGTGAAGCTTGCTGCTTCTCGGATCGCGGGGGGTGCTGTTTCTCGGATACGGGAGGATGTTGTTTCTCCTCGAGGGGGGCTTGTTGTTGTAGTGAAGGGCCGGCTGAGGGTACTAGGCGGTGTTCGTGACAAGAGTAGAGTGATGGAGCTGAGGGAGGCGGAGGGGGGCGGAGGGTGGCATAATACCGCTTCGTACGGTCGGTTGCGAGAGCGTGTGCCTTGGTTACGGAATTTTGATGTCCTTTTCAGTTGGTATGAGTCCGGAGAGCGCTCTTACTTCTTTGTTGCGTTACACTTTACGGACATAAACGAAGCTATACCCTATCTCAATTTCTACTATTTATTGAATTTATATACCATTCGATATGAACAGTCATATAAGCCTAGCTCCGGATCTCCACTCTGTCCCGTCTCAGCATCTCTCATCTTATAACCTCAACATATAGGGACCTTGTCCCACAAACCCAGCCTCAAGGCTCAATCCCACCTGCGGAAAGCCTTATCTCCTGCCGTCCGTCCGAGTCCAAGACAGGCGCACCGTGTTATTGTCGGACAGACACATCCTCTGGGTTTGTCGTGGAACTGAATGTGTTTGTGGTGAGCTGTTACACGGGGGCTAGCGGGCGAGACACAGGTGGCCGCATGTGAGGAGGAATGGAAGATGGACGATGGAAGATGGAAGCTCTTGGGGTGTTCTCAGCACGAGTGAGACGGGAGTGCGTTGGTAGATTGTGCAGGAAATGCTAATAGGTTTATTTGGGAGTGGCTCCCGGGTAGCTACTGTAACTACGAAAGCGATTGAGGCGTCTGGTTGGTTCTTCGGGCTATTTACTGGGATATCCCTGGTAAAAAAAAAAAAGGATGATGAATCGAAGAAGCGATGTTTGGCCTTTAAGGATAGTTTGGCTGCGAAGTTCATTAAGGAGCGATACACCATAAAGACTAAGCCTACAGACATCTAGAAGGACCTTCGACCATATGCAGACTACTATGGCCCTCGCCCTGCCAACTGGCCAAGACTACCCGGCCCAGGACAGAAACCTAATATATATGAAGGAAAACATGCAGCTGTCGCCAGGGTACATAAGCCACCCAAGCTACCCATGAGTTTCCCACGCAGTCTTCCCCAGCCACAAACAACTTCTTCCAGAACAGCGTATTGCACACGTCCCAATGGAACATTTCATGGTCCATGTACAAGTAAGACGTCCTGGATGGATGAATAAGCAGCATGACAATAAGTAAGAAATGATTTAAGAAGACGCGCGAGCAACCTGGAAAGGGAGCGACTTGATCATGATGAGACATGACTGAAGAAGGCGTTCCAGAAGCCACACAGCCAACTCCATCCTTATCACCACTTGTTTCATGAAGGATTAAGATGAAACATTCACCAGTGCTTTCTTAGTTTACCGTGAATAATATATGGCATCTGGAGGTTAGAAATTAGGTAGTATAGTTGAGGTTATGGTCGAGGTTATGGTCGAGGTTATGCCTGAGGTTATGCCTGAGGGGACTTTTGAGGATGTAGAGAGGATGTAGATTTACAAAGCTGAGTCTTAGACATAGCATGAGTTGTAGCCGCAGCCGCAGCAACGTGGAAATGGGAACCGGGCGTGATGAATTGGTCCGAGAACTGAAGCTTCCAAAAAGATCGAACCAGCCCAAACGTCTTCGTTGCCGGATATTGATGATTAGTTTAACGCACAGAATTATGACAGGAAACGCAGCTACAATCGCCGAGATTATCATGAGGTGGAGGGTTCATTGAGATGAGCTTCCTCAAGCGGATTACAAATTGTCGTTGTAATTCTACGAAGCAAACTTCTTCAATATGTCGTTGAGCCCATTAGAACATGAAATGTTTATGTACGGCATGCGGCAGATTGAAACCTATACTACCTTAAACTTCCTACATCTGGAAGGCTTCTTTCTAATAGACTGTGAAATATCTTAGTGTCGATGTTATGGGCTTTCAGGCTAAAGTTCTTTGAGATTAGCATCCTCAAGGGAGAGTTTGGTTCAGGCTTGGGTCTCGATACATCCTACGACTTAATGCGGATACTCATTGGGGTGAATATTATGTTGTAGAGTTCACCCTTCGCAAGCGAACGTTCCAAATGGCACCCCCTGTTGTGTTGTAGCCCTTTCGCTTTGTAACGCTACCCCCGAAGGCTAAGTCGTGGTGTAAGATGGAACTAATCCCAGCCACGATGCATTACACATACATGTACAGCCTATATAATGTCACTCATAGACTCAATGGGACTCGATTGTGTCTTTGAACTACTTTCATGGAACCTTAGCTTACCGGATCTTAGCTAGTTTAGACTCTTTCCGGCTTCAACAAGGTAGACTAATACGACGTCAATCCTACTATATGGATAGCGTCTAGAGCCACGCCATTGGAGCATTGCAGTAGTGCAACTCGATGAGATCAGGCTGAGCAATAATGGTCCTCAATCTTCGCAACATAGATCCTTTTCGCCCTGAGCATAATATACTTGACAAATCTGAGGAAAGAGGACTGAAGAAGGAATAGCCCCACCTTCCGGAAGACCATACATTAGATAAATGCAACCTATAGATGCTAGTTGGAAAACAAACTCCCCACATTAGGGTCACGATGCATTGAGTCCACCTCCTCTTAAGCCATCAATCGCCTTCAACGCTAAGACTAAGCCTCCTTGGCCCAGTGGTACGGCGTCTCACTCGTATTCCGACATGAGAAGATCATCAGTTCGATTCTGATAGGGGGCATTAGAGAGCAGGAGCTTTCCTTTTTGCATGTTTCCATCGTGGCATATGGTTGAGTTGTTTTTTGGTGCTTGAAAGTGGCCATGATACTTGGGCTCCGGCTGGTGGCAGTGGTCATGTGATAAGGCGAAATTGAATATCCAGGTACTTGCTAGAGCAGAACAGGACAAAGTCCAAACCATATTCAGTAGAATCCAGGTCTTTAGAAGTATGCTGAATGAATTCGCTAAAGTAGGAGGTCCTGGTGCTTCGTAATTATATAGAATGAAGCATTAGTATCGCAATCATGCTCATGCCAGGATCCCGTAGTCTTCCATAAATTGGTGATTGCTTGGGTGTTTTTGGTTGGTTTTTGTCGTTTTCTTTAGTGAAAGAGCATTATAGAATGATGTCTTGATGTTATCGGGGTATTGATGCCAATTCTCTTCCCAGATTTTCTTGAGTCGATTAGCAAGTAGTCGTTCAATTGTTGAAGGCAAACGCATTAACATTTCCTATTTCAGTATAGATATCGTGGTCTTGTTTCTTTGGAGGCACGAAGAAATGCTCTCTTGAAATATGTGGATTCATTTTGCATGGTGCGACCTGCTGAAGGATATTAGGGGGTACTCATAGTTAGCACAGGGAAGTTTCAAGCCAACACATTAAGTGACCTCTTGCCACTACGTTCTCAGACCTATAAGTATCAGTTTATACTTACTAATTCTTGCGATAAGAGTGAACGATATCAAGGGGTATCTTGGCACAGGTAGATGTTGGTAGTTTGCTACGCAGCGAAGTAAGAAGAATGGAGGGAGAGACGTGAGGTAAGAAATAAAACAGAGAGACGTGAGGTGAAAAGAAATAAAAGAGAGGAGAGTTGAAAGAGAAGAAATGAAGAAGGGAGAAGTCTGGATATGGATGCAGTGATTCATCAGCCCTAGTGGCTGCTTTTAATGGCCGTTTGTTACGGAGGACCAAGGTAGTTAACTATACGCTTTACCACTAGGCCAACAAGGCTTTTATTGGACGTTGTTGGGGCTTGGCCTCGCAAACTGGCATGCCCTCGGTTTCAGAAATGAGAGTTCTGAATACGTGTCTGGTATTCACTTCGTTGACAAAGAGGGGAGAGCGCTAACCCTACAGGCCCTTTTGTTGCTCGGTGGCATCGTCTGCGCAGACTAGTATAATACTCCATGCATGATAGATCTTGGAAAATTAAAGGCCACTATACAACAGCTAAACGTTCCAGTAAGTTGATCTTTAGAAAGGAAGGGATTCTAGTGAAGCTGGAGGAGCTTTGGAGTACGTGTACCCATACGGTCTGGGAATAGTTCCGGTGATCGGCGTCGAGGATTGTCAAGAAATCCTCACCCTCGATTTATATCACAGGTGTCATTGAGAGAGAGAGAGCTCCCGTGATAGCAGTATCAATCGAACCATACTGAGACACGGGTAAGGGGAATGGTATCAGCCACATATTCTCAAGGTGAACGTTTCAGCATTTAAGTTGGTATAGAACAGTCTGTCATTCAATCTACCGTTCCACGATAACCTTTACATCCCCAACCGCCGCCCTCGCCATCTTCTTCAAAAGCGTCCTCTCATCTGCCTCGCGATATCTTTCCCACGTATCCAGCCCCTCCTTAGCCTGAATACTCAAGGTCTCGTACCCCTGCTTGATCACATCCGTGACTTGTTGAGTAGTCAAGCTGCTTGGCTTCTTCTTCGCAGAGCCCCCGCCTTCAGAGAGAAGCTGCTTGTAGTGGGTGCTCACATTAATGAGCGTGTCGATGGAGTTGCTATTGCGGTTCGCCAACCGGTAGTTTTCCTTGAATTTGGTAAGGACTTCGCCGGATTCGACGACTTTGTAGAATAGGTCGTCGTAGGCTGCAGGTGTGGGGAGGAAGGCTTCGCCGGCAGAGAGGGAGAGAGCAACTAGGTTAACGACGTGGTCGAGGAGGGTATCAATGTGAGGAAGATCCTTCAGGTCAGAGGTATAGGTTGCGAGGAAGCGGATGATGGACAATAATGATCGGAAGAACTCAGACCAGTGATACGCGAGGCGCGTTCGGGAGCGTGAGAGATAGGATATAATGCGAAGCATGATACCGAGGCAGAGAGTATAAAGACTAACGTCTAGACGCTTCCTAAGGTTGTGGTTGATACCGTCAACCATAGTATCGAGGACTGAAGTTGCCAATACTCGGTCCCCCTTTACCAATGGGAGGTAGGGCTGTCGTTGCCGGCAGAGGCGCACTGGAACTTTGGACTCGTCGCTGCATATACGCTTGCAGATGATGGGATCCTCGATCAGGAGGCGGAAGACCATTAGGTTGAGGTGGGCATAGCAAGTAGCACGTTGCGATAGATGAGCATGTTGAATGAGGTAGGACGTTAGGGATAGGTAGCTTGCGATGGGCTGCTCTTCTCCCTTCTCAGCGGCCAAAGTCACGAGATTGAAGCAAAAGAGTTTGTTCGCATGTGTGAAGTCGTAAGTTGCCAGCAATACAGCCGCTTGCTCGTCAGGTCTATCGTCATTAGTCTTAGGATTGAATGAGTTTACGAGAGGACTCAACTCACAATTGTGTGAACAATTTTTTGGCAGTCTCAGGATCGTAGACCGGCTTCTTCTCTGGCTTTGGCCCAGGCGTAATGGCGCCTAGACCAATCATGTGAAGTGTGTTGCTGAAGGTCCAGCCCTCAGGCAGGTCATCCTGGATGTCGAGATAACGGGATCGTACGTGTGCGCAGGTGTTTCCTACACATCTGATGATCTTCTGAATGGTGCCTTCATTGACAAAGTCATTTAGGCGCTGCTGGTAGGGATTCTGAAACTCGAATTTGTTGTAGTTTGCCAACAATCCCAGAAGTATGAACGGTTCCAACACGTGATTTGGCGAGTCGGACTCTTGGATGAACTAGACTTGTTAATAAGAATCCTGCTTCTGAGCGTAGCTGAACTTACCTTCATAACCGAGGGGAAGAGATCCCTCTGGATAAGGTAGGTCAAGAGAGTTGTCTGGTATGCGCCAGCAGTGACAGCTAAGAGCACTTCAATAGCTCTGTACCTGACGTCCACTAAACTGGGTTAGGATCCTTCATTCAACAGTCCGATCGTTCCTCTTACAGCTCTTGCCATTCCGAATGATTCCCTCCAAAGCGCCAACAAATTCAGTGAAGACAGTATCGATGTGGTCTAGGCCTGCCAGTACGATCATGATATCTGAGCTCGGGTGGTTGTATTTTTTGGACAGGAAGCACGACAGGAAGACACTCAGAGTCTGGACACTGTAAGCAGAGTTTCCCCATAGCTGCAGCCATAGAACGCACGTCTAACGCATGTAGCTGCGCAGCTCCATGCCCACCCTTGACAGTCTCAATAGCTCTCGCAAAGAGCTCCCTTGTCCGACCCTCAAGCAGCAACGCGTCACTCGGGCTTATCTCGTTCAAGACCCTTCTCAGGGTTGATCGGTCGGGTCGTAGGAGGAAGAACTCGGCCCAGAAGCCCTCTGTCTTTTCGTCGTCGTCGTCATCCTAGTCGGAGAGAGTCGGTTAGCCGAGGCGCATCGGGGGTTGCATTCAGGAGCTCATACCTACGCAAAGTGGGATTAGCGAGGGGGGCACGCGAGCACGGGAACTTGGTTGGGGCTAACCTTGAAAAGAGACTCGTAGAGATATATGACCTTAGGGGTAAACACCTCCGGGGGTGGTTGTCGGGTAAGAGGTGAGGCCTCCATGAGATGTTGTGTTGAGCGATGCTGAACGTCGATATTCCAGAGTCGCGATTTCTTTATCGTAACGATATCAGCCTTGGCGTCGAGGGGCTGATACAGTATCATTATGGCGCGACTTTGAACTGTGTCACCCCGAAACGCGTGTGCAACCTTATTTCAAGCACGTGCGCACTGTGCATGCACTTCCTCGGGCCCCTTATTGTTGCCTCGAAGATCTGTATTCAATCTAAAGTTAAAATAATGACAACAATGGCAGAGGCATTTCTAGAGCAGATCCTTTCAAATACTGTTCCAGTAGTTGACAGGTGTTCTTTTGAGGTCTGATATGCACCGCTTAGCCAACATCAGCCCTATTCCGGAGACAGTGTCAGCTCATTGGCCTTGCTTCCTATAATTCGGTGCTGAGCCTCCCCCAGATATCTACTGAATCGCCACGATTTATCTCAGAACTGACCCTTTAGTGATCAATTATCACACTTTCAACTGCTAGGCTATCTTATGGTAGAACTACTAGCTTCTAAAAGTATGTGCATTTTGTCTAGTCCTCGGCGATAGTAGAGGTCAGGGATCGCACAAAGACCGTTCAATTTCCCCAGATTCTATCATAGCACTGGATAAATCTTGTCTCAGAACGTTCTCTTGGTCTATGTCATTTACCAGATAACCCATATGCCATATCCTACCCACCTAAGGTTGAATTCTCGTAACGGGCACGAGTTCTCGAGCTGGGAACTTCATTGCTTTACGATTCTCGCGGTTCATTTTACCAATGTCACTATTTGGCTCGCATTTACGTCTTCATATCAGCGTATTAGATTTTGAGTGTTCACGCATTTCCGGGATAAGGCGAAGGTCTAATGTGGACTTCTGGACCAACTCACTTGCTAGCCTTCACTATCTCCACTAACTATATCTTGAAATTGGAACCTCGAATCTAGCATTCTGTGTTTGTGAAAATAGGTGGAACTCCCGATTTTTGTAGGCTGAGCTAGCTCAGAAGGCTCACCCAGTTTCCATCCTTCGTCATCTCGTCCCAACAGATCTATGAACTATGTGTGAGATAATTACTCAACTATAGAGCGCCTACTGAGCTAGTTAGCAGGAAACATATAATTTGAGGTGCTGAAGTGAACACGATAAAGTATGGACGATGTTACGGATAGCACCAATGCCTGCTTCGTTTTGGCTACTGGCTGTAACGACGAGATCAGAACTATTCTAGGGATTTTACAACGAAGGTACCGTGAATAAAAGTAGGCTCGATGTAAGATCCATTCTAGTCAAAAAAGAATTACGCCTTACCAAAGCCTGCGCGTATTGCTATACAAGTCTGTCATGCACTTATAGATCACAGCTAATCTTCAACTAGAAAAGAGACTCTTGTCAAGTCGTGGACACTTTGTTCCCGGGCGACACGGACTTCATCTAAACCTAGTAAGTACGTTACTCTAAGAATCTAAGTATCGACTCACTGGTATAATACTGGGTGAATAATAACCGCATGCTTGATCCGTGCCTCCACACAGAGAATTCCAGCAACAAATGCAAGGTACAAGACGTTCAGTTCTTTGGCTTAAGCACGAATAGAGGGTATTGCATGTCCACATGAGTCTAGCCTTATATGAGTGCTCACTCCCTTCTTCGTTGGGTCAGTATATCGGTGCCGGATCTCTCAAGGGATCTGATGCCAATTCTTTGGAATAGTGAACTTTCTCCTGGCCCAGCCACAATCATACTTTATCTATAAAGCTGAGATAAGACTAGTTTTCTAGCTGATTATGATTCCTTGCGTCAATACACATTGCTTTGGTTTCCTTTCTCGTTCAGTGGCTAATCCAATATGGCGTCTATATAGATCACCGCCCCGGAGCCAAGTCTGCGCGAAATATCTCCTTACGTCTTGTGAGATATCCTGTTCTATTATTTTCAATGCACTACTTATTAATACTTACTCGTTCGGCATATCATGGCTGGCCTTTGTTGTACATGACTTCATGATGAACATCATGCGTAACTTCATGAATTCATGTCAGTCGCACCCCGGGAACAAGACAACCCAAGCTAGCGCAATGGGAGCAAAATAAATAAGCGAAGAGCATTCAAAATTCTCCTTTGCATCTCATCGAAAGTTGGGATACCGATTTCAACCCGTACTGGACTCCGTTACGCCCCGTCGACTTACACATCATGGGCCTACCCTGTAGTACATGCAGATGCGATCTTGAGTTGTTAGTCGTCTGGTGAGAACAATGCCTCAATTGATGCCTTAAAGAGCCGATGAGTTGAATTATGTATCATGAAGAAGCTCTCAGTTGTTAGCTACAATGTTGTTGGCTGAATAAATCCTGCTTGAGTTTGGAGTGTCTTGAGTATCACATGCAGCGGATGAACTTTAATATGACTACTTACTTACTGCTACGAGAGAGAACCAGTTCTCGTGCCGCTTCAAATGCAACCCCGAGTTCTGGCCCTGACATCGACGCTCTAGCTCAAGACCGATATGTCACTGAAGATGGACCTCTCTCACCATTTTACCAGAAGACAGCAACTCCGCAACTAACACGACCTCGATGCTTCTGGAACCGTCCTTCATCGTACCGAACCTGCGGAAACTCGCGTGCTGTACCTTTCAACCCAATCTTTCGCTACCAGGTTATATCCCCTGTCCTCATTACAGCTCATATGCAGTCGTGATTGCCGGGTGTTTCAAGACCCGGCCATCGACCACCCGCCACAGTCACAACTCGCAAGGGAAGGTTACCTCTTGCTTGACTCCCTGTTCGACAATCCAAGCGAGCGGAATTCGGCCTGCACTTTGAATCGTATCTTACACCGCGCTCTCTCATCCCAGACATCCGAGTCAACGGAGGCGGATTTCATGATTACCCTTGCACTCATGCCTGTCTAACCCTTTTCCCTTCCACACCCTCTTAGCCTAGTTCCCCCGCTGGTTCTTGCCCGGCGATAACTAGCCTTCGTCGGCCGCATGTTTTCTCCAAATCTAGCAAGTTTAGGTATCAACAAGCTTGCCGTGGCAGACCCAGGATTTTAGGCTTTGATGTTCATATGCCGGTGAGCTTGTTTTCGTCGAAGGCTTAACTATTGAGGAGTCCCGTCAACTACTCCCCTTGAGGTCCCTGTAAAGCCGATCATCATGTCACAGTGGGGAAACAGGCATTCATGTTCCTTCGCGCATTACGAAGTCCTCACCGTTCTGGGGAGGGAAGAGAGGGGACGGTTCCGACACAAGGATTAAGGTCGGCCCTTTGACAGTTGTGAGCCAACAGGGACAAGACGGACGGACTCCCGCATTGACAAGACCCCTCGAATGAGGCCTGGTCCTTGGTGAGGTTGCAAGCGCGCCGTTTGTAGCATGGCCGGGCATGGGCATGGGTGCGCTCAAGGTTGTCGGCAAGGGTCAATTAGGGCCGGGCCAGGGTAAGCACCGATAAGCAAGGCTGGCTAGAGCACACCCAGGGACCTTTTGGATATGATGAGTTCGCTCGGACGACTCAATTGAGCCCGACTTCGTGGGGTCTATGTCAAAATCGAGCCAGACGAGAACACTCACCGGCTGTTGTTGGTATACGGGGATCCTACAGTTCCGCATCTCGGCCGGGGGACTCTGTGAGCCCCGTATAATTCTTTGCAGGTACCCGACAATGCGGTTAAGCACCAATTGAACCCAATCACGACAGGTTCAGAGCCCCATCGACCTCCAAAACCTCGACGATCATAAGGCCATGGAAAAAGGAAGTAATGAGCATGGCAGCGACTCCTCTCGTGGCGTGTTTATGGACATTCTGGGGTGACGCGACTCGGCAATTGGTGATGCTCGATTTGAGGGTCAACTCCTCGTGATGCAAGCCTTTCCCGTCACATCCTCGTTGAACATCCGGCTCGCAGCAAGACCGGTGCAAGAGTTAGTGTCGGCAATGTCTTAGACTCAGACGTGGAGCGAGTTCTGCAGCGTTCCGGCCGAGTTGTGAACTTGGTCCTGCTAGTTGACGAGCCAGAATAGTTGAGAGCAATCCTCCAACACCGGGAGGGAGGTTCCGAGTCGGCAACTGGAATTGCCAGCCTGTTTGAGACGCTTTGCAATGCTTTAGAGCCCAATTGAGCGTTGCTGCCAAGCACCTCACTCGTCCGGCCCTCGGTAGTTGGGTAGTTGGAGGGATGATCGTCAAGCCGGCGACCATCGCGTATCCAGAATGGCATAGCTTCACGTTGTCACCGTCGTCCTAAGAGTGCGGGAGTGTCTCTCATGGCAATGCTAAGCAAAAGTTCGCAAGGCGAACGGTTGGTGAGCTCTCTGACTAGCGATGTCTTCATTCTCCTCGGCAGCTAAGTGCCATATGCCGGTAAAGAGGATACCAAGAAGTGAGGTTCACCCATTTCCGGGGATTCACGGGCCAAGTGGCATGCTCGGGAGACCGAGATGGATGCTGGCGGCAAGGGATTCGACGTTGACAGTCATACCCGCATAATGCGAGCTGTTGTCATGCGGAGCCAACAGCCAACCCCCCTCTGAAGTCTTGCCTCCTCATCCATCCCGAAATCTCAGCGGATTCAGCAGTGCCGATCGTATCATCATCCCAGCGGATTCGTATGCAGGAACCCGCCTGACAACCGCTCAATTGCAGCCATCATGCACTCAGCCCCTCTCCCGGCATTCTCTCCCGCTCCAAAAAGGGCCTCAGTCTTCCAATTCATGTTATCCGTTTGATCGTAAATCTGAGACCCGGATGGCTGCCGCTCCGTGTCCCAATGTCTTGCAAAAGCCGTTGTAAAAGGCGCACGGGCGCCGGACCTCCACGTGGGGAAGCGGACGAAGGTCCAACGGGCAGACATGGATGAGCATGCCAAACGTCCAATATCGCCAAATGATATTGCCTGGGATTGACCTGGTTGAACATGGCCGAGAGTATGACTAGTTCTACCGCGGGAGGATTTGACAGTTGACGATCTGTTGGCCCCCTTCCCTTGCTTGACTTCCTTCTTCGGCTATCTCTCTCCTGAGTCGTCGAGGCCATCCGAGCTAAGCGCACTGGGTAGGTGACAACGGATGAGGATGGTTTTCATCTCGAGATACACCGGTGAGGCGGACAGGATGCCTTGACCATCTGGGTATGTAGCTGCATTACCACCATCATCCGATACGATTGGGGCTCATTCATATCGACCTCACGGGCGTGTAGTTTGAACAACATGGCGTGACGCCATCGTGGCGTGACCATGGGATATCCGACACGCGGTGGTTGTTGAAGTGCTCTCCTGTAATCGTTGCTTGATGACTGTTTGCGAGACCGATTGGCAATGATAACATACTGGGATGTTGCTTGCATTTGGGGTAATTTGACCATTTTCGGTTCTAGAGCGAAGGACTCTTCGGCATCGCCGTAGTGTCTTATCGCGTCAACACTCCGTGGCTCACAGAGCCCGTAATCAGGGGCACGTTGAGAACATGAACTGTGGGGGTTAGTTGGTGTCGACTGGACCGTTCCATTCTCTCGGTATCCCCTATGGCTAAGACCGATCGTGATGCTAGATCAGCCTCAATGCTACCCCGAATCATCTTAGCAACCTGTCACACGAGGACTGGACTTATTCGAGTCTTGCGTAATCGCTGCTCCACGATTTCGTATCGTGAAACACTAGCTAGTCCGGCGCAGTGGATTGCTACCGAGTGATGCATGCGGCAACTATATCTTGAATCATCGGGAACAATTGGCGAGTGCGTGTCCAAGGCCTCGACTGATTTTCTTCCCGGTCACCGATGAGCACGATCGCCGTATGATGACGCACAGGATGTGTAATGAGACTAATCGGCGGTACACCAGCGGAGCGACGCGACATTTGGGATCTTCATCGGCGATGAACACCTTGGAATCGCCTGGCGCATGTTTGCGCTTTTCGACTCGAACCAGGCAGGGATCGAAACTCAACATCGTGATGTCTGGGGAGTATGCAGCGAGACAACCTTACTGGTTCTGTAGATACAGGGTAAAACAAGTGTAGGACGCCGATACCTACCATTGAATTGCGACGGGGCAAGTAAGCAATTGGTAGCCATGTCCTTATAGCAGCGTATTGTATTGCGCGTAGGGTGTATGCCATTAGTGCAGCAACACTTGCTGGCACGAACGCGCAGTACACTCGTAGCGTACATTTGCAAGCTCTAGGATCAAAACTTGGAAACCCAGGCAGTATGAGGGTCCATTACGAGCGTAACTTCAGAAGCGGCAACAAGTGTGGTCCGTCTCCTGCTAATACGAGGACTTACAAATTGTCGCGGTGCTGGTGCAGTGCTGGACTCGCGCATTGATTCAAGAGAACACGACGTTTGTCCGATCAGAACCGACCGACCATCTCTTTTCAATAGTTACCGTCAAAATGCAACCCAAGGGTCGTCGTAAGCATGCTTCCTCAGTCAGCCAGTAGCTGGTTCAGCGACCAGTACTCGAGTTATGGTATCGATGACATCTAACAATGACTTGACGCTCGAGCTCGCAAGTCTGGTCTTAAAGCCGAAGCATCGGCTAAGAATGGCGGCACCAGCGGCCAGGAATTAGCTTCAACCCTCAATCCCAACGTCCCCGGTGGTCGCAGGTGAGACATCTACCTTCCGTCTTTTCCATAAAAGTAAAGTATCGACAAGCGCAGCGAGAAATCTCCGAACTGGCAGCCATTGTGGCACCTTGATGGCATCTTAGGCTGGAATATCGTGGGGGTCTTATTCATCGGCCTGGACGGCCATCGGACTGCGCAGAGCAGCTTGCCTTTCATATTTGCACAACGGAGCCAAGATCTAATGATACCCTAAAGTTGCGAAATCCGCTGAAGTCCCGGAATGTGGATGACCCGAAGGTCGATCGTCGTCCTGAACCGCTCGGCTGCATGACCGGCACTCACATTGCCGATGTAAAGACCCGGCTAGCTGGATGCTGGGTTCGAGCAGTGGATTCATCTTCACAAGGCCGCATAAGTCGTACCTTGGGGATGGTACTGTAAAGTTGATCGAGCACGCAGGGGCCGTCTGGTGGACACGGGGAAATGGCAGACCAGCTTGGTAATGTCTTGCAAAGACAGCAAGGTGCTGACCTACCTGCGGTATTGGCTGCAGCAGCGCTGTAGATCATGGCAAGGTGTAATGAGATCGGTCCCGAGGCGGATTGAGCAGATTGCGAGCAATGTCCTGCTTACGATGGCGCATCAACGGTTAGAAGGACAGACTTCATGCTGTCCCGAGCTCGACATCAGCTGTGTTCCTAAAGACAGCCACCTTCGCCAACGCGAGCCTATGAGGAGAGACGCCACGATATTTGGAAGCCATGATGTTTCACCGGGACCCCCAATCAAAGCCGCCCCAGCCTCCCAAGGCTGTGTCTCGTGTAAGCCATCACTCACCGGGGGACCGCTGCTGATCAAAAGTAAGCCATATCGCGCGCGTCGGACAACTACAGCTAGCGGGCGAACCTCTGTCACTCAAGAATAAGCGCCACGCGTAGCCTCCTAATTTCAGGTACCGTCGGTAAGGTCAGCCAATGGGGGCGGATCCCGCTTCCTAGACTGTCGAGCCGCGTCTCGTGGCGTCGTACGGATTTCCTGAATGGACTGATGGGCGTTAGCCTAGAAAACGGGAACCTTATTCCATTTCTTTGGTGTCAACGACGCGGAGGTGCGTTGCCCCTGAAAGCTGTCATCGTCAGATTGACACTGACAGGAAAGCTTAGCCCCGGGGTCTGGTTCGTGAGATTGAGCGAGATGCTAGGGTGACAGGAAACTTGCCCAGATCTTGCGACGGCACAGACCAAGATCTCGGTCCCAGAGTTATGGCAAGCCAGCTGGGGCGCATGGGAGTCTGGACGCGTCTTTGGGAGCGTCTCATGCCATTGCAAGAGTCCGCGCAGAACGGCTTTTCCGTAGGATTTTGCGGCCCGGCAGCCCACAAGTCCAATGTACTGGAGGAAAAAATCAACCCGTTACAAGGTGAGACATGGGACCCCAAACGCGCTTCGGGCTCTCGTGGAACCCGCGAGGATTCTTCTATCGGGACACTCAATGGTGGTAGTCTAGTTTCCATACTAGGTGGATGATGTATCATATCGAACCAACAGCGGTGCGGCTTTGCTTTTGTTGTCTCTTCAGCGGGGCAACTCTTTTGCAAGCGGGTCGTGGTTCTTCACACGGGTCAAGGGCGGGATGGAGCGGGCTGAGGGAACTGCTACTTCCTTTTTCCCTTCTTCGATCAGGATGATGCTTGTAGCAAAATCCTGGGGACGACGTTGGATAGGTTGATCGATTCTCGATGGATCAAGTCTTTAGTCTTGAGCTGAGATACCCGTAAATGCACGAAGACAGTCGGGTTAGGTAAGGTGGGGGAAGAGGCTTTTGCAGACCTTAGGCTAAGAAGACAAGCTGCAGTTGACTAACCCCGATCGCGAGCTCTTCAACAACCAACTCATGAGCTCCGAAGCTAGCTACCTTAGTACGGAGTTGATTTTTCAGCCGAAGCAACCCCCACAACCCATTATCACACACTGGCTCCAAACCGATAAGCATGTGAAGCTTTGAATAGTGGAATTCCAAACCGGAGATGCTGTGTGCATCCTGGCCCTGAGACAAGAACGCTTGCTTGCCAAGGACTTCCTTTCACTCACATCTAGTCCAAGTAGGCATAGGACGCGACGCTGGAGATATGGTAGGAGTCTTAATGGTTCGCCCCCAAAGGACAATTGATAGTTCTGAACGGATCCCTGCTATCGCCAGAAGCGGGAGCTGGGGTAGACAGGCCGTTGCCATCATCCCCGGGTCGTCAATAGGTTCCAAGAGCACCTCATTCTCTATCCTAGTCGCTCATCTAAGAACGACTAAACTCCTGTCCCATAATAACTGCCACAACCCTGCTTTTCTCATACGAGGATAGTTGCCGAGCTTGTTCCAGCCAGATGGGTCAAGGTGAAAGCCACGGGTGAGGTGTCGGAGGAAAACTCGTCACCGCCAGCGTTGAACAAGTGAAAACTCTTCAATAGACTTTGTCAATACATTTCTTAGCATCAACACGGAGGCGGTATGTACGTTACTGTGCTGGGTGGGTCGTCGGCTGCATGGGCAGACCTTATGCGATGCTCCACATGCAGCCTCCGGCTCGGTTTTCCTGGAATTGCAGTCTCAAAGACAACGGCAAGCAATGCTTTGGTATCAATGTTGATTATGGGGTGAATTCTCTCGGTAAGGAAGGGCACAATAATTCGGCTCGGAGGGCTACGCCATGGCGTGAGTTAGGCTGTCTTGTGTCATCAGTCGCACGAAATTTAGCTGGCACCGGAACGGCGCGCTCTTGACTGAAGCTGGCCAATTTTTTGCACTGCATTTTGGATTGTGACTGGCCCAACAAGCCTTCTCTGGTGGGCTTGCGCCTGTGTAAGAAATCGCCAGGGAAGACCCCTGTGAGTGGCTTTGTCGGTACCCATGATGGAGCAATTCAACGTCTTCCCAAGTTTCAACAAGAAGCAAACAGATGCGTCTAACAACAATATTGCAATCGAAAACCGAAGGCCTGGACTATCCTCATAACGTGATGTCGGCCGTCTGCATAGAGTAATGCCGAAACGAGAGCTTTGCATCGGCCTGGTCTTCGGCGAGGTAACTCAGTTATCATTTTCGATGAGTATGTTGGTTGCCAGTTTTTGTTCAGGTGACAACATTTGGAACCGTGGCCGTGTATACGGGACAGAGGTATGATTGAGCCGTGACAATATCGCACATGCCATTGCCTGAACAATGCTCGAAAAACTACCTGAAAGCACGGAGCTGTAGAACACGGATGATGGCCGGGGCAGTGGCACAACGATCTCAGCAGCAAGAGCCAACCATTGTTTCAGAGGTCCATAGCGCCAGCCACCATCGACAATGTTTGGGTGTGTTGGTTGAATGCCAGATATTCGCGGGCGCAGAGGTCTCTGGGGGGTCCTAGCAACCGCGGAGAAGCGGCTGGCTGGCGGGATTGGACCTCATCCCCCAGTGCACGGTACTTGTTACTAAACCGCGTTACTGACGAAGTGATAGTGTACGTCACATTCTCGAGCATAAGCTTGGTCGGACCATGCCTTTGCACACAAGTGCGTCTGTGTGACTGTCGTTTGCTGGTAGGTTCTTGCTGCTCTCACAGGGGTGGCCACCACATATGGATCCGCTGGTTTACTTAAAGGTAATGCCTTCTGCCCTATCCGAAATTGATGCCAATGCTGTAGTGAAGTACGAAGTGGGAAGTTGGATGACATTTTGCACGTCTGATGTCTGGCTTTCTAGCGTGCGAAGGCTTTATTTGGTAACTGATCGAAGCATTAGCCAGTCGTCGTCGAGATTTTGCTTTTCTCAACCTCAGCTACTTGCAGAGACTTGACCGCGGAGACTATCCACGGAGCTAGAGTTCCAGCGACCTGGGCGGTGAATGTTGGCTGGAGAACCGAAAGAGCCGTTCTCTATTGGAAAACCGTCGAACTAAGTGAGAGTAGTATACGAAGCCTCCCAGCCAGCTGCCGTTTTCAGGGACAACCCAGGCTTAGATCGATGTCTTAGGTGCTTCATTTTCGGAACTGCTCAATATTGCCAAGGCTCTTTGTACTTGATACCCAAACTGACATGCTTCTACGTTCTGGCGGCCAGTCTGGGGCGGTCGAGCTCGTCGTCCTAGCACATTGAGCGAGTTAATAGGTGCGAAACCTACGGACGGCACGAGAAAATACTGTCAGTGATTATGCAGCTTCGTGCATATGCCATCTGCAGGTACTCGCTTTGGGTGAAGCGTTGAAGAGATAAACGCACCCGCGCTCTAACCCGCGTTTATTTGGCGTCCGACCATCGGGTCGCTTGAATATTGAACAGAGAGCACACTTGCGCCCAGATTTCCTCATTCGGATTAGATATGGTGACTGCTTGTCACTCAGTGGTTAGCGGTCAAGCTCGGGGGGTTCGTCGAGGCGAAGGCCCGAAAGTCACGGCGAGGAGATGCTCCCAGGAACATTTCCATTGATGGATATAACTCCGCCTCCTAGGGTCCTGGTTGGCAACCTGTTGACAGATAGACCGGTTGGTGATCCGAACGCGAGGCAAAAGATTTCAACATGACCCATCGATTCCCCAGTTGAATCCGCTTTCCAGCGGTGAGTCTCTCAATAACCCTAAGCTTAGGACAGGCTCGAAAGATGCATCCCGGGATCCTTCAGCCGGGACGGCAGGCTTGAGAGGTACGAGCCGTGGCAAGAGATGAACCGGGGATTGAGCTTTAGTGACCCACGAAGCTAGGGTTCAGGACGGATTCATGCCCTTGTCCGTTGACAGCGGCCCCCGGCAAATGGGAAGGGGACGGAACCATCGGTTGATGTCGCTAGCCTCTAGCTTACCACGGAGGGGGAGCCATTAGAGCCATGGCCCACGGCCAAGGATATCTTCCTTGCAAGTTGCTTGCGAGTGAAGAAGAGAAAAAAGCAAGTACGAGCGGAACTCGTCTTTTCGTGATGACGGGTCAAAGCCACCGTGGGTTTTGAAGCATGGGGGTCCAACGGGCCGGGGCGGCAGAGGCGAAGCCAAGGGTGGAAGTTTCCTCAATTCAACTAGATCCCGTTGAGAAGAGATTGGGTGTCGGTGATGTGATTGATGTGGGTGACTATAATTTGGATGTGAAAGGAAGCTCAGCAATGAGTGGTTTACATGTAAGGAACCCAGCAAGTCACGACACCTGCAGGAAGGCCTCAGGTACTAGGCACAATTTGTGATAGAACTTTTGTTAAGAAATATGGTGAAAATGTGCCTGAGGACTTAACAATCCCACACCTGGCCTAGTTTGAATCACCTCGTGGGGCTGAGAGTTGGGCCGCTGAAGAAGGCCCGCGGCTGCAGCACGAGGTGCATGATGCATCCTGGAGGCGAAGGAGAACGTTTATGGCTGGCTGAGGCTGCTTCGTCACACAGGAACGTCACATCAACGGCCGTTGACCTCGGAGGCTCGTGGAGGCGTTGATGTTGGTTCTGATGTCGTATCGATGGCTTACCGGGAGGGAACGAAGCCACGCGTGATGGCGTTTATTGCGCCTCTTGCTATGATATCCCATCCCACAGCAGGATTACACACGGAGGGGGACCTCTTTTGACCTTGGCTGACAACAGCTGAAGCTTGTACGCGTGGGGGCTGCGAGATCGGCATTCACCATGTTATGCAACTCGACCGTTGGTTGCGACCAACATGGTGACGACACGCTTCACTTGATGGAGACGACAAGATGCTGATGGCCTAGAAGAGGGACGCAAGTGCGCTCTGCAGATCAATGGGGGGCATTGGACGCTTGTTGTGACAACCAGTCATAGAGAGGGCCAGCCAACGGCAATCAAAGGGCGGGACGGCAAATCTATGGGCGTTGACCAGTGTCGATGGCAGAAACATTGCCATCAAGGATACGGCACGGGATAGGGATTAGCAAACGTGGCCCGGCGGAACCACCATGCGCTTGAGTCCAAGTTGGATGAGAAGCCCACCCAATTGAGCCGATTACCAGGGAAACAGTTGTCGCGTGTAACACGCCTAGAACGGGCAGAAGAAAAGAGTTCCAACGTCCGCCAACACCGGCGCGGCCGGCCCCATTGCAAGGTTACTAATATAACGCCTAACCGCTCAGAGACTATCGACCACTGTGGCTAAAGGAGGAACATTTGTGTTGAGTCTACGGACAATTTTTGGGTGTCTGTCTCGGAGGCACAGGATGACGAGGGACAAAATGACGATCACACCTGGGGGGGAAACGCAAACTTGGGACGAGCGTTTGCTTTGGCAAAACGAAGCCCTGTGCTTCATGTGTCTTCGATCTTGTCTCGTGTTCCCTGGTGATGCGGTAAAGGCCCGTCCGCGTAGCACAAAACTCCCCGTGCCCTGGAGTGTCTGGCACTAAGATCAATGGTCAATTGTCCGATTGCTTGGGCTCCTCCCTGGCAGACGGGATGGATGCTTCATCGTCATCCCTTTTTTCGGCGGTCTCGTGTGTTGTGAGAGAAGAATTAGACATGTGAGGCGGGCCCGCATCTCGAATCTAGGTTCGTGGACAATCGAATCGGAAACAGATGTTGGTGCCACCGAGTATCAATCTCAAATTATATGGCGATAACCTTCGTGTGGTGCGCTGCAGTGTAGCCCGAAGATGGGGTTGGTCACGGTGCGCCGGACGGCCCCCCATTACATTGCAGAAGCTTGAAGCAAGACGCAGGAGTGAGGATGGATGGAGCGGCTTGTCAGTCAGTCTTGTCTGCAAGCCCGCTCTGGAACAAGCACCTAACTGACTAGCAGAAGACACAATAGTTGGCCAATACGAGGGAGTGGTCGTACGAATTCATAGTCTACTGTGTAGTCGGGTCTGTGTCGTCCCTTGGTGTCGTGCTATCAGGGTCTGAGGGTCGAGCATCTGAACACACACGATGGCGAGGGACGGAGGAGGATGGTGATCTCATCGTACCACCGAACCCGCAGCCAACATACATGACACTTCAGACGAACCTCCCTCTGATCCCAGCGTTGCTATCCTAGCGGCCGCGCCGCGTGCTCTAATAAACTGTAGTACGAAAGATAGCAAATCTGTCTGCCTGTGTAGGATTGGTGAGGGCGGTCTCTCTTTGGGGGCCCTGCTGACGGCCGATGAATCCGGGGTCGAAGAGAGGAAGAAGCATGGACAAGGAACCTGGGCTCTTTGAGCTCTGAAGAAGCTCGACAGCCGCAGGCTGCCGCTTCTGTGGCATCCAATCCGAAGAGGGATCACTTCAGAAAATCCTGGGCTGTCCAGATGCTGACGAGAAAGCCGCGCCCAAATCTGATGGATTTGCTCTCCCCGTCATGTTCTCTCCCCTCCGGCTCGGATTTGCCCCTGGTTGTTGACGGCCAACGGGTCCAATCCCCTGCACCGTAACTGACGGGGGAGCTCCTTGAGGCTTCAGTGGAATTACCAGGGCTGTGCAGGGGGAGAGGGTTTAGTGCGTTGTGCTAAGGACCTGGGCTTCTTGACCCCTGAACTATAGTGGGGTTTGACCCCTTGACCCTGCCCTGGTCAGTGCTGCCATCTGCGGATGGGCTTGGGTGAGTGCTTGGGTGAGTGATTGAGGCCCTCCCCCCCATCCCCTGGGTTCATCAACTTCGACGGGTGCCAACCGTCAACGCCCCCGTCCGGGGAGTGCTTTTATCGATGCCTCTCCACTGATGAAAGGTGTGGGTGACCAGCCAGAGAGCAAGAGCAATTAAGACTCCTGAAGGTAATAACACGACCGCAATCCCCAGTTCCTGGCACTTCCATACTACCTTATTCCTCCTCTCGCTTGTTGACTCGACTCGACCTTGGACTTGACTCGGCTCTCACCTCAACTCACCTCAGCTTCGACCGTCATTCATTAATCCAGGCTCAAATCCGAATCGCTTGTGTAGCCGACTCTCATTCCATCGACTATCTCCTTTTCCTGCCCATTTCTTCTGACTCTCCTGGCTCGCTCGGCAGCAAACCGTACGACATTTGACCCACGAGACGACTTGGACAAACGACTCATCCAACACCACTTTAACAAATTCTTCTCTCTCCTTCCCAGCGTCTCGAATTCCCATCAGCATCGCCATTTGGGACTCGGCTTCTCGATAAGCGAGTCGTCTTCAACATCAAACTCTCGTTTAAGCACCAAGGTAAGTAAAAACTCCCAACGGCCAGGACGTTGCTTGCTCCTCGAGTCCCAGAGGCGCATGGACGATCCGCCCTCAGCACCTCCACCAAAGGAAAAACCCACATGCCATAACCCACACACGCAACGCATTTGCAACGCCCACGCATACAAGTCAGACGCACAAGCAGAAGCACAGCCAAAAAAAAGCAATGGTCATCATGGTGGCCCTGCATCAGCTGGACCTGGCCGAGCTCCTGTAGTATCGCACTATATTACCTTGGGCCTGTCCTATATAGTGCTGTCAAGGCAAGACAACGCTATGCATTACGTTGCTGGCCTCATCCCTGCGGCTGTGGTCGTGACTTATCACCTGCTTGACATTCCTCACTGCTCCTTGATCCTTCGTCCAACGTCCACCACCCCTCACAATCCTCTTTACCCCTCGCTTCCCTCCCTTCATTCCAATACTGCGTCATCTCTGCTTCCCACAACAATCAGGACGCGAGTCAAGGCCATTGGCGACTGACATTTCATCCTCACAGCTAAGCGTCTCTCCTTCCCGGAGTCTCGATTCCATTGTTCGAACTTCGTCAGACCGCCTCCCCGAAAGCACGACTCAGACTCGAGAAGACCACGTTCTACTTGGCGATTCCCTTTCTACGTACATCCCGCTCTACTTGCAGTTTCTGTCGACAGCTTCTACTACGACCGTCTCGCGCGCTGAATTGATTGACTTCTCTTGGATACAACCGCGATTTGCTTGGAACAGAGGACCGACCCTCGGCCTGGTGGCTTTGCAAACCCACCTGCTGGACCATCGCCAAATGGTCTAAACCGCCCCTCGACTGTCAGCGGCGACCGCAATGCTGAGCGACCAATCTATGCGAGCCAGTCTTCAGGTGGCTCCCCTCGCCATCGCCAAACAAACTTCCTCGGGTGGAGATGTGTCGTCGTATACGGATAGCAACACGAATCCGTACTCGCAATCCCAGATGACGCCTCCAGCCACTCCCAATGGCTCGCAGGAAGACCTCTCGCCGCAGTACATCCCTCCTCCCGTCTTCCACAACTTCCTGCGAGCCTTCTACCCCTTCCACCCCAGCTATGCTATGTCCGACTCGAGCGTCACCCTCCCGCTGGGCGAGGGCGATGTCATCTTGGTTCACTCAATACATACTAATGGATGGGCCGATGGAACCCTTCTGGCATCTGGTGCAAGAGGCTGGTTACCAACAAACTACTGTGAATCCTACGAACCTGAAGATATGTGCAATCTATTAAAGGCTCTCTTGAACTTCTGGGATTTGCTCCGGAGCACCTCCGTTAATGATAAGGAGATATTCGGTAACCAGGAGTTCATGAAAGGTATCATTGCTGGAGTACGATTTCTATTGGTGAGATGACCCGGAGATCTTTTATCCTTGTGTAACGGTCTAACGCAGCTGCAGGAACGGACCAATTGCTTGAACCGAGAATCCCCAATAGTTCAAAGGAGCGACATCTTGCGCAAGTGCCGCAAATCCCTCCTTTCCGAGCTTTCATCACTTGTCAAGACATCCAAACGACTACAAGAGTGCCAAAGACCAGTCTTAAATCCTGTTGAGGATGTTAACGACATCATCGATGAGATGATCTTGAAGGCGTTCAGAATTGTAACCAAGGGCGTACGCTTTATGGACGTATTGGAAGATGATCGAAGAACTCGAGCCCCTGCCTCACTGACTGTTCTGGCTACGGTTGTTGAGGAATCATATGTTCCTCCAACGCCTCCCGCTGATCAGTCTGCATTCGAGGACCAGAATCACAGGGCCATCAATGACACTGACTCCCAGGCGGCGGAAAGTGTAGCCACCTCAGAGACGAGTGATGGCACACAAGCATCAACAGCCATTTTCAACAAGCGATTGTCATCCCTTGCCTCTCACAGACTCTCACAAGGGACCATCAATCAAGCAAACCGCATGTCCTCGAGCATCTCGCATCGTGTGTCACTGGCCGGGCCCTCACCCTTGTCCCGAGCGCATCACCTTGCTTCGGAACGCCTCAATCGCAGCCACGACACGTTTCTGTCACACCTTGGCTCCTTTATTGGGCGACTGCACGTTCAATCCCAGTCAATGCCTGAGCTCGCATCATCTATCAAACAATCCGCCATGTCGGGAGGCGAGCTCCTGGCTGTCGTTGATGGAGTGTGCGATCACATCAACTCTACCTCTGATGTTTTGACTCATGCCCGGGCGATCATGTTTGAGCGAATTCAGGATTTGGTGTTCGCTGCCCGGGATACCTTGATCAATGCCGCATCGGAAGAGGCAGATATCATTATGCCCCAGGACAACAGCATCATGCTTATGTCTGCCACTGGCTGCGTTCGGGCGGCTGGAGAGTGCGTAAACAAGGCGAAGATTGCCATCGAGCGTATTGGCGATTTCGAGTTCGAGATCGAGAGCAGTAGCCTCGGTATCGACCTCACCGTCCTGGACGTCACCCCCGAAGAGCGCGTACAGACGCCATCCGTTGCGGATCGATCAGACACAGCTAGCGTTGCTGATTCGTATCGCACTTCGGGCTCATCCACACCCGCTCCTCGACGAATGACAATCGTGGCCATCGACAAGCCACTTCCCGAAGTTCCTCAAATCACTACTCCTACTGAGGAGCAGGCCCAGCACAACCCTTCTCCTTCGTCGTCCCGACCCTCATCCTCCAACAATGACGACCTCGCCAGCATGGCCTCTTCTGTCTCCTCGATTCGACCTCTCCTTCCTCCCCTACCTAAGCTCTCCACGTCTCTTCTCCCTAATGAAGAGTATAGCCCGGTCGAGAACTCCGGCCACGAGTCGGACTTCAACTCCACTCGCTTTGACAGTATCGTTGCCTCCAGCGCCGGCAGCAACACAACATACCTAAGCCGTGACTCAGAGACAAGCATCGTCTCCCAAACCTCCACCCGAGCCACCACGCCCGACCACACTCTTGTTCCCCGAAACCAGCCTTCCATGTCTGAACTGAGTGCCGCAGGAAGTTCCTCCCACACTGAAGAGGTCGATGATGTCGAGTCAAGGCTCATGGAGAAGACATTTGCCCATGAGCTAATGTTCAACAAGGAGGGCCAGGTTACTGGTGGATCTCTCCCTGCTTTGGTCGAGCGATTGACTACCCACGAGTCTACGCCGGATGCCATGTTCGTCTCTACCTTCTACCTTACCTTCCGTCTCTTCTGCACTCCAGTACGGTTAGCTGAGGCACTCATTGAGCGCTTCGAGTACGTCGCCGAGTCTTCCCAGACCGCCGGACCTGTCCGATTGAGAGTTTACAATGCTTTCAAGGGCTGGCTGGAGTCACACTGGAGAGACCAAACTGATCGACAAGCCTTGAACCTCATCATTCCCTTTGCCGAGTTCAAGCTTGGCGCCGTTCTGCCGTCTGCTGCTCGACGTCTTTTGGAGTTGGCTCAACGGGTTACTGGAGACGGCTCTTTGGTTCCTCGCCTCGTGTCATCAATGGGCAAGACTAATACTTCGATTGCTCAATATATCCCGGCGGATACTCCGCTGCCTGCATCGGCTATCTCCAAGAGCCAGCAGAATATGCTGATCCAATTCAAGCTTGGAGGCGCCGCGCCTACCATTCTTGACTTTGATCCTATGGAGCTTGCCCGGCAGTTGACAATCAAGCAGATGAATATCTTCTGTGCTATCATGCCAGAGGAGCTGCTGGCATCCCAATGGATGAAGAAGGGCGGCGTTGATGCTCCTAATGTCAAGGCCATGTCGTCCTTGTCTACCGACCTCTCCAACTTGGTGGCTGAGACTATCCTCCAATACCCGGAAATCAAGAAGCGCGCCGCCGTCATCAAGCAGTGGATCAAGATTGCGCACCAGTGCCTTGAGCTCCACAACTACGACGGATTGATGGCTATCATTTGCAGCTTGAACAGCAGCACCATCAGTCGCCTCCGTAAGACTTGGGATGTTGTCTCCCTAAAACGAAAGGAGATGCTACGGACTCTTCAGGAGATTGTTGAGCCTTCTCAGAACAACAAGGTCTTGCGAACCCGCCTTCATGATCATGTCCCTCCCTGCTTGCCATTCCTCGGCATGTACCTCACAGACTTGACATTTGTCGACATCGGAAACCCCGCTACCAAGCAAATGTCTCATGGTCATGACTCAGAGGAGGATGGCAGCAATGGTATCACTGTTGTCAACTTCGACAAGCATACCCGCACGGCAAAGATCATTGGAGAGCTCCAGCGTTTCCAGATCCCGTATAGACTGACTGAGCTTCCTGACATGCAAGACTGGATGGCTGCTCAGATCAAGCGAGTCTCCGAGAATGACGAGGGCAATGTCCAGGTCACCTACTACCGCAAGAGTCTGCTCCTGGAACCTCGGGAGACGGCTAGCCGCGTTCCCCTTGAGCCATCAAACTCCGGACTTAGTACTGGCAGTGCTGTGAGTGTCACTCGCAACGACCTATTTGGCTGGATGTCTCGAGACCGAAGCGGCCAAACACCTACCCCTACTCAAGTGTAGCCTTATATCGCTACCCTTGGATGACCCAACTCACCATCGGGTCACAGAACGATTTCACCTTTGCGCACATATTACTCATTAGTAACTACATTCGTCTTTGATACCCAATTTTATTTTGGCCTTCATCCGCAGATCGGAATCATCGTCATGTCGTTAATGACCACTATATCCATCAACAAACCCGGCGTTATTCACCTTTGGACTATTTTCTTTTCATTTTTTTCCTGGGGGCCACCGAGAACAGAGAATGCGCGAGCACCCCAAAACATTTCAGCTGTCACATTATCTGTACAGAGCACTCCACGAGCGATACTGTACCTGTTTCGACTATCATACAAGGACGATGCTATCGGAGTGGGAAGTCTGGAAAGCAGAGGGGAAATAGTTGGAATTAGACAACCCTCTTGGCATCCCATCACCATCATCAGCATCATCTCTGTTACAATGGCTCGTTTCTTATTCAGGGTACAAACACCTGTACCGCATAAACCACTACAGCCTTATTTTCTTTCTACTTGTTTTTCTCCTGCAGGAGACGGCTGGCGTCGAAGGGCATGGGACAGGTCGGTTGGGAAATTCATTTCTGGGTTGGGGGCGTCATGCGGTTCGGGTCGGAAAAGAAAGATGTTCTGACTTACCAGCCGAATGACAGGACATGCCGCAGAAACGGCATGGATGGGTTTCTCAACCTGAAAAAGTTGTGTGTTGCTGTTTATGTGTAATTCCTGTTACTGTTGCTGTAAGATGGCTGACCTGCCGTTGTCTTGGGATGTGATGTGGTTCCTGTTGGATGAAGATAGGGTGGTCGCGTGGCTTACTCGAGTCAGATGAAAGAAAGAAATAGGATGGTTGTCCTCATTATTGTGCCCTCCGAGATCTGATTGTGAATGCGTGAACGCCTTTGTCGTACGTAAAGATAAAGGCTACTGGACCCTGTGACATGTGAGTAGAACGTCAACTGTGAATCTAAACCTCCGAGGCTCGTCACCAGGCTGACTTATATTTAAAGTTTAAGATTGTCGAAAGATTCTGGTAGCTTCCTGGACATACTACAAACCTTCACGTTGAGGCTTAGAGATACGCATCTCAGATTAAACTTTGTCAACAACTACTGATACTGCCTCCACAACCTTATCAAGGAAGAAGGAACATCTACACGACTGCCATTCTTTCGCTGACCTCAAACACCAGCATTCTTACGCTACGAGTTACACTCACCCAAGCTTCTCGATATATCACCTCTATTTGAGCCTCCTCCTATTACATCAACTGCAACTTTCAACTCTCAATTCTTGAAGTAATATACTAGGACTACTAGTCAGCATGTATCGCTCTAAGATTTGCAGTCGTGTGGATTCAGTTCTGACCACATTTATCGACCGTCGAGAAACTCGGGAGCGCGAGCTTCTTCACTTTATTATGGCTTGCGTCCTTGTCCTGATCTCTGTTTCTCGTATCCTGAGTCTGGGAAGGTTCTGGATTGACATTGTTTCACTCTGTAAAGCCGGCTATCCCTTCAAGCTGCGCTCTCCGCGCTATATTTGGCTGTACATTGACATTCCCCGGTTCAGAAAGACTCTCTACGACGATGCGACTGGTCCTTGGAAGCAAGATGGAGAAAACAGCAATGACGAGAACAACCAAAACAACAACAAAAGTGACGACAAAAGTTTAGGCGAAAAAAATAATAGAGGGTCCGATGGCTGACCTTGATGCTATTCTGAGCGGCTCGGTCTGGTAATTTTTCATCCTCTCATGCCAACAATACATCATTAACAACAGCCACACCCATGAGGCGCGCAGCGGTTTTGGTCACTCAGTACCCGAAGCCCTTGTAGCACTCATCCTTGGCAGCCTTCCTTTGATGGTGCCCATGCGAGTTTACGTCGAGCAGCGTCAGACTTGGGGTCTTGGGTTGATCCTGTGGATGGTCAAAGGGGCACGCATTGTGCACTGTCTACTGTTGCCAGTGCTGCGAAATGTGTTTGCTTGGCTCGATATCACGGGAGATGTCCACTTGGCTGGATTGCGGCTTCCTGCGACGACGTGCCTAGTGTTGGCTATGGAAGCTTGGTATAAATGGGCACCAGTTGTAACTGAGGGACAGACGTTACTGATGCGTACGGTTTGCACTCTTCCAAGATGGCGGCCATGAGCTAACTTCTAACTATAGAGCTGATATGGAAGCGTGTTCAATGCAATATTCAACCGGAACGAAAGTCGCAGTGTTGAAGGAGAGAGGTAGTCTGTGGGCTATAAGTACTTGGAGGGAGTGAATGTAACGGATGGAGTGTACGGCTGCTAGAAAGGATAAATTCATGGTTGAAAAAAAGCGCTATGGAGTTGTCGTATATTGATAGGAACGTACTTAGCGTAGGACTAAATCGAGAACTAATTACTGATGACCCTCAGATCACTTACACAACTGGAGCATCTTCTCAGGGAAACCAACTAACCTCGAGGGCTTCCCCCTTTTCCATTTACGACGCCATCAGTTCAATAAATTACAGCCAGCAACCCTTAATATTCTCAATAAAGTTATCGTCACTGAGACCAGCGATATTATACGAGTCTAGAAACAAATTAAAATTTCTGCATCTCATGCAGCTAACACGCAGGTATCAATCGATCAATCAATCATCACTCTTTCCTCTACGAGTAAGCAAAGCACATCTCTAGCCCACATCATTAATAATAGCAGCTAATTTCCAGCACGACCTCTTAATGCTCAGGGTCGAGCTTCTTGTCAACGGCGCCAGCAATAACATCCTCAATGGTCTCGTCGCTAAACTTAAGATCCTCCTCGATGGGGACGGTATCTGGGATTCTCATCAAAATGACAGGAGCGGCAAAGATGAGCGAGGCAGCGACGCATCCCCAAGTAGCACCGAACATGGTATCGTAGGGCTTCTTCAAGCCATCAAGACGCCAGAAGATAGCGGCACCTGCGGATTGAATACCTAGAGTTGTTTTGTTAGTGAGTTGATCATGGTAAGTGCTAGAATCTTGACTAACCCTTGTAGAAACCGGCCATGTTGGCAGCCTTGCGGCCAGAGTTGGAGAGAGCGCCCATATACCAGTAGATGCAAGTTTGCCATGCGGCATCGTAGAATCCGTAGAAGAAGTAAAGGATCATGGGCCGAATGTACTTGACCGTGCCGTCGGTCCAGTCAATCTTCTGGTCCTCGAAAGCCGGGTCCTCGGCGACTTTACGGCCGACCTGGTTCTTATGCCAGGCATATCCACCACCCCAGATGACAAAGGTCAATATGAACAAGGCAGCGAAGGAGGCCTTGGCGCGAACGCTTCGGCGGATAGAGCTGATATCGAGAGCATAGCCGAAGACCAGTGCACCAAAGATCTGGGAGAGCCAGTAGAGCAGGTTGTTGAGGGCACGGGTTCGGGTGTTGAAGTGGCCGCCGTTCATGTCGTTGGTCTGGTAAGTATAGAAGATGTTGGAGGAGAAAAACATGGGGAAAAGGAGGAGAATCCAGGGAGCATTGGCCAGAGTCTCCCACAGGCCCTTGATCTCGCTGCTCCATGTGGGGTTCTTCATCAAGACAACCTTGGTGTTGTCCTCTCGGATGACCTTATCGGCATCTACGAGGAAGAGGGCGAGAACCATGCCGATGAACATCAGGATAATAAAGGCAGCGTAGGTACCGTCAGTGACGGGACCAGCCTTCTTGTTAACGTTTTGGGCAAGGGGAATCTGAATAAGACGTTAGTTTGACCATTTCCCGGTGCAACTGACTCCACAGGTACTCACCAAAGCACCAATAACGGCGCCCATGTTGAAAATGACCCAGAACCAAGAAATATAGCGACCCTTGCTCTCTTCGGGAGGATAGGACATCATAATGGCACCCTGAGCAGCCCACAGAAGACCAGCGCAGACACCCAAGAAAGCACCAGAAAAGACAACGAAGCCAATGTTCTGAGTATGGGTGTAGCAGAGGAAAGAGGCGGCATAGATGCAGTATCCTAGACCACCAAAGGAGAGGGTCAATCGCAGACCCAGCTTGTTGGCGAAGGTACCGGCGAAGAAACCGACCACGGCGAAAGTGCTATAGAGAGCAGTATTGGCGTGATCCTGAGCTGTGCCATCGACCTGGCCACCACCACCAAGACCTCCCAATGCATTGAACATTCCAGGGCACATGAAGCAGACCAGGGCTACCATAAGGAGCTGCACCTTTGGTGAAGCATACCAGACCTCAGTGCGGCCAATCTTGAAACCCTTGTAAATCCATCCTTTAGGGCGGTCGGTATAAGTGTCATGCTCGGAGGTGACGTGAGCGTCACTGGCGACCTCTGGGCCAACCTTTTCGTTAGCCATGTTGAAATTGTCGTCGAGACGATGGAGCCAACGGGATGTTTGTCGTTCCTCGTTTAGGGAGGCGATCGATTCCGATGTGAGTCAAGGGACAGACGAGACGAGGAAGTGAAAAGATGTCGAGATATAGGACAGGACCCTGGGGAGGCTCAACGCTTTTAATAGTATTGAGAAGTAGCCAGGTGACAGGGTATGTGTACCAAGCGGGAAGAGTCTGGAGGGTATGGGGTGAATGATGAGGGTATGTGGAGCCGATGGATGGAGGCAATGGAGAGGGTTTGACCAGGTTCCCCAAAATAGCGGTACCTTATATAAATGAAGGACGAGGATACGAACAGGCCCGATGGTAGGTAGCAATCGGAGGGTGGTAGCTGTTGGCAGGGGTGGCTATCGGAAGGTTGTGTCAATGCAAGGTAGTGTGGAATAAGGTGATGATAGTGGATACAATGGATGCAACAGAGCCAGACGACCGGGCCCAGACGAAGTGAACCAAGAGGATCCGCAGCCAACGAAGTCGTGATAACCCAGTGAGTGACACAGATGAGCGCAAGCTACGTGACAGTGCGGGGGACTCTCTACCCGTTGGAGGGATGTGGAGGTAGTGGATGGACGGGATGGATGATGGGCTCCCAGAGTTGATTGGGTAGCTGAGCTAGGGTGCGGAAGAGACAAGTAGAGTGTCAAGGGCTGCTAAGCCGATTCCTACCACTGTATCCAATTCTCTGTTGTCAACGAGGGCTTTGTTGGTTGGTGGCTTGTTTGTTGGTTGGCAAGGGATGTTTGGCATGTAGTAGTGAAGATATCTTGGCCCAAGAGACCTGCTGTTGGGTGGGAGAAGACGCGATGTGACCAAGGAAACAACGTGCTGTTGATAAAGAGAACACGAAGAAAGGAGTGGACTATGACCCGAGATAGGGAAAAAGAGAAAGGCGAGGGGCGATAGAGAGAAAGGACGGGACGGGAGAGCAGAATGGGTACAACTCACGCGACCACGGCTTAGAGTCAATTGCCTCTGGAGAGCAAGTTGGCTTAGTCCCAGACCAAAGTCAACAAGGCTGCCGGGGCTCCCAACACGGGACACGCCAGGCACAGCACTCTGAAGTAAAATGATCACCATGCAAGTATGGATTACTTCATCCGACGGGATCCCATGGGACACGGATCCATGCATTGGACGGGTTAGGCCCGAGCTTGTTGTACTGTAGTAATTGTACCACCGGCGCAGAATTGATGCTCCACTTGAGTCGGTAGGCAGCTGCAAGTGCCAGATATGGCCTGAAAGCTGTTAAACTCAGTCCATACCTGACTCTCCGGCTCTCCTAGCTAAATTAGTACGAGAGCTCAATGCCTTCGGGGGCTGAGACATTGTTGCTATCTTGGTCGTGAGCGACAGGATTGCTGACTGTGCGTGCTGTACATGATGCAAATATCGGCGATGGGGGTGCTCAGGATCAAGTCACAGCAGGAGTACCAAGAATCAATATTCAAATTCAAGGAGCCATTGGCTCACCCCAGTCACCCAGCTCCTGCAGCAAGAGCCCCACGAGGCTCCCTTCCCCAGATCGATAAGAGTGTGAAAGGCCCGAATGGCATCAGCCCGGGGCCGTGATTGGCCTCCAACAGCATCCGAGCCGATTAGCCCCTGTCAGCCGGTAGGTGTGCGCCGACCTCGCCATCTTCCACTCAAATCCTCCCGCCTCCCTGGCCGCCTGGGTTTCGAATCCTTCCAAAGGGGAAGGTCCCTTCTTCTAGATGCGTCCTTAGCCTAGTAGCATCCGATGCTGCGAGTGCCGAATGCATGGTCGTATTCCCGTCTACACCTCTAGCCTCACTCACATGACCAAGACGCTTGAAATAGCAGTGGCATGCTCCACGGTATCACACGACAGGAAATCGCCCCTCGAAGACGAGCAAGATGGCAAAGACTGCCAAGATTAGCGATAATCTTGAGCATTGCATCGTATCATCACCTTCCCAGCTGTCAGCAGTACATCTCTGATTGCTTATGGGATTGAGACCAGATTTGCCAAGCCCGCAGCCCGGTTCGGTCTAAACTCTTTTACCGTACGATCTGGACTCTACGTGCGACAGTGCGAACGACACCATATTTTTTTTTTGGTGGGCTCGTGCTATTCAAGGTTACCATGTAACGTTCCAACGTCCCCCTCTGAACGCCCTATCCTCCAACCTCCCAACGCCAGCAACGCTCGTAACGCTCACAAGGCACACGATTAACTACACCCATGAATAAGCTTCGATATCCGGGGTGCAGGATGGATGATGATCAACCGGCTCGTCGGGCGGCCTTGATAACGTCCTCGGGATATCCCTCCGCATGGTAACATGGTTGCACCGATAAATTAAGCCAAAGATTTGGAGTTGCGCCGGCTCTCCTACCCCTGTTTTATCAGTCCCAGAAAGGGTCAGCTACTTCCGCAGAGCCGCAATGGGAAGGGTTCCCTTGAAGACTGATAGGAATTGGAACGGTTTCATCCAAAGTGAGTGCAACGAAACAAGACGATAAACTATGTGGATATTTCACGTGTCGTGGATAAACATGCCAACGGCTGAAACTTGAGGGTCGAAACCTGGGTGCTGGGGCACAGACTGGCTTCCAGTTTATCGAGGTATCTTCAGGCATCAAACGATTCCAATCCTGTGCCACTCATCTATCGCAAATATCGAGGGGTGCATCAACCTATTGCCGTGAGAGTTTCACATGTATTCGAGAAAAACATCCTGGAGGATCAACAACCGCTCGTTAAACTCTAACTAAATCCTCGGTAGGATTCAGTTAGAGTTTGAGGCCCCTGTAAGCATGAAGCTAATAACCGTTGATCTTATATCCTGCTTGTGCCGTTTTTGCGAGCTCAACGTCGCCAGTCGTGAAATGACCACAGATGAGTTGCTTGAAAACTGTTCGATCATGAGAGGCACTCCACAACGCAAGATCAGTGCTCAATGACTAAGGTGTACAGTGTGCCCAAGAACACCCGATGTCAGGGATTATTCCTAACATTTATCGAAATATGGCGAACGAACAGAGTCTCAACTGCTCAGACCATCTCTAACTACCCGTAAGCATGGATGAGGATGAGAGCACCGAGGAAATATTCTATCCTCCACGTCATGTGCCCTGAAGATTTGAATGAGCACTCCCCCGAATCTCCAGCTTTTGTCCCATCTGGGGCATTTTGACGAACCCCCGCCACAGTGGCGTCGGGTAACTGAGTAATTCTCTGCCGCTGATTGGCTCGGCCAAGATCGGATGGCAATCATGTCATCCAAAGGAGTTCTTCGGTTCTCCGGCCCCAAAGCCCTTCTACCACCGAGCTGCCGCTGCCGGCTTTCAAATCCACCATGGACCCTTACATCACTCCTCAACACCACGCCTGCTAGTCCCTCCATGATATTGATACTACAATGTTCGCAACTCGCTCGGTGACCAGAATCGCATTGCGGTCAGGTTGCAATGCGGTGCGCCATTTCTCCTCGTCTCGAGCAGTCGCAATTGCCTACCAACCCTACTCTCTCCCCTCAAGAACTAGCCCGCCACCAAGGAATGACGACGTCCCCGAGACGTCAATAACCCAGCCCGATCCCCTCCCCAAAGTCCACGAGACACGACCACCACCGGGGCAACAGCATCAAGAGCCTCTTCCTTCACGACCTGCCGCAACCGCTTCAAGCGCCTCAACCGCCGCAACCGCCACCCAAGCTGCGTCATCAGCCCCTCCCAAAGTCACCGAGAAGGATGCTCAAAAACCCAAGGCAACGCGAGCACGACCGAAGTTACGGGCCCGAAAGGCGGCTATGAAGCTTACACCAGCTGCGGTCGAGCAATTGAAGAATCTTCTGGATCAACCGGAGCCGAAGCTGATCAAGGTCGGTGTGAAGAACCGAGGTTGCAGTGGGTTGGCATACAACCTCGAATACGTGGAAAAGCCCGGGGCCTTCGATGAGGAGGTGATACAAGACGGCGTCAAGGTTTTGATCGATAGCAAGGCATTATTCAGCATCATTGGCAGTGAGATGGACTGGGCGGAGGATAAACTTAACCAACGCTTTGTTTTCAGGAATCCTAATATCAGTGAGTACACCTTCCTACGAGAACTGTCGACTTGATTCTAACCGCATTCTACAGAGGAGCAATGTGGCTGCGGAGAGTCATTCATGGTCTAAGAAAGCATAGGGAACATCTACTCTCATGAGCAGCGATAGGTCTAGTTCAACGACCACTGATGAGAATTCTAAATTAAAGAGACGATATGAAAATATGGATAATGAGGCGGTTCTCACAAGGATAGGAACCCGATATACATCATCCACCACGTCACGAACCACCTCCTCTCCAGACATTTGAAGGGTGGTGAGCTTAGGCAGGTTCGGAGGCAAAAAATAGCACGCAGAGCGGCATTTTGGATCCGGTGCCTTATGTACCACAAAAACAGGCGGCGGCCAGCTCCATGAGGTTTGGGTCTGGCTCTGGCATAATACTGGCGTTGGGTAGAATGGGATAAACAACTCAAATGGAATATACCAATGTTCACTTCGTACTTGGTTCTTGCGCAGGCTCTCAACATAATGAAGATGACACTCCTTCTGTCCACTCCTGTGACTCAAACGCCGCTCCTCTGATCTGCCTAACCAATCCTATACAACCCGAGTGTTCGGATGACAAATCCCCGGATTCCATCATTGCCATCCGTCATCTGGGGTGGCTTGAACCTGCCGGTAGTCACATGACTGCGCGATCTGTGTTGCTTTAGATATAGACATTCCCACGCCCTTTCGCGTCACACTTCCCTGACAAACGCGTTGGTTTTTAAAGATGACTCGGCTCCCACTGATTCTTGATGCAACGTCTAAGGATTTACTCATCTCACTGCTTGTCAACCGATAATCTATACTTTATAGCAAAACCATCGTCATTCAACAGCTGCACCTTAAGTAACGCGGGAATCATCATCCCTATGGCAATCACCATGGTAGCCAAAAGACCGCTGGACGAGCCCACCTCGGCGCAGAAGCCTAAAGTCCAAAAGACAGTTACCCCGACCCAAGTTTCTCCAATTTCTGCCATCCCCGTCTCCATGCAGCCCCAGCTCACTCTCATCACCACCTGCTCCCGCACCGGCTTCGAAAAGCGCGTTTGGACGCTTCTGTTACAAATTCCCCGTGGCTCCTTCAGCACCTATGGACTTCTCGCGGCACATTTGCACTCCTCACCTCGCGCTGTCGGCAACGCGTTGCGAAGAAATCCGTTTGCCCCGGAGGTGCCCTGCCACCGGGTTGTGGCGACGGGGGGTGCGCTGGGTGGCTTCAAGGGGAAGTGGCCGAGAGATGGGGAGGGGATCACATTGGATGAAAAGAGGAAGTTGCTGAGAGGAGAGGGAGTAAAGATTGATGGGAAAGGGAAGGTTATTGGAACACCTTTTCGAGGCTTTGTTTGAGCCCTTGGGATGGACGATCGTCGGGACGATAGTTTTTGGTTTCTGGTATGGTTTTGGCTTCTGACGTGAATCAGTATCTATTTACAGCGTCCACTGAGGAATTATGCTTTTGATAGACGTACTTAGATGGTGCTTCTTAGGCGAGGATGGTGGTTGGACAAAGAGGCAGCGCACAGAGCATAGACTCCTGTATTTAGGAAATCAATCCACACAGCAATGGTTGAACTTGGTAGTATAAAATTATATTTCTATTACTTAATTATCGTTCAAGGGATCATGATAAGGTACCTGAATATGTGGATATGACGGACGCTATGCTCTCGTAGGGATTACCTTATATGCCCCATCAAGCGCGACAAAAATTGCGAAGCGGTCTGTAGTAGGCATCACTTCTTCTCGGCCTGCGTCCAATTCTAGAAGATTGCTTAGACCATCACCTTGCGCAAGCATTAGCGACGGTGAGCTTCTGGCCTAGAACTGCCGGTCGTATAAGCTTTTACGGGGCACAAGGAAGTAAGAGATGGAAGGATATCTGTCAGTGGAGCGTGGATAGAAGCAGATGAACTTGCTATATAGCTGATACCTGGGCGTACTTGCACTCCCACGCAAACCTGTCAACAAGCCAACCAGCCAACCGCATCTACAGAATCAGGGATCGGTTGGCGACCAGGATCAATATACAAAGCAACATCAAACAAAGGAAATACTACGCAACCCTGCATCGTTTTTGCATGAACGAAATGAGTGCCCACGTCAAGCTGCGGCAGTTCGCACGAGGTGATGTCGCCAATTGGGGCTGCAGGTGAGCCACCTCAGCCACACCAAGCTTCGAATCTGAGATTCGTGTGAAAGGTGCTTTGGATCCTGAGGCTGAATACCTTGGTGATCCAGTTGTCTGGCTAATCTAGATGGAAAACATGGCTGCGGACCTCCGTCTCCGCCGGAAGAGTCTTGCTTCAAGCCTCGAAAAGCTTTGCGTTGGCCTCTTTCCAACTCGGAGAAGCCGGACATTGAAGTCCGCTCGGCCCTAATTCCTCCGAGCTGCGGATGCTGTGATAGAGCTGCTGGACTTCACGTTCCTGACGGAGTCTTGAGGAGATATTAACTCCTTTAAGGAGAAAAATAGGCTCAGAACAGTATTAGATGTTATACATGGGCCAATCGTGGTTGTAGGCAGGAGAGGGTCGTGTCGTAAGATGATCCCTTGATAACAGTCGAAGATGGTCTGAGCAGTACCTTGATGTGGCAGGACTCTAGCACTTTATCACAAACCTTACCGTAATCAACCATACGACGAAACAGGAGCCCACAGGGGCACAGATACTAACAGAAATTTGATATGAAAAGCCCAGGCGGGTTTCGTATCTTCACTCGGCTTCCACGGTGGCCATACCCGGACATTGAAATGCATTGAAGTCGTAACCTCGGCGGCGCATGTTTGCCGATGCAATCCTGGATCTAAATCGGCACAATCACTCGGACGGTTAATGGCCGAAACCGAAGGGTGTGGTAGACAGGCTCAAGGATAAAGCATCTGGTGTTACACCATCTCTCAGATGGAATCTACACATGCGAGATGTTTACGTGAAGGAAAATACAACTGCAGAAATTTCTAAAAATAAGACAAAATAGGAAAAGATCTGTTTTTTTCTTGAACGTTTGAGCTCAAACCCGTTGCGAAGCCATCCACAACGGTCCCACCCATCCGGTTAGCAGTGGCTTACCTTGCGGTACTCTATCTCCTGGCACATTTCGTCACTGGTCGGCACACCGGTTACCACGCCTCGGTACAAGCTTTTTCCGACCGGAACGCCCGTGAAATTCCGGACTAACCAATTGTCCATGCTCATATGACAATCCTGCTTGTCGACAGCTTCGTGTCATCGTCGAAACGTCGTCACTCTGCGTTTCAGATACCCTCTCCCCTCTACCCTTCTATCCCCTTTCATTGACAGCTGTCAATCTCTTCAGTCACAATGTTCAGATTCGGTCGCAGTCGCGCCGTGGCTTCGGCCCTTAACGCCTCCAAGGTACGATAAGCTCGCAGCAAAATCATTCGCTCACATCCCATGTGAAAGGCTATTTTCTAACTTTATTATGATAGCTCCAGGTTGCTCCTTCTGTCAGATTCCCTGGCGTCGCACAACAACGACGAGCTCTGAGCATCCACGAGTACCTCTCCGCGGATCTCCTACGACAGGTAAGAGCTCCTCCCACGGCCGTTACCCCCTATCTCTAAAAGCTCAAGCTGACCGGTGATGTCACAGTATGGCGTCGGCGTCCCCAAGGGAGCTGTTGCGAAGTCAGCTGCCGAGGCCAAGGCTGTCGCTCAGCAAATCGGAACCGGCGATATGGTAATCAAGGCACAGGTTCTGGCTGGTGGTCGAGGTAAGGGTAGCTTCGACAATGGCCTTAAGGGTGGCGTTCGCGTCATCTACTCTCCCCACGAAGCCGAGATGTTTGCGGACCAAATGATTGGCCACAATCTCATCACCAAGCAGACTGGCGCTGGCGGCCGTCTGTGCAACTCTGTCTACATCTGTGAGCGCAAGTTCGCGCGTCGCGAATTCTACCTTGCTATTCTTATGGATCGTGCTTCGCAAGGGCCAGTTATCGTGTCTTCGTCTCAGGGCGGTATGGACATTGAAACCGTCGCCAAGGAGAACCCCGAAGCCATCAACACCAACTACATTGATATTAACGTCGGTGTGACTGACGAGATGGCCCGTGATATTGCTACCAAGCTCGGCTTCAGCGAACAATGTATCGAGGACGCCAAGGACACCATCCAGAAGCTCTACAAGATCTTTATCGAGAAGGATTCTACTCAGATTGAGATTAACCCTCTGTCAGAGACCTCTGACCACCAGGTGCTCTGCATGGACGCCAAGTTCGGCTTCGACGACAACGCCGATTTCCGACAGAAGGAGGTTTTCGAGTGGCGTGATACTACCCAGGAGGACCCTGATGAGGTTCGCGCTGCCAAGTCTGGCCTGAACTTCATCAAGCTCGACGGTGATATCGGTTGCCTTGTCAACGGTGCCGGTCTTGCCATGGCTACCATGGACATCATCAAGCTCAACGGCGGCCAGCCCGCCAACTTCCTCGACGTCGGCGGTGGCGCCACCCCTGCTGCCATTAAGGAGGCATTCGAGCTGATCACCAGCGACTCCAAGGTGACTGCTATCTTCGTCAACATCTTCGGCGGTATCGTCCGCTGTGATCACATCGCCACTGGCTTGATCAACACCGTTGAGGCGCTGAACCTCAAGATTCCCATCATTGCTCGTCTGCAGGGAACCAACGTCGACCGAGCTCACCAGCTCATCAACGACTCTGGTCTGAAGATCTTCTCCATCGATGACCTGCAAAGTGCGGCCGAGAAGTCAGTGCAGCTGTCAAAGGTCGTGAAGATGGGTAAGTGGCATCCGTTGCTGAGGAAACTTAAAGAGAGATAATGCTAACTGGGGCCTGCAGCTCGCGATATCGATGTCGGTGTCGAGTTTACCTTGGGTATCTAAACCCTCAACCAGGACGGTCGAGATAGACGGGGCTGCATTTGCATTTTCTGCGTTTAATAATTCCGGGGGTGGAGTCTCCTGTGTTTTCCCCCAGGGTCTAGATCGCGGGGAAATGGGGGAATATGTCGTTTTTTAGCATGCATCAAGGCCGCGAAGGTCGTGCGGAGAGGAGGAAATCAGTCGATGGCGGACTGAAACGGCCAAGGACGGCCCAGGACGGGCGGGATTGCCACGAACATGTTCCATTTCTCCTTTGATAGATGGCGCCACGTCAGTCTTGGCTGGCCGTAATATGCTGATGTGCTTCGCTCTCATGCAGTCACCGCTGTAACGCTTCCGGCTGGAAGGAGACACTTGCCCGTGACGAGAACCAGTTGGAGGCCGGCCATTTGTCGAGGATATTCAATACCCCAGGCGCGCCCTGTCAGCTGCCTTGGAAGCTGGGGACGAAATGCCCGAAGAATGGCCTACTTGACCTGGAGAAGTGGACTGATTCAAGATCCTGGGAAGATCAGATGGTGTAGCCATGAATCCATCCTTTTAGAACATATGCCAGCACAAAATAGACATTTGTAAGGCAGTACGTGTTTAGCCACCAGATTTTACATGGGTCGAGGGGATGATTTTGAAGGTGGTCGTCGGTCCAAATCGGCTATTGTCGAGTCGGGTGAAGGGTAACTTGATAGATCGCCTGCCAAGGGGGTTTTGGTATCAGCCACAGGCGGCGTGGGTGCGCCACAACAAAGTGCCATAGCTGAGGCTGCATTTATGCAGGGTCGCTGGCCGCCCATTCGTTGAGCAGGGTTTGGATTTCATGGGTGTTTGTGGCTTCCCCCCCCCCCTTGTTATGCCTTGGAAGCTGGTTGGGTAGGGCGGTAACGGTCACCAGCCACAGACAGCTAGCCAGTATTCTGTACTCTTCAACCCACCAGTAAGCCAACATGATAGATCTCAAGACCGTTCTCAACGATTAAGTCTCTTCACCCCTATCCTCGGTTATAGCGTCTCATAACCTCTTTGGCACGATCTCCTGATTCGGAGCCTCACTCCATCGTCAGCTCGAGCCTCATCATCGGTACCGCATCGGACTGGCCCGGAAGCGTGCCGCACTGGCATTCTCACCAATCACAGCCTCGTATTTTACATACAGTGGCGCCGGGAATTGCGCAAAAGTCTGCTCAAATTCCCAGCTCCACTGTAAATCGAAGGAAAAGGTGGGAATTCTACGATTAGAATGGGTTTATTATGGGGCAGTGAGCCGCAATCCTATTGCGAATTCCGAGGGGCGAACGAACACCGAGATAAGGGAACAGGACTCAAGGGTTGAGGCTGAAAAGTGAAGATGGATGGATGGCTGAGGCTGGTGAGGTTTTGTGGTTGTCACACCGTCAAGCCACACCCGCCCGTGTGTACCTGGCGGCTGACGGGCTGCCAAGCTGCTCAACGTGGAAGGACGGCGTTGGATGGCGCTCAACGCGGGGGAATGGAGATTTGAAAGCAGCCTAGGCCTGCAGGTCGTGCGGAGAAGATCTTGGCCATCGAACCAGAATTACGCCTCCTGCCTGTCGCGGCTGGGGGAATTCCTGGGGTCACAATGGGATGAGCTTCGTGTGTCTGCACCAGAAGTAAGTATCGTCGGTGTCTTCAAGTGAGTACCTCTCTGTGGCGCGGCGTTGGAGGCTAAAGCGGAGTGGACACAGAGCCCACTAATAACCGGACCTCTCTCGGTATCTAGAGCCTCACGAACAATGGTGCAAAATGGATACGTCGGTGGAGTTTGGCAGGCGATGCCGCAACTTCTGTCCCCACAAGGCGGGAGAGGGCCAGGGGAGACTTCATGGTCTCGTTGCGAGGGAGGGGTCCACCCTGTATGTGAGTCGGAATCGGAGGTGTTCGTTGGGCTGGGGCTTTGAGAAACGGTTATAAATACCCAGGGGCCTGCCCCTAGCCGGATGGGATGGGAGGTGATGTGATGATCTGTAGATTTTACATATAATCTGAAGACGTCTGCTGGTTGATTCTTCCGCGACTTGATAAAGGCTCCTGTACTTCGCTCATACCTTCGAACACACTCACACCTTCAACCTCTCCCTCACAACAAGGCCCTCCTGAGTTACCTCACCACCACTACGCAAACCCCCCAAACAAACTACTACCATGGCCTCTGGAAAGCAATCTTGGTTCGCCCGCCACATGGCTCCTCCTCCTCCCATCAACAACACCCCCATCTGCCCCTGTGCAACATGCTACAACCTTGGCACGCACACCGCGCCCTCACAAGTTGCTGCCGTACCACGATCCACCATGTTGAGGAGATCAGGCTCAGATAACGCGTCCATGGCGAGCTTCGATACGTGCACTACGACCACACACGTTGAGAATGTCAAGAACTAGATGTCGACTACCTTACCTTACACCAACACCAGTTTATCAACCTACCAACCAACCAATCAACACCATCAAACCGTACGACAACACTACACGAACACTACACCTGCATCTGCTTTACTTCTCTTGCGAGCCTGGCGTTTTGGAAAACAGGGTATCCCTACACTTCGCCCAAGGAAGGGCATGTCTTAAACAATTACATTTTTGCGCGATGGGATCGTTGCCAGCACTGGTTAACCGAGAGCGTTCCACACGGCCTCTGGCTCTGACTTCTCGGCGGCCAAGCCGAGACTCTGGCACGGGCCTAACGAAGAGGTCCGGCAAAGTGGGGCTCCCGTTTGAGAAGGATGAGACTCTTGTTTGAAGAGTAATCATGTATTGACTTTAGAGATGGGATAGAGCTCCTTGAATGAATTATGAGAATCCAAGGCTTATCCTGAGTCAGACGTGGCTGTATCCGTCAAATGATGCGTTTTATGGAGTTTGACTGCAGGAGACATTAGATAATCCTCCGTTGACGTCACCTCATCCCACTATTCGTATCAGTCTCATGTATCATCTTCAGATGAGTCCATCATCAGTACTATCACCATTCTTAGGTGGTTAACATAAAGTAGTCTAAAGAACAAATATCTGTCGTTCGCTTATTATCATGCCTTCTTCCAACGTTGACCCAGCGATTCTTGAAGCCCTCGGCCTGAACCCGGCCCAGACTAGCATCGCATCTCACGGTGGCTCAGGATTCGCCTCAACGTTCAAGATCTCATCTACTGTCGATGACAAGCCCGTTAACTACTTCGTCAAGACTGGAAGTGGGAAGGAATCAGAGGTTATGTTCCGAGGTTTGCCCCACCCTCTGTTATGTGTAAGTGAAATCTGAGAAACTGACTATATCAGGTGAACATGCCTCACTAAACGCCATTCACGATGTAGTCCCAAACTTCTGTCCGAAGTCCTACGCCCATGGCGCCTGCTCTAAATCTAACAAATACTTCCTTGCAACTGACTTCCTCGACCTTGGCTCCTCCGCCCCTGGCGGCTCAGGCCAGTCCCTTGCCGCCAAACTCTCCATTCTACATACCACGCCCGCACCTATCCCCGAAGGTTATGACAAGCCTATGTTTGGGTTCCCCGTGCCAACATGCTGCGGTGCTACGCCGCAGGATAACACATGGAAAGAGTCATGGGCGGACTTCTACGCAGATAACCGCTTAAGGGGCATTTTGAGGGCCGGGGAGAAGAATAACGGCTCTGACCCTGAGCTGGCCAGTGCGGTTGAGAAGGTAGCAAGTAAGGTCGTACCGAGACTCATTGGGTCAGTGAAGAACATCGTGCCGGTAGTTATTCACGGAGATCTGTGGAGCGGGAACCACTCGAAGGGTCAGATTGCAGGAAAGGGTGGGTGTGAGGAGGTCGTATATGATCCATCAGCAGTATACGGTCATTCTGAGTATGAACTCGGTATCATGAAGATGTTCGGCGGGTTCAGTAGCCATTTCTGGAACGAGTATGAGCAGTTGGTGCCGAAAGCCGAGCCCAAGGCCGAGTGGGGGGATCGAGTGATGTTATACGAGTTGTAAGTCCCCTTCGCTAGATCTTTCCCGGATGAATTGCTAACTTTCCCCCAGGTACCACCATCTAAATCATTTCGCAATCTTCGGAGGAGGCTACCGTGGAGGGGCCATGTCAATCATGAGGAAACTTATCGCCAAGTACGGCGGCTAAAGCACCAACAAAATTCTTAGAAGGAGGTGATTTGATGATTGGAAATTTCATTGAAAGAGCAAATGCAGAATGCCTGGACGCCTCCTCGTGCTCGCTGTATAGACCGTCTCTAATATATCATGTTAATCGATAAGACCTCGCCATGATGCAGTATCCAAGAAATGTAAAGAGTTGTGTTTGTTAGGCTGCCAGCATTGCTGGCCGCTCTTGGTTCTTCGACCTCGCAGGTTCGGCTTCGTTCTCTTCCAGGGGTAGTTGCGCATTCGGTACTGTGGGTAGTTCCTGTTGCGTTTCGGGTGCCAGCTCAGCTTCTAAAGCGGCCAATTCATCTTCCACGTCTTCCTCATCCTGTGTTGAAATTCGTCCGCCCAGCATCTCACTAACTTCCTGCAGAACTGTAAGCACCTAACCCGCATTTGGAGGCGGACTACACCTACTTGTTGATATGCGATCGCATCCGCCGTCTCGCCCATCAACTTCTCCACGTGCTCAATCCCACCCATCTCCGAATGGATCTCCTTCAGTACCTTCGTGCCCTGCTGTAGCCCGAACACTACATCCTTCTGGATCAGTGCGAACTCGACATTTGACGTCAACTTTTCCAACTCTAGCAACTGCGCATCCGTCTTGACCAGCAGCGATTCCTGGTATTTCTTCCGCCGCAGCGCCAGTAGCGCCCTCTTCTTGTCGCCCTTCGCTAGCATCTGCTTCGCGATTTCGGTCTCTTTGTCGGTGAGGACGGTTATGCGTCGTTGATATTGGTGTAGCCTGTCGCGTTGGGTCTTCATGTCCAGGATCGCCCTGCACGTGCATGTTAGATATGCCAGAGAAGGCGCGGAGAGTGCGCAGTTGATGCGTGGCGCTTACTTGTCCTGGGCAGTGACTTTGCTCGCATTGCCGCCCATTGTGAACGTGCGACCACAAGTGAAGCCGTAGAGTGGCTTGTCGTGAACTTGGCCAGGGATGGAGATGATACGGCTTGCGATAGTCACGAGCGACAGTCGTCATCGGCGGTGGACTGCGCAATGCGGTACCGCAGCTTTATCGATAAGGCACGCCCCTCCAGTGCCTGACATTATCATGTGCACGCGATCGCCGCCAGGGCGTGCTGATGAAAGCAAGCACTCAACGCTTCATCGTTGAAAAAAGGATATCCAAGCCCTTGATAAATGTGTAATACAAATGAACTTAATACACTTGGTTCAGTGTTCGCTCTATCCTGTAATGGCTCGGATTGCCAGATCCTTTAGTAATGGTGTACCACTGAGCTCACTATTTTGTCACCCAATAACACTCTGATAATTTTTTTGCTCGACCATAGACATCCTACCACGCCTTGCACCCAACAAACGACAATCCTAGCTGCCTGCCCGCGATGGCGTTCAACGCGAAACGGCCTCGTATAAATCTCCGCCAGGGCCTTGATCGTGATGTCTATCAGATCCTAAAAAAACTTGAAGATGCCAACGACGGCAAACCGTTCAAATCCATAACCGCCGTATACGATGCCATCAAGCGGTCCAATTCAAGCCTCAGCCGACAGAAGAAGCGACCACTCGAAGACTCGATCGAACGCGTGCTACAGTTCCGCAAGGAAGAGTTAGGAGAGTCGAGCGATTCCGAGGTCGGCCTGGACGAGACGGAGCCTAAGCGGCCTGAGGACGAAAGATTCCTTCTCAATCGGCAGATGACGAAGCATTGGAATACGGCGACGTCAATGCCTCCGCAAGCGCAGGCGCAAGAGTCAACTGAAAGTCGTGCTACGAAGAAACGACGACTTCATGAGGATGGTGATGGTGTGAGTGGAAATGAGGCTACGACTCCGAAGTCGGTACAGGTCAATGGCAATGCCGACACGGATACGCAACGGGTTGAGAAGGAGAAGACGGAGAAGGCACTAAAGAAATCGCAAAAGGCCAGTCGGTACAAGATCGAAACCCCAACAGAAGCGCCGCAATTAGGAGGTATCGATGAGGTGTACAATCAACTACGGAAGCAGATGTGGCTCCTCCTGAGACGGCCAGAGCTCCACATGAAGAACAAATGGCGATTAGACCCAGGCATCATCATCTCTGGTCCTTCGGGAATCGGAAAGAAGTCGTTGATTCGTGCCTTGGCTGCGAGTCTAGAGGTTCCAATAGTGTCGTTGAAAGGGTGCTTTGAGGACGTTGAGCGCATGGAGAGGAGCCTCAACGATGCAATAGATGAAGCCATGCGGCTGGCTCCATGCATCATCTTCATTGACCAACTCGACTGGTGGATGTCCAACCCGGGAGCATCCAGTCACAGCGACCAACACCGCCGTATCGTAACCCAATTCATGGAACAAATGCAGAGGATCGCTAAACAGCAACCAATGGACCGCCATGTTCTAGCAATGGCAACGACTTCCCGGATCACGGATGTCGATCCTGCGGTTCTCAAAACCGGATTCTTTGAATGGACGATACAGATGAGGATACCGGATCTTGATGCCCGAAAGGATATCCTGAAATTAGTTACAAAGGACAGAGTCTTGTCTGATGATGTCGACTTTGCAGAACTGGGAAAGATTACCCATGGCTTCGTTGGTGCAGACATCGTTAACGTAGCAAACGTTGCACAACGAGTCGCTATAGAAAGGATAACAGACGAAGAATGGAATAATATGGACCTCGACACGGTATCCGACCGTCGCCTGTCTGGCTTCTCTAACGAAGTCGATTCAACGGCCTTGGCCGAACCCCCAAAATACCCTCTCACCCTCCAAGACTTCAAAGTCGCCATCAAGAACTTTACGCCATCCCTACGCAAGGAAGGGTTTACGGTCATTCCGAACATCACGTGGGCCCAAGTCGGCGCCCTACAAGATGTGCGCGAACAGCTCGACATGTCCATCATTGGGCCTATCAAGGATCCGGAAATGTACCGCCGCGCCGGTCTCAACCGACCTGCCGGCTGTCTCCTCTGGGGTCCTCCTGGATGTGGAAAGACGCTTGTTGCCCAAGCGGTCGCGAACGAGGCCCAAGCAAGCTTCATTCTTATCAACGGCCCAGAGCTACTCAACAAATACGTCGGTGAATCAGAGCGTGCAGTTCGCGAACTGTTCAACCGAGCTCGCTCCTCTACCCCTTGTATTCTCTTCTTCGACGAGATGGACTCCTTGGTGCCAAACCGTGACAGCTCTTCCACTGATTCCGGCGCTCGGGTTGTCAACGCCCTTCTTACTGAACTCGACGGTGCTCAGGACCGCTCAGGGGTGTACGTCATCGGCACAACCAACCGTCCCGATATGATCGATTCAGCTATGCTTCGTCCCGGCCGTCTGAGCGTGCGTCTCTTCGTGGACCTTCCAACGGCTGACGAGCGAGTTGATATTCTCCGAGCTATCTATCGTACCAATCACCCCTCTACTACAGAGCCTGAACTCGGCTATCTCGAGGTTGTGGCGAAAGACGACAGATGTAAGGACTATAGCGGTGCCGACCTGGGAGGGTTACATGTCAAGGCGGCGGAAAGCGCTTTGAAGAGGTGGCGCAAGGGCGAGAAGGACGAGCCCGAAATCGATACCGAAGACTGGGAAAATGCGTTAGCGAATACGCACCGAAGTGTCTTAAATCCGGAATCTTATAGAAGGTTAGATAAGAAGCTGGGTGCGGCGAAGTAACGGACGACATAGACAATATACCAAATTTGAATTCTCAGCTCGTTCTAACGTTCTTGTTGATCCTAATCTCTACCTAGAGCCTAGCCTTAATCTTAAACCTCGACTATACCCTATCCTTGATTCCAATTTACATACCGATTCACCCTGTTTTGATACTCCCGGCTTCACCATTTGAGGGATCCGAGTTGCTCTCCCATCTCGTGGTCCAGAACTTGCTGCACCTGACAGTAGCCAAATAACGATTTTGCCTGATATCCTTCGACGGCGGCCTGGTCTGTCAAAGAGGATGTTACAGCACTCTTCAGCCGGATCTGTCGCATCTGACCATTGCAACTTGACGATACGAAGACACCGCCGCAACAAGGCTCACCACTTATCGGGCATAGTCTATACAAGGAGAGAGAACCCAAAATTGCCATTTACTCCTCAAGGAATCTAGTCATCTAAAGACCTCTCGTGGAAGTCAACAGCTATATCGTCCAGCCATATGTTACATCCAAGGCACCTGTTACCCTGTACCAGCCAACGTTTTCCACATGTCCTAAATAAACGGCGCTTCCAAACCCCAAAACAAACTATCCCAGTCAATGCCATCCAAGTCCATTCTAGACTCAAAAGAACCTCCTCCACCTCCTGGGACGGGGTAAGTAGGCTCAAATGGCGTTGTGTTGGTCGAGGCTCTGACCGAGCTAGGCGTTAGTGGCAGAGCGTTCTCTGGACTAGGTGGCCTTGCGAAGGCCTCAGGTTGCACATTGACCACAGGGACTGGCACCTTATGTTTCTTCATCACCTGCTTCAGCAGGTCGAGTAGTCTTGCTGCTGGTGTTGAGTGAGATTGAGCAAGATCGAGAATTCTCCACGCATGAACCATCTCTCGTTGCTTTGCTAGCTTGTCTTCAGCATTTTTGCCAAGACAGGCATCCAGGAGCAGCACGATACAAGCCAGGAAGACGCTGTGCAGTACCACCGTCATTTTAAGCCGCGTAGACACAAATGCGATCTTTCCCTGTTCTAGTCGGCGTTCCGTCTCGACTATCTGCCTCGCTGCTTTCAGGCAAGCCTCTTTGGAATATGCATAAGCTGGCTCGACAGCTCCGCGAGTAAAGAAGGGAAGATGGAGTTTGCAGCGTTGGCCAAGCACAAATAGGTTTAAAATGTGCCGCTGAATTGTGATGCTGTTGGAGCGACGGGGATCTGTTGGTGGAAGGACCTCTACCTCATTGCGGCTCATGACAAAGAAAGGGGGTAGTTCTTTGATATATCGATCTATTGCGGCGTCTAGCTCCATGACATCATTGTAGTTTCCCGTATCTGCGTTCATGATAGATAGAGGCGTTCGGTCGATAAAGACTCGACAGACTTCCGCAAGACGAATTCGTTGGAGATAGTAGGACATTGAAGTGGGCTCCTCGATGGGTTTCGGAACCCATTCCTCTCCATCAATCAGATCTTCGTCACAGATGTTGAGAGGCTTTCTCACAATCATATGGCGTGGGTCGATCGTATACGTTCCTTCGTGAGGTCCAGAGAAACGTGCTAGCATCCTGTCCTCCTATTAGCTGATAGAAGAGCGGAGGACATATATAGGCACCTCACCAATCTGTTGCAACGAGGTACCACCAAACTCTCCGCCCGATCTCAGCCTTCAACCCGGTTAGGCGAGGTGGCTGTCCAAAGCCCCCGGGGTGAGGATAGTCAATGCGATGTAGTCCCAATTCGCGAGCCATAATAATGGACTTGGAGATGGTCGTTCGACCTCGCCACGAGAGCCCCTCGAGGTTGCATATTACGAAACCCAGGACAATGTGGGCTTGCACACTTTCAAGAGAAGAATGCGCGAGCCTTTGACAGTAATCTAGAGCATCCCAGGCTGCCTTAACCCAGAAAATGGCTTGCGCATTAGCCTCGGCTGGGTCACAGAACAGCCTCCTTTCGTAATCCCCATCCGACCACGAGTAGGTGACGTGGGCGAAGACACTGAGGAGCAGAGATACGGATCCAACGGGGATCTTCGAGCCGTTCTGTAAGCTGTCGTAAACATCATGGACAAACTGCCGTAGGGTAGGGATGTGTATGACGTGGTGCACATGAGTGATGTCCTCGATGTATTTGTCAATCAATATTACAGCTTCGCAACGCTCAGGTAGCCAGATGCATTTTGTCGGCTCTATTGTCAACGAAGCTGACGGAACGTTGGAATTTTGAAACACGTAAGAGGATGATTGGGTGATGAGACGGATGGGACATGTGCGGAAGACGAAGTTGTCTGAGAGCACTGTTTCCTGCCAATGAAATTAGCCACCGGTTAGTGTAACTTTGCTGCACCAAGCTCTATTCCTACTCACAGATATATTCGAGTCTAGACATGATCGCTCTAAAAACATAGCATCGGCCGCCAAGCCCTGGACTTGCGGCGGCAGGGGGGTCTGCGGAGTCGCAGCAGCAACTGGACTCGGCTCCGTCGACTTCTCACCCTCAGCTTCAGGACCTTTATCCTTAGTCCGCAACGCAAGTAGCGTCTCTAATCTCTCCAGGCGGCTCAGAATCTCAGGGTCAGCAGAAGCAGAAGCACGAGAAGGACTCGGAGCCTTCCTAGCCGCCGGCCGAGTCGCCGGAGGTGGGTCCTGGCCCGGTTCCCGACATGGCACTCCGCGGGAGGTGCAGTTGGTGCACGGAAACTGACGACTGCACCGCAGCTTACGGACCCTACAGAATTGGCACGAAATAGGACGCTGGCGAGGCTGTCGGCCCATATTGGTCTTGGCAGTACCCTAGAAGAATCTGATAAGATCGGTTGGGAGGGGGGGCTGGGACTTGGGGAGCGGGAGGTGAGAGGCTGTTAAGAGACGGAGCAACGGAGCTTCCGCGGAGTTTCCGTGGGGATCCCCCGCGGATTCGGACCCGAACCAACACTACCCCGGCCACATGCCCATGATCAGCCGCCTTGTTGCGCCTTTAGAGGCTGTTAAATCGAGTCATATTACGTTTGTGGAGATTGATCTCGGATAATTCACTGGGATGCCTGGAAATCTCGGTGTTTATGCATGACCAAGCTTCACGGGGATCCGCCTCTTATGTCCATATGTCTCCGACTGACACACAACGCCAGATCTCGGACTCGTTAATTCACCGGCATAAGGCTTTGTTTATGTAACTGTGTGGCACTGCGGCTCCTCTGTCTTACCTGTTTGCATTAGGGGATTTCTGCTGGGGTGTCCTGGACCTATATATCACTCTACGTACCTCGCCCTTTTCTCTTTCTTAGGGAACGCCGGCAAGCCCCCTCGCTTCGATTCGTGTCTATCCCTAAACAGGTTTCGATAACTATATTTCAGCCGATTGCTCAAGGGATGTAACTCATACCAACTAGACAGCCACTCGAGACCAGGTTACTATCCACCATGGCCACCAACGCGGCGGACGACCGCCTGGAGACTGCGAGCACAATAGTCACTCCCATCGGTGATCAGGAGAAAGACATCGAAGCCGGGTCGAAGACGTCCGTGGACCTCGAGGAAACAGCTCCTCCAGACCCTGATGTTGTCAGCTGGGATGGACCTGATGACCCAGCAAACCCTCAGAACTGGACCATGGGGAAGAAGACCGTCACAGTTATCATCGTGTCGTCCATTACATTTGTCACGTACGCACCCATTTAGTACGCTCTTATAGTGCTGGCTAATCATACGCAGCCCTCTTGCCTCATCGATCTTCGCACCTAGCATTGAGCAAGTCATGGCCGATTTTCACTCTACTGACCCCCAACTCGCCTCTTTCATTGTCTCTGTTTACCTTATTGGTTACTGCTTTGGACCCTTGGTCATTGCGCCTCTGTCCGAAATGTACGGTCGAAACCCCTTGTACAACATCTGCAACGTCCTTTTCGTCGTCTTCAACATCGCTTGCGCCAAGGCCCCCAACTTGGCCGGCTTGATTGTGTTCCGACTTCTCGCTGGACTGGCCGGGAGTTGTCCGGTTACCCTAGGTGCTGGAACTCTGGCCGACATGATCTCTGCAGAGAAGCGCGGTGCCGCGATGGCATCCTGGGTTATGGGGCCTCTTCTTGGACCTGTCATTGGACCTATTGGTGAGTTGTCTTCGTGCTGAGTTCTTGTTGGTTGTCGAAGCTGATGGGGGGTTCTAGCTGGCGGATACTTGACTGAGGCCAAGGACTGGCGCTGGTCGTTTTGGGTGGTAGCTATAGTGGTAGGTTCATGCAAGGTGGAAAGGGACTGGGGAACCACTAGCTGACTTGCCTCTCTAGGCCGGCGCTTTCTCGATTGCATGCTTCCTTTTCATGCGCGAGACATATCACTACTCCATCCTTCAGAAGAAGACGAAGAAGCTTCGCAAGGAGACCGGAAACCTCAAGCTCCGATCCGCCCTCGACACTGGTCGTACGCCAAAGGAGCTTTTCAGTTTGGCCATCGTTCGCCCTTCCAAGATGTTGTTTTTCTCTCCCATCGTGTTCCTTCTCTCACTATATATGGCCATCATATATGGATACCTCTATCTTCTCTTCACAGCCATGCCTGAGTTGTTCGAGGTGCAATACGGCTTCTCCACTGGAAGTGTTGGCCTGTCATACATCGGCATTGGTGTCGGTTCCTTGATTGGGCTGGTCATTGCAGCCGGGTCCTCGGATCGACTTGTCACCTATCTGACCAAGCAGAATGGCGGCGAACGAAAGCCGGAATATCGTCTACCACCCACCATCCTAGCATCATTCTTCGTCCCCCTTGGTCTCTTTCTGTTTGGTTGGACGGCTGAGAAGAACGAGCATTGGATCTTACCCATCATTGGTACATCCTTTCTCGGAATAGGGATGATCACTGCCTTTGTAAGTATTTCCCGGGGAGTCCAGGTGTGGCCACTAGTGGAACAATAGCTGACGCGTAGCAGATGGCAATTTCGGTCTACCTGGTGGATGCGTATACGGTATACGCTGCATCCGCAATTGCCGCCAGTACCGTTTTCCGTTCGCTCCTTGGAGCTCTTCTACCACTGGCTGGGCGTAGCATGTACGATGCACTGGGTTATGGATGGGGCACATCGTTGCTGGCGTTCATCGCTGTGGCGATGATTCCAGTGCCAATCGTTTTCTATAGGTACGGTGAGAGAATCAGGCAGCGCAACTTGTTCGGCGTCGTGTTCTAAGCAGCAGGGCATTCATTATGTATAAAATTGGCTTCTGTCATAGTCGCATAGATTGGTATTTGGGTCCAGGGTCGTATAGGCGGGGGACTTTAGGTATATAGAGCCGGGCGTAGAATTCTTTTCTGGTCGATAAAGTATAAATCTCCAATCCTAAACATCAATCTATCTCTAGAGGGTCTCACACCTAGAAGCCCAAGAAGGAAATGCCATTATCACACCACATGTGGGAAGTCTCAAGGGTTGACGGATCTGGTAATTGGGTGAGATTGATGGCAAGGACCTACCGACTTATTCCGCACCCGACTTTTAGCGAGCGAGCTTGAGCTTTTCCACGGCACAAGTTGATAGAAATCTTCAGAGCCATGCCAATGCTTTACCGGCAGTTAATTGACTGATGCTCTCTATTCCTCAGCGTGATGTTGTCCTTTTTCTACCACTTCCATCATTTCTGACAGATGATTGTCGTCATATCTGCAGCCAATAAGACAAGACGAAATTCCAGATACTAACCATGGCCCCCAAACCGGCAAAATGCCCCACCAGTGTCACGTGAAATGTTCCAATCGAGTTAGTTATCCGCCTAACCGAGCATCTCCCGGGCAGCTGGCACGGGGCTCAATCATACGATTGCTCGAATTTGCTCCGGCTTCCAGGTTGACTCGTCCAGCAAAGAAACTCCTCGTCGACTCCCACGAACTCCTCTCACTCCTCGAGCATCGACGACCCGCCCAGGCCCCAATTGCTTCACTCCTTCATCGACCGCCCGATCCTCACAATGCTGCGCACTCCAGCCTCCAACCTGCTGCGCAAGAGCCTGGTGCGCAGTACGCCGGCCCTTGCCCGCCGAGCTGCGTCCACTCACGCCATCTCCAACCCGACGCTCGCCAACATCGAGAAGCGATGGGAGGGCATGCCTCTCCAGGAGCAGGCCGATCTCTGGATGGCTCTGCGTGACCGCATGCGCGCCAACTGGAACGAGTTGACCCTCCAGGAGAAGAAAGCTGGTGCGTTGACGTCCTTGTGAAAATACCTCCCAGATAGCCGAGCTGTCAAAACGCCCGAGCATCAAAACTCCACCACCACACATCGCAGCCTTGCATTAAGCCATCCGAGAGCCTCAATTGCATCATGTAGTGACGTCGGATTGATAATTGGTGCATGGAGCGAAATGCAATGGCGTTCAATGGCTCGCTATCCCTGCGTTTGCATCTGCCTTCTTGCATCACGTCCTCAAAACTAACTCAAACTGTCTAACAGCCTACTGGATTGCCTTCGGTCCTCACGGTCCCCGCGCCGTTGACCCCCCAGGCACCAACGCCCGCATTGCCTGGGGCGTTGCCGTCGGTCTCCTCGCCAGCGTTGCCCTCTTCGCTACCGCCCGAGTCTTCGCTAAGCCCGCCCCTCACACCATGACCGCCGAGTACCAGGAGCAGTCCAACGAGCTGCTCAAGGCAAGCCTCCCTGAATCTAACCATAAAGAAAGAGCATCAACTAACTTGTCTTCCTCCAGCAACAAAAATCCGACCCCCTCACCGGTTTCACTGCTGCGGGTTACTCTGGCAAGGGCATGGTTCAGTCTCCTCCCAAGAGCGGCTGAAGTCAATACATTACCATCTTTTCCTTTGTGCTAGAAGCTGGAGTGACTCATGGAGAACAACATCCATGTGTAAAATGAATGGTCTTAGAGTACGGGTGTGGCGGAGGCTGTCGTGGTGACTCCAGAGATTCAAGTCTGCTTGGTGTAAATACTGTACTACAACAACGGAAACCGAGTCATTGTTTGAACTTTGTTGCTTGCTTTCCAATACCCTCATATCATGACAAAACGTCGCTACCCAGTTGCCCAGATGTCCCATCTAAACGACTAAATCATTACTCCATACACCTCATCATCCATCGACAGCGTAGCTCTGTTCAACCCCCACTCTGCCCAGCTTCCCTATATCGTTCGAAAGTAGCGGATGGTTGTGACCTCTTTGGGTTTATCTCCTCCTCTTCCATCCGCCTATCCAGTTCGAAACGACCGTCCTTGCCCCAGTATCCCGCCTTCTCGGTACCCTTCACAGTTCCCTCTGTGACCAGAACGTATGGCATGGGAGCATCAAACATCGGCTCGGCAAGAATCCGTTCCATTTCCATTTTAAGTCCTCGAGCACCCGTCCCAGCTGCAGCTGCCCGTTCTGCAACCGCGTACAATGCCTTCTCAGTGAAGTACAATCGAGAAGGGTAAGTCTCGAAGAGGGCTGTATACTGTGCAACGAGACTATTTCGGGGCTCAGTCAAGATACGGAACAGATCATCTTTGGAGAGAGGGCTGAGGGCACAAATATTGTGCAATCGACCGATGAGCTCGGGGATGAAGCCAAAGGACTGGAGGTCCGCAGGGGTCGCCAAGTCGAGTGGCGTGAAAGATGATGCTGAAAGAGCATTGTGATGCGGAAGATGGGTATATGTTTCGGCAGGTAGAACTTGCTTGCTGCCAGACATGGATGAGCGGCCCCGGAGCTCTCCACCAAAGCCCATGGACGGCCTAGCTACTCGTTTCAGGATAGCTTTATCCAAGCCAACGAAAGCACCACAGAAGACGAATAGAATGTTGGTGGTATCAATGGTGTACTGGTCGACCTTTCCAGCCGGGGGAGCCGCCTGAGGGGATGAAGAAGAGCCCCCCGATGCATTGTAATTTGTCGTGATGGGCGGCGTTGACCGAGATGAGCGGCTGTCCTTGACGTTGATAGTCACCTTAGTTCCCTCGACGAGCTTCAGTAGCGCTTGCTGTACACCTTCGCCACCCACATCTCGACCCGTAGTCGTTTCTCGCCTGGCAATCTTGTCAAACTCATCGAGCACAACAATGCCGTGCTCTGTCGCCTTGATATCGTAGTTCGCTTCGATGAGGAGCCTCTCAATGCACGTCTCAACGTCCTGTCCGATATATCCGGCCTGGGTGAAGGAATTACAGTCGCAGATGGAGAATGGGACCTTGATCTTCTTGCTTAATGTTCTACAAACTGTCAGCAAGCATTCTATCGGTACCTTGGCAGCTATTTGCCTAAACTTACTCTAAGATATAAGTCTTTCCGACTCCAGTAGGTCCTATCAGCAGAATATTGCTCTTATCGATCTTGACATGTTCCGAAACCGAAGGATCATCGGGTGCATAGAGATGATCGATGGGATCATCTTCAGCATCTTCGTGAATCCCACGGACTGACTCATTGTGACCCGGAAACTCGTCTTCGAAGATATCAGCGGGGTAGCGCTCAAGAACCATACCAGGCGAACGCTGACCTTCGACAGGGTGCATCTCGCGGCGTTTCTGATGCAGTTCCCTATCCCTAGCAAATCTCTGCCGCATCATCTTATCCCGCCTATTCCGTTCTTCATGTTCGTGCTGGTGTCGTCTTCGGAGGTTCTGATAGTGGTTGAATATCGTCGCACAGATCGTCTTCTTGGCTCGGTCTTGTCCAACGACGTAATCATCGACTCGCTTCTTGAGATCGCGGGGATAGAACTGCGGGACACCAAAGCTCGACTTGGTGAACATTGGTCCCCGTCCGGAGTCGATTGACGGATCATAGGTACTCGCAAAACCAGAGTTGAGGTCTGTGGTGCGCCTCGAGGCGAGCAAAGGACGACATGTTGAGAGCTGTCTGTATTGGACGTAGGTCGTCGTTGGTGGTCGAGATATCGGTCGGTGGAGGGACTTGGAGACAGGGCGTAAGCCCCAGGAGGATGCAGGAAGCGCCCTGACGAAGGGCGACATTGTGGTATATGTGCGAATCACATAATCCAAAATGCAGACTCCAGGAGACAGTCGGCAGACCTGTGAGTCTGGTTCGACGATGACGGATGCGGGGGAGGCGGCTTATTACGGTCGAGCGGTTCGTGGGCTGATAGGGAAAGCTTATCGCATCATCAATGCCGAGATACTCAGATAGACGGCCACGAGGCCAGTCGCTGTGTTAGAGATAGATGACCCAATGGCCAAAGAAAAGTGTCTTGAGAAATTTGGTTTGAAAGAAATTGTACAGCCCGGTGAGCGTTGTGCCGCGTTGAGACGGCCTGGGAGTCAGCCGAACATGGCCGCTATCGGTGCTTTCGGCAGCCGCTACAGCTCCGAGCTTCAGGCCGTCAAGGCGTCCACGGGTTCCCCGAATCCCCCAGCCACTAAAACAAGCTCCGCATGTACTTCGTACCCGTTGGGCGATCCCCTAAATCCTCCAGAGTTCATCGATGCCTGCTGCGAGACTAGTAACTGCCACACCATCTGCAATCTGAAAAGTCATTATGACACAGGGGTGCAGTGGCGAAGGGATTGGGCCAATTGAGCTCTCTCACAGGTCACAAGAAAGCGTTGAAAACGTGCATCCTTACCAGAAAACCCGTTAGCACAAAGTGCCTCCCGTATTAGAGTTGGCGTTGAGACGACGTCATCTCCCACTTTATCGATAAAGCTCTGCTTCCTTAACATGGTGCCTCAGATATCGACATTTTCACTCCTACATCTTGAAATTTGACTCTCGTGACGCACCTGTCCTTAATACCTTTATTCCAGCAGTTACCAGATCCGCTAGTTTGTACTCGCCGTAGCTACAATACTAAGCTGCTTGGATTCCGACGCGTTGCAAGTGTCTCACTCGACCTCAACATTTCAAAGAGCTCACAACATCACACCTACCCCGCCCACCTCGACCCCTTCTCCCACGTTTACCACCACGTTTTTGCCGATCACCGACCTCAAGATGGCTTCAATTGCTGAGCAATCTTCCAATTCCCTGGACCCCAATCAGCTCGATGGCGCTGCAGGAGATATTCCCAATGACGGCACAGGTCAGTTCTAGCATGTGATGATCAGATCATGGACGGTTTTGCTGATAGACCCTCAAGGTGTGATCAAGCTCGATCCCTGGCTGGCACCTTTCAGTGATGCGCTCAAAAGACGGTACACAAAGACCCAAAATTGGATCAAGACCATTAATGATACGGAAAATGGTCTTGAGGAGTTCAGCAGGGTAAGAAAGCATCTTCATATGTGTGGGGTTGACTGACATGCCATTCTAGGGTATCGAGAAGTTTGGCCTCAACGTCGACGACAAGAACAACATTATCTACCGAGAATGGGCACCGAATGCCACCGACGCATTTGTTATTGGAGATTTCAGTAAGCATATACTCTCCCACAGGGTTGTACCCCACGACAACACGGGCTCATATCATCGTTAGATAACTGGGACCGAAACTCTCATCCCATGACAAAGGGGGCATTTGGTGTTTTCGAGATTGTCATCCCTGCCCAGAACGGCGAGCCAGCTATCCCCCACAACTCCAAACTCAAGATCTCGCTCCAATTGCCCGGCGGCGAACGCGTTGATCGGCTACCAGCATGGATCAAATATGTAACTCAAGACCTGTCGGTTTCGCCTGCCTATGACGCTCGTTTCTGGAACCCTCCCGCTTCAGAGAGGTACCAGTTCAAGCATCTTCGACCTGAAAAGCCTGCCAGCGCTCGTGTATATGAAGCCCACGTGGGTATCTCCAGCCCAGATCAACGAGTCGCGACGTACAAGGAGTTCACCAAGACCATGCTGCCAAGAATTAAAGACCTTGGCTACAACGTGATCCAGCTAATGGCTGTCATGGAGCATGCATATTACGCCAGCTTTGGTTATCAGGTCAACAACTTTTTCGCCGCAAGCAGCCGCTACGGTACCCCTGAGGAATTGAAGGAGCTCATTGATACGGCTCATAGCCTTGGCCTCGTCGTACTCCTTGACGTCGTTCACAGCCATGCCTCGAAGAACGTGCTGGATGGTCTCAACGAATTTGACGGCACTGATCATCAGTACTTCCATGGCGGAGGCAAGGGTCGCCATGATCAGTGGGATAGTAGACTCTTCAACTATGGACACCACGAGGTCATGCGATTCTTGCTCAGCAACCTGCGCTATTGGATGGACGAGTTTCGATTTGATGGCTTTCGCTTTGATGGAGTTACTAGCATGCTTTACATCCACCACGGCATCGGCTCGTAAGTTTCTATTGCGTTCTTCCTTTGGAAATACATGCTAACATGATCAGGGGGTTTTCGGGAGGTTATCATGAGTACTTTGGTGCCGACGTTGATGAGGAGGCAGTTGTCTATCTCATGCTTGCCAATGAGATGTTGCACAAGCTCTACCCGGAGTGCATAACCATTGCCGAAGATGTGTCGGGCATGCCGGCACTCTGCCTGCCGCTATCCCTTGGAGGTGTTGGTTTTGATTACCGCCTGGCCATGGCTATTCCAGATATGTGGATCAAAATCCTCAAGGAGCTCAAAGATGAACAGTGGGATCTCGCCAACATCTGTCATACGTTGACAAACCGTCGCCATGGAGAGAAGACGATTGCCTATGCCGAAAGTCACGACCAAGCGTAAGTAGTAACCCGCTTCGGCAGAGTCTTATACTGACATACTATTTAGGCTTGTTGGTGATAAGACGCTGATGATGCATCTTTGCGATGCAGAGATGTATACCAACATGTCTACTCTATCCCCATTTACACCAGTTATCGAGCGAGGCATGGCGCTTCACAAGATGATCCGACTCTTGACACACAGCTTGGGAGGCGAAGGCTACCTCAACTTTGAGGGCAACGAATTCGGCCATCCTGAGTGGTTGGACTTCCCTCGAGAGGGGAACAACAACTCTTTCTGGTATGCCCGACGACAACTCAACCTTACGGAGGACCCCCTCCTGCGCTACCAGTTCCTCAACAACTTTGATCGGATGATGAACCAGGCGGAAAGCAAGTACGGCTGGCTTCACGCACCTCAAGCCTACATCTCATTAAAGAACGAGAGTGACAAGGTCATCGTGTTTGAGCGAGGTGGCCTCGTTTTCATCTTTAACTTCCACCCAACCAATAGCTACAGCGATTATCGCATTGGGGTTGATGTAGCTGGAACGTATCGCATTGTTCTGAACAGTGACTCCAAGGAAGTCGGCGGATTCAACAGGATCGATGAGACCACGAGGTTCTTTACAACACCCATGGAGTGGAATAACCGCAAAAACTGGACTCACGTGTATATCCCAACACGAACGGCCCTGGTAAGTCTCGCGGCCCAAGCTTTCTCATCTCGTCTAACAATTTGCAGGTTTTGGCTCTCGAACCTTCCATCGCAGGTCTCTTGGGCAAATAAAGATGCGGAATAGCATTCAAAAGACAGATGCATCAGGCATCTCGATGAGTGTCGGTGCTTTGTGGAAATGCCATGCATGGGGTTGCTTTGATAGTTATAATGCTGTTGGGTGTAAGCGTGGGGGACAATCTTGTCAATTCGTGTTTCTTCATCTACTTCAATGCAGTCACATATGGGAAACCTAGTTTCGTTATATTATTAAATTGCGCCTGAGAATAGTTGTCTTCTGTACCCTTGATGTACGGTGAAGTTGATGCATCATAGCGGACTTCAGTGTCACCCACCTCGTTGAAGGGGCTTCATATAGTTCTTAGGTAGGTAAGGTACTCAAGGAACGGTGCCTGGCCTCGGATTTTGGCTCGGACCTCTCGGGTACTGACGGAATGCGCAGTAACAGGCGTTAATGACTTCATGAAATCTTCAATTGACCAGTCTCAGGGCCGACATATCCAATTGAGCAGGCGCCGAAAGCACAAACTCACTGTTGCGATTGTTGTCTTCAAGTTCGGTTGAAGCAGGCATCCATCAGAGCCAGATTATCCAGATTAGAATCGATGAGATTCGGGCGTTGCATTTTTTGAGTGGAGAAGGGAGTTCAATTTGCCGTGGCAATTGGCTACTGCAAGATGAATTACCAGCAGGGGATCTGATGGCGTACGGGGCACGGGCAACGGGGAATGGCAAGAAAAAAAAAAGGCTCCTTCTGGCTGGGGACAGCAGCCGGGGGGCGCAGGAGCTTCCAGCAATTGTGGCAGCTCCAGGCTCTGCTCTCTCAGCTCTTGCCGTTGGGTGAATGGGGCCAATGGACGACGGGAAGGCCAGAATACCCAGGCCAGATCCTAGCCCGAAATTCCTGGCCAGGCTTCGGAAGAAGACGTAACAGCTGCCTCAGGACTGCCAACCAGAGCTGCGGCAGGGCGCTGCAGCATAAACAAGAGTACGGTTGCTACCTTCCCCGCTTCGTTCCAATTTGTCTCTTTCTCTCCCGTCTTCCAGACTCTTGTCCGCATCAATTGAGACTTGTACCTCCATCTACTTGTCGCTACCTTCACTGAGGTGGCTCTGTCATTACTGCCACGTCTCCATTTTTTGGCTGGCAGGCCTCGATTCCCTCTGGCAACCAAAGAAACGCCCTTGTTCGCGAATAATCCCGCCCGCGTCGACCCGGTAAATTGCCGGCATCGCAGCTTTGCCCCGGTGGAGCCGTCTGTAATTTCAGGCTAGCGTCGCACGTGACTTGTGAGAAAGCTCTAACCGACGAAGTCGTCGCTCCCGAGCAAAACTGCTCACCTCCGTAAAAGTTCTCCCTCAGCTTCAACCAACCTCTCTCCACTCCCATCTCAGATCGCTCTTTGTCATCTGGCAAGATGTTTAAGAGGTGAGTTTTTGTCGCTACAGACACTTTTCCGGCCTCGTCTCCCCGAAGCCGCCCCAATTGAGGCCCCAATTGAGCTGACCCCGTCTTCCCTCGGCAGCGGCATTTCCTCCTTCGCCCGGGCGGCTCGCCCGTCCTTGGTCGCTCCTCGAGCCCTCCGACCTGCTTCTCTCAGACTCCCCATCAGCAGCCGATGGGCAAGCACTGCCAGCGTTGGCAATGGCAAGGTTCACCAGGTGAGCGAGCTCCAGTCTCCGGTCGACCGGGATTTGCGAGGCAATTGGCTAACAACAACAATCACAGGTCATCGGTGCCGTCGTCGATGGTCAGTAAACACTTCGCGAAGAGGCTCCAGCAGCCTCAAATAACCCCAGCGACAGTCTACTGACATTCCTCCAGTCAAGTTCGATACCCAGAAGCTGCCCGCCATTCTGAACTCTCTCGAGATTGAGAAGGAAGGCCAGAAGCTCGTGCTTGAGGTCGCTGTACGTACCGAATCGAAACCTGGCCTAAACCATCAGCATCGTCCACTAACATCTCTCAGCAACATCTCGGTGAGAATGTCGTCCGCTGCATTGCCATGGACGGTATGTCGACCTAGCTCTAAAATTTTCGCGCCAATTTCCTAACCATCACACAGGTACCGAGGGTCTCGTCCGAGGCGCCAAGGCCGTCGATACTGGTGCCCCCATCACCATCCCCGTCGGTCCCGAGACTCTGGGCCGCATCATGAACGTCACTGGTGACCCCATTGACGAGCGTGGTCCCATCAAGTCTGACAAGCGCCGACCCATTCACGCCGATGCTCCTGAGTTCGTCGAGCAGTCCACCTCTGCCGAGATTCTGGTCACTGGTATCAAGGTCGTCGATCTCCTTGCCCCCTACGCCCGTGGTGGAAAGATTGGTCTCTTCGGTGGTGCCGGTGTCGGCAAGACTGTGTTCATTCAGGAGCTCATCAACAACATCGCCAAGGCCCACGGTGGTTACTCCGTCTTCACTGGTGTCGGTGAGCGAACCCGTGAGGGTAACGATCTGTACCACGAAATGCAGGAGACTTCCGTCATTCAGCTTGATGGTCCCTCCAAGGTCGCCCTGGTCTTCGGTCAGATGAACGAGCCCCCAGGTGCCCGTGCCCGTGTCGCTCTTACTGGTCTCACCATTGCCGAGTACTTCCGTGACGAGGAGGGTCAGGATGGTAAGTTTGATATATGAAGCCCAAAAATGACGCGTTTGCTAACTCGAACCTCCTTCAGTGTTGCTCTTCATTGACAACATTTTCCGATTCACCCAGGCCGGTTCTGAGGTGTCTGCTCTTCTGGGCCGTATCCCCTCTGCCGTCGGTTACCAGCCCACTCTCGCCGTCGACATGGGTCAAATGCAGGAGCGAATTACCACCACCAAGAAGGGTTCCATTACTTCCGTCCAGGCCGTCTACGTCCCTGCTGACGATTTGACTGATCCTGCCCCCGCTACCACCTTCGCCCATCTTGACGCCACCACTGTCTTGTCCCGAGGTATCTCTGAGTTGGGTATCTACCCTGCCGTCGATCCCCTTGACTCCAAGTCCCGAATGCTCGACCCCCGTGTCGTCGGTCAGGACCACTACGACACCGCCACCCGAGTTCAGCAGATCCTCCAGGAGTACAAGTCCCTGCAGGATATCATTGCCATTCTGGGTATGGACGAGTTGTCGGAAGCTGACAAGCTTACCGTCGAGCGTGCCCGAAAGATCCAGCGTTTCCTGAGCCAGCCTTTCACTGTCGCCCAGGTTTTCACTGGTATCGAGGGTAAGCTGGTTGACCTCAAGGAGACCATTGCCTCGTTCAAGGCTATTCTCTCCGGTGAGGGTGACAACCTTCCTGAGGGTGCCTTCTACATGGTCGGTGACTTCGCCTCTGCCAAGCAGAAGGGTGAGAAGATCCTGGCTGAGTTGGAGAAGAACTAAGTGGTTTGAGCTGAATAATACCGGGAGACGGGGAGAAAGAGAATGGGCCTGTGTATAGAGAAGAGGAACTAAGGCCGGGGAGGTTTCTCATAAGCTCCATCAAGTCTCATTTGTGAGCTGTGTACCAAGAAATCAACAAAAATTCCTCTTGTAGCCATATCTAGCTTTCAATTTTTCCGTGATCCCTACACTCTCGTCCAGTCGTGATACCTACTTCCTCTGCCCCGACTCAGCATTAATGATTCTTTGATATAGCGATGGGTAAGCTAGTGAAACTACTCTATGCTCCATCGTGCATCTAGCGAAGACTATACTGTCAAGTCCCTGTTAGCTCCGCTGGGATGGTTCACGTCGTCCTTGCCTGGGTATCATCCACAAAAGTCGCATGATGTTCGGTCTGCGCTTATATGTTGGTATATCGGGTTACTTTAAAACCTCCACCATGCCATCTACTATCACGGCCTCGTAGCTCATTTATTGCCCGCAATTAGTGCAGGTCGAGGAGTAAATTTCTATTTACCAAGAGCATATATGAAGATTGAAAGATAGCATTGGGGTTATTCTCTTAGGATCCCAATCGTGACGGCCTGTCTTCTACCCTTCATCCACTGGGGAATACCCGCTAGACTTGTAAAATACCATATGATAGATGGTCATCTGCATGTCATGGCCCTTGTATTTGTTTCGGGAAGGAGTCCAAAGTATGTCCTCTAGCTGACACTCCATTCAAGATGCGAATGCTTAACGTAACTTTCTTGCGTTGCGTGTAATTCGCTGGGTTCGAAAGAATATCCTGCCCCAGATATCGAGGTGCAGCTTGTGATCTTTGCTCTCACCAAGAAAAAATGTCTTCAACTCGAAACCTCAATAAAGGAGTGAATAGCTGTTTGCTATTGTTGGATTTTCTGTTGTACCTTAACCTTGAATTGCGAGGAGGACAATGGGTTGCGGGCCTAAATTAAGCTAGGTCACGTGAGACGCCGCATTCTAATTCCTGACGTTGCCTTGAAGAACATCTCTTCATTAGCTTTACACTTCCTATCAACAACGTAACAATCTCCGTACAGGCTCGCCCAGGAAACGAGCCACCCCAAAGGCTATTACGAATGCAAGCTTGAGGCAACGCGACTCGCTCCCAGTTATTCCGCTTCGCGAACTTCAACTTCATCTGCGAATCTTTTGACACAGTCAACACCCGATAACTCGCCTCGGCACAGCCAACGCACGGCAGCTCTGCTGCGTCGCTGATATCGATTATAATAGTCCAGAAAGACTGCTCAAGTATACGCGTACTCGCTGAAGACGTTGGAGAATGTTTGGGGTTTGAACAGGCGTCTGAAAAGGTTGCTCTGGGATACTGGTACTGGGGCTAGACTTGAGGGCGGAGAGCGCCAGAACAAGGCTTCTTGGAATAAATTTCGCCAGATTAGAACGTGCTCTGCACCGTGCTTGGGTGCATTCCCCCTTGAAAACTTTGGTGGCCGTGGGAAACGTCTTTGTCTGATCGGAATATTGATACCCGCAGACCAAACTTATCTCCCTTTCCATATCTACCCTGACTTGTCCATCTGCTTTAATTTCTCTATTAGCGTTTGCGATCGAGACAATCATGGCTTCTGATGCGGCTGAGGTAGCAGAGGATTATCGCCATGCGCTGGAGGACCTCTCGTCTGGCGGGCGCTTCGAAATCAGCAATTTGACAGTGATTGCCCGTGAGAACACGGAGCACGCCCTGACCATCGCTGAAGTACTGCAGCAACATATTCTCAAGGTTGGTGTAAATCTCTATAATAACTAGAGGGATTCTAGAGTTGTCCCCCAGTGGCTCTAAAAATGTATTTCTGTTCGTCCTCTTACTAACCATCTGCCAGGCTCCTCCGAATAAGAAGCTGCCAGCGCTTTATCTTATGGACTCAATCGTTAAAAATGTCGGCACGCCATATACACTTTACTTTGGCCGGAACCTGTTCAAGACTTTCATGGAGTCTTATGCGATGGTCGATCAGCCTATTCGTCGCAAGATGGAGGAGATGCTTAGAACTTGGAAAGATCCTGTGCCTGGATCTATGGATACCCGGCCTGTTTTCTCTCATGAGCTGGTTAGACCGATTGAGAACGCCCTGATGAAGGCGCGAGCTTTGAGTATGCCTCAGTCAGGACTCATCCCTGGCCGACCTCGATCTGCAGTGCCTCATCGAGATACTCCAACTCCGCCTGGGATGAGAGGGCCGGGAGTAGCACCACCGGGGTATCAAAACCCAGCCTATCCTCCCAACGGCCAGCAAATGCCACCACAACAATATCCGGGTCAACAGGTAAGTCACCTTGGCTTCTTTACATAGAATCTCGCTGATAGCTCAACAGCCCCAATACTTCTCCCCCCACTCAACCCCCCAACCCTCTGGCTCGGCCCCAGCACCTTTCCAACCTCCGTACCCCGGGGCATATGGGGCGCCTGTGCCGGCTGGAATAAGCATAGAGACATTGAGCAATGACATTCAGAACCTGATTGTTACGACAAAGGCGGACTTTTCACAGAACCCCCATGATACTAGCATTCAAAACAGACTAAGAGCACTCCTGGATCTTCAGGGCGTTGTGCAGAGCACCAGCCTGCCGCCTGACCAGCTTGAGCTCATTAAGACCAAAGTAACTGAACTTGCTGCCGTAAACTTGAGGCCGTCGTCGGCGCGCAACTCTACACCCACCCCTGTACCTCCGCCGCTTCAGGCACGTCCACCTCCTCAGGCTCATCCACTGTCTGTAGCTCCTTCGCCGACTCCAACGCCGGCTGTGACGCTCGACTCGTTATTGGGGCAGGGGGCGTTAGCGGCCCTGATGGCGAGACAGTCGGCCACGCCGCAGAATGCGACGCCGCAACCTCCACCTCCGTATGCTAATGTGGCGATACGATCTCCGCCGCCGAAGCATGTTGAACCGCCGAAACCTGTAGCTGCTCCGGCTGCGCCAGGAGGGAATCCCTTGGCGTTGCTTGATCAGCTTCGTCAAGCGGGTTTGTTACCTGCGACCCCGACGCCGACCAGCGGTCCTTCTGCTCCTCCAGCGCCAGCCCCAATAATACCTCCTAATATTGCCAGTATTCTGGCTTCCACGAAAGCAGCAGCAGCAAGTCTACCGCAATTCAATGCTCCAGGGACGGGGATCAATGCTACTATGCTCAAGATGCCGTAAGTCCACCCGTTTTGATGTACTATGAGTGGTACTGACAGTTATGTAGATACCAACCAAAGCTTCTCTCTGGACTCTATGACGACCTTGGCCCGCCGTGTTCTCAATGTGGCAGACGGTTCAGGACTGATGAGGAGGGGAGGAAGAAGAAGACGGCCCATATGGATTGGCACTTCCGAGTTCACCAACGGAGTAATGAGGCGGAGAAAAGGGGCATGCACCGGAGTTGGTATGTTGACCAACGGGTAAGTCTAATATTCATCTTATCTCCAATTCAACTTGCTGACAATACTAGGACTGGTTGAACTCTCGGGAAGTTGTCGACACCGACCACATTCCCGCGCCAACAGAAGCGACCTTACAAGCTTCCAAAGCAGCAGAGGCTGCCAAACCAAAGTACATTCCTGTCCCAGACCCAAGCCGGGGCATCAATACAGTGTGTCCGATCTGCCAGGACAAGTTCGAGAACAAGTGGCTTGACACAGCTCAGGAGTGGGTGTGGCTAGATACGGTGCTGGTGGGCAATCGGGCGTACCATGCGAGTTGCCACGCAGAGGCGACTCGAGATCGCGAGGGTACACCCGGATTGAGGAGAACGCCAGAACCGAGCGTACTGGGGAAGAGGAAGGCGGAAGTCAGTATTTCATCGCCGAAGGTGAGGAGTTTGAAGACATCGGCTTAGGGAGCGTCGTGGCCAAGCCTGGCTTTCTAACCCCTCTTTCCCTGGGGAATCGATTCTATATCGGCAAAAGTGAACTAGGTTCACATCAGTGGTGGAAAAGCATGGTCGGGCGTTATGGAGCATATAAAGCGATGGCTATGGGATGAGGTGTCTTTGTGTGGGGGGTGAGTTGAGGGACACGCAGGGGTGTTTTGAGAGGGATGTGCGAGGCATAAATTTACTAGACGAAAATTACAAACTTAAAGAGATCTTGATCAGTTGCTACTTGCGAGGGCGTGCAGATGGTAATTGATACGGGGGTTGTGAGACTGGGCACCCGAAGGGAGGAGGGCGGCGAGCCTGATATGATCTTATCTACGAGGCAAAAAGGAGACGCCACCTATTTTAAAAATAAAAACAAAAACATACAACAGCGAGGATTCCCCGGTCGTCACCGACCCGAGTACTAATTCGCCGGTCGCCAGCTTGACTCTGGGAGAGCGGACGGGATCCCGTATTTTCTGGCGCCTGTGGTCGTATGTGCTTATAAGGGGAGGCAATGTATTTTATATAGGCAAGCGACTCGGGAGCTGGTCATTGCATAATTACTTTTTCTGTATTTCAGTCGTTATGGATTTTCTTTTGCCTAGCCTACAGTTACTAGAGAATGGTACTCTTTTTCTTACTAAGTCTTTGATTCATACGTGATCGTTGTTGATTTGATGCTGCAGTTAGATCGTCAACGGACGTTCATCGGAGCTGCTAGCCCGGGAGCGGGTGGGGCCGAGCCGAGTCCATTAAACGACGGCGTGACAGCGCGTCCGGCGGCGTAGGAAATTCCCCAGAAAACGCGTTCTCCACCAAAATTAAATCTCCGTCATCGACGCTCACGAGCCTCAATCTACGACATAGACGTATTTCTTCCTTGCTTGGTATCCACTACGAATGGACCGATAAGTTTGCATTCTCGAGCATAGAGCTTTAGCAACACTAGCTGTAGCAGCCATGGCGGTCGACTGCCCCATCTGCAACAAACCCGTCAAACCATCCGAGATCAACTCCCACATCGACTCCGGTTGCACCCTCTTCATCCACTCCAAAGACACCACACCGCCGCCGACACAAACACAGACGCAGCCCTCAACGCAGTCACAAAGCAGCAGCTCGCAAAAACGTAGCGCTAGCAACTTCTTCTCCACGCCCGCGCCGAAACGACAGACCGCCGTCGATGGGAAGGTTCTCACGCCGGTAGTCAATGGCGCGCTGACGGGCAAGAAGAGGAGCTTTGAGGAAGGGCCCGGGGCGAGTGCGGTGGAAGTCAAGGATGAGAGTGGCGAGGAGGAGAAGGTCGTGAAGAAGACGAAGACACAACGAGCTGCGCCGTTGGCGGAGAGGATGAGGCCGAAGACGCTGGACGATGTGTTTGGCCAGGAACTCGTCGGTCCTAACGGCGTGCTACGCTCGTTGATCGAGTCGAACCGCGTACCCTCGATGATCCTCTGGGGTGCCTCAGGAACAGGAAAGACGACAATTGCACGCTGTATAGCCCACATGGTCGGAAGCCGCTTCATCGAGCTCAACGCCACCAGCACCGGTGTCGGGGAGTGCAAGAAGCTCTTCCAAGAAGCCTCCAATGACCTCGCCCTCACCGGCCGCAAGACGATTATCTTCTGCGACGAGATCCACCGCTTCAACAAGGCGCAGCAGGACGTCTTTCTCAAACCGGTTGAGGCAGGGACCGTGACGTTGATAGGCGCTACGACGGAGAATCCCTCATTCAAGGTCGCCAATGCTCTGCTCTCGCGATGTCGAACGTTTACGCTGCAGTCTCTGAGCACAGAAGACGTGGTCAGCATCTTGAGACGGGCGATCAGGGAGGAAGAATCCGTATACCCGTCCACACCGCTCCTCGACGACGAAATGATATCGTACCTTGCGCGTTTTGCCGACGGCGACGCTCGCACAGCCCTGAACCTCCTCGAACTTGCCCTCTCGCTTACAACCCGCGAGGGCATCACCAAGGAAGCCATCAAAGCCGCCCTGACGAAAACTCTCGTGTACGACCGCGCAGGCGACCAGCACTACGACACCATCTCCGCCTTCCACAAGTCCGTCCGCGGTAACGACCCCGATGCAGCTCTATACTACCTCGCCCGCATGCTCCAATCCGGCGAAGACCCCCTCTTCATCGCCCGTCGCATGGTCGTCATCGCTTCAGAAGACGTCGGTCTCGCAGACAACACGCTCCTCCCCCTCGCAACAGCAACATACACCGCAACTCAGCAAATCGGAATGCCCGAAGCGCGCATCCCGCTGGCCCACTGCACAGTAGCGCTCTGCGCGGCGCCAAAGTCCACGCGTGCGTACCGAGCCTTGAACAACGCCTACGCTGCGCTGCGCGAGCCAGGGGTTGCGAGTTTGCCGGTGCCGGTGCACTTGAGGAATGCGCCGACGCGGTTGATGCGCGAGCTGGGGTATGGCGCGGAGTATAAATATCCGCCCAACTACAAGGACGGACGGGTGCGGCAGACATATCTGCCTGATGAGTTGGTGGGGAGGAGGTTCTTGGAAGAGAGGGATTTGGGGACGGAGGTTGACCCTGATTTGGAGATGGGAGGGACGTGAAATCATCACGAGTTGAACTTGTGATGAGAGTGAGGGATTGGATATATATGTTGATAGAGTTGCATAACGGGAGATGGATGTTGAATACCCAGACGGTACGAGGATTGTAGATATCCTTAGACAGGAATGATACCAAAACGGCGAACGTCACGCTGAAACTACACGTTGAAGCCATATCTGGTTTATTCAACAATTCGTAATCGTAATCCTGCCTAATGTATAACCTGGTATCATAACCTCCCAAAACGCTCAAAACTAATCATCACCCGTCAAATCCACAAAGGTAACATCACTCAACCTCGTCACCCCAGTAGTGACACCCCTTTTCCGCAAATTGGACGCTTCCCTCTCGAATATTTCATCTCGCTCGTCCTCATCAACTTCAATTTCCTTGAAGAAGCCCACGGCGCTGATTCGCGGGACGAGTAACTTCTTCTTCCGCGCAGGACTGGGGCTGGGACTTCTAGTTGTTGGGAGAGGACTATTTTGTCGGCGTTTAGAGGGCGATGTTGGAGCCGGTGCGGCGAGGAAGGAGGATAGGGGGGCGAGGCCATCGCTGTCGGAGTCGAAGTCGGTGTCGAGGGTTTGGCATGTCGGTTTCGTCCTTGTGGTAGATGGTTTTGAAGTCTTCAGTTGACTCGTTATTGTTGGTTGACTGGAAGCTATGGCTTGTCTGGATGTCGTAGCCTGACTAGACGTTTCTGGTTGACTGGAAGCCACTGGCTTAATCACCTTTGCGGCGAACATGTCCAACGAAGTCTGTTTCAACTTCGTCTCTTGAGATCCACTAACATTTATTCCTCTTCCACTCTTCATCCCTTGCGCAGCACTCTTGGAAGGACTCTGGCGTGCCAACCCAGACAACCCCTGAGAACCAATGGGAGCCCCTCTAGGCCGAAGGTACGGTGATGGAGGTGAGCCGGCCGGACTAGATGAGATAAGGATCGCTTGCTGGTAGGCTTCCGAAGGCTTGGCTGGTGTCCTAGGCATCTCTTGTGAGCTGGCAAGTGTCCAAGGGTTCCTCTTCCCGGTCGGGCTGCCTGTCGAGGAGGACATGGGTGGCTTACTAGGTTCCAGGGGAGAGGGCATGCGAAGACGACGGGGTGTGGTTGGTCTTGTTGATCCTCCTGCGGGCTTAGGGTCCTTTTTAGGTTTTTGAAGAGAGCTCGTCTCTGCCGTCTTCGAGACTTGCATGTACTGATGAAGAGTTGTTGTCGGCTTCATTCCACTGGGCTTTTTGCTCTTGGCACTAGCGGCCTTCGTTTTCTTTGGTGCTGCATTTCTTGCCGCCTTTGCTGATTGCGCCGCTTCCCACTCTTGTACTGCTTCAGGCACGCTTTTCTTGGCAACCTCTTCGAGGACCCAAGCCAGATCAGGCTTTGAAGGGTCGTAGATTTTAGCTGAAGCAGATCTGGAAGAGGATTCCACCTCGTCAGGTGCCTCGAACTCATCGTCACTATTCAGTGCTAGGCCGTTCCGGTCGTATGATAATTCCTCGTCCACCTCCTTTGACAAATCAATGGGGACGATGTCCTGCGGCACGTATGAGATGCGAAGCTCAGGGGTGCTATCTGTGCTGAAGTGGGTTCGCCGGCTGGATATGCGTTTAACATAGCCTTCACCCTCTTCCCTTCCATGAAGCATGCTGTTGACGAGGAGAGCTTGGCCAAGTACACGAATGAACTTAATCGCACCTATCCGATAATCCCAATCAAAAATTTCCCGAGCGTACTCTCGCAGTCCATCTAGATGCATATCCTGTTTCTGGTGAAACTTCTCGCGGATAGAGTCGAGAGCGGAGCTGCTGGATACCACGGGGTGGGTATAATAACGAAGGATCTCGAAATTTGGGAAATCATCAGGTATAGTCAAAGCCTTATGACGTGTTCTGAAGAAGCCGTTCTCATTGGTCCTGAGTTCATGAACAAGGGATTCTCGCCACGCCCGAATGCCTTTCTCGTCTGATGACTTGAGTTGACAAACGGAGCCAAAGCCAGCTTTGGCGGCCTCACATGCAACCTTGACTCCACAGCCTGGGACTCCCTCAGGTAGGTAGTCGCCGCCGCTCATAAGAGCAACAAGCACCATCCCTTCTCGATCGAGCCCTACTGGTAGTGTCTTAACATCGTAGAGCGAAACGTGCGTCGGAGTAGTCCCTTTGCCCTCAGCAGTCCAATTACGCAGTGTTCGGGTACAGCCAAACATAATGGTGTCGACGTCTTCGCTCAGCACTGCATCAACAATACCGTGCTGCTGAAGCAGGGCGCACTCAGCTTCAGCTTCGCCAGGCGCATCGTGAACCGTGAATCCAAATAGTCGTATAAGCCTCTTTGCCTGCGCAGCAGCAACACCGCATCCACGGCCAGACCGTTTATTTCGTTTGAATGCCGGCTTATTAGGTCCGTCGAAGACGAAGATCGGTTCAATGGGTGTTCCGAGGAGACGAGTCAAGCGGTAGAACAGGGTCCGGATAGCTGGGTTTGTACCGCCTGTAGTGTGTTAGCTGGCACCTTGCAAACAGGGGAGGAGGAGTACCTTGGGCTGCTTGATTCTGGTATTGCCATATCGCAAAGTCAATAGCTAGACGAAAGGGCCGGTTCTCGTTTACGAAGCTATCGGCTGCTAGTTTCGACAGAGCAACTCGCTTGCCTGGGCCCAGCTCGCGATAAATCCTAAAGAAAGAAGAGTCAATATCATTGCAACAGAGAGGAGTAAGCCATAAATACCCCTTTATACCCATTGGGAGCGCAACAAGCTCCCAGAGCCAGGTCGTACCAAAATTGAAGTCGATGATGGAAGGTTCACGGTTGCCCCACGTCGCTGCGGTTACCGCCGTCGTGTGTTGACTTGTCGGTGCATCGGCCCCTAAAATACCGACGTCAAGAGCAGCCGCCGCTTTACAGTGAATGTTAAAAGGCTTGAAAAGCGTCCACTTTTCGAATAGTGCCCTTGGGATACTAGAATGAATTCACTATGGCCGGTGGCGATGAATTGGAAAAGGGAGAAATATTGTGGGAGTAGCTGAAGTTGGAGTCTATGGTCTCTTGACTATGAATCACTGCTTCCTGGTCCTCCTAAAACCCAACTCAAATGGAGCCATGATTACGAGGACGAGAAAGAAGGATTGACATGAATACATTAGTCGACTACTGTGTATTCTAAAGCTCTTTAAAAACAACGAAATGCTTTATAAGGCGCTTGCCCATGACAGCTTCTGTCTATCTGGTGGCTTGGCAGGCGACTCGTCCGTCTACTGTCAATGAGGGCGCCTTGGTAGTGCGCAGCCTCTCGTTCTTGTTCTCCGTCCTGCCTACGATTTTGACGTCCAGAATAGAAGAAGCCATAACTACGGAATATTCGGGTTTTAATATACGAAACCTCTTCAGGAACTATACGTCTCTTGATATGATTGATGGGACGTAGGGCCATCTAGACGAACCAAATGTTTGGGGTACTAAAAGCAGCAGCTACGCTAAACCTAAATAGGTGACAGCTGTTAGGGGTCCAGCGAAACCTCAACGTGCATCTCATCACTCAATCACTTACACACCACCGCAAAAGGCAGACAAAGAATATTTCATCGCTGCCATGGCCTCGGGTGCAGGACCAACTCTTGCTCACCGAAGCGTGGCCAGCATCCGCCAAGCTCCCATCCCGGGATCACCCTCAACACCCCACACCCCAAGCCGCACCATCACATCAACCTACGGCTCACCCTCCACCATCCGTGCCGACGATGAAGTGGTGGTGATTGAGCTGGGTTCACGGCATATCCGAGCTGGTTTTGTTGGTGACTCAACTCCCAAGGCCGTGCTCCAGTGTGGCCCAGATGAGCAACGCCGGGTAGGAGATTTCAGGAGCTGGCAAGGACCTAGGCGGCATGTTGGGCTGGATTGGGCGCAAGAGCATGAGATTTGGCGATATGATATACGAGATCTTGACTTGGGGCTGCTCCAAGATAAGCTTGAACGGTTATTGAGAGATGCATTTGCCAAGTAGGCTTCTCGCCAAGTGCTACATGGACCTATACTTACAGGATTATTAGATACCTGCTCATCGATTCCCGGCCTAGGAGGCTAGGGCTGGTATTGGACTCCGCCGTGCCAGTACCTTTATTAACAGCAGTACTGGACACCATGTTCAATAGATTCCAAACACCTACTATCTCTCTCATGTCTACGTCCGCCATGACAGCAGTCGCAGCAGGCGTGAGATCCGCTCTAGTCATCGACATGGGCTGGGCTGAGACGGCGGTGACCAGCATTTACGATTACCGTGAGGTCAGGAGTACGCGCACAGTGAGAGGAGGGAGGCTCCTTTTAGACGCGCTCTACACGGCCATCCGGTCTTTGATGGTTGTCGAAGTAACAGAAGGCGACGTTGGACGAGCCATTAGCTTTGAAGAATGCGAGGATATTCTGTGTCGTCTGATGTGGTGCAGGCCATCTGCCTTCAGGTCATCACAGAGACAATCAGCGCAGTTAGAGACGGTGGAGGAGCAGGACGAATCTGAAGCCGAGGTACCGCAAGCTCCTCTATCAGACGGTGTTGCCAATGTGCCGCTCAATTCCGCAAACCCGCCAACAACTGTGGAAATTCCTTACGACATGTTAGCAGATATCTGCGACGACACTTTATTCGACCCTTCAGCCGCCCGAGCGACGTTCGACGACCACGAGCTGCCATTACACGAGCTTGTTTACCAGCATCTTCTGCAGCTACCAATCGATGTCAGATCGATCTGCATGTCACGGATAATATTCACCGGTGGATGTTCCAATATCTTGGGCATCAAGGAAAGGATTGTCGATGAGGTGACGAGCATTGTCGAGAAGAGAGGATGGGCGCCGGTCGTAGGGAAAGCCGTGGACCAGCTCCGAAGCAAAACAAAACAACAACGAATGAACAGCAGTCCACTATCCGCCGACGGATCTCTTTCACCATCCGACTCTGTGGAATCTGAAGAAGGCGAACCAAAAGGTGCGGCACACGCCCGTCCCGAACACGATCCGATCGACGCAAAGGTAGCTAGGAACCGGGAGACACCACAGCAATTACACGGCCAGATCAGGGTGCTTCACTCTCTAGGCCCCTGGACTGGAGCCAGTTTGCTGTGTCAATTAAAGGTGCCTGCAATCGCGATGATCGACCGAGAGAACTGGCTCCAGCTTGGACCAAATGGCGCGTCTCGTCCAAGTGACGTCGACTTAAAGGCGCAGCAACGGCAGAGCATGAGTGCAGGGGGAATGATCCGAGGGAGTGGAGGGTATCATGGCAATTGGACTTTGGGAGCCTGGGGGTATTTGTGAATTAGTTGGTTCATCAGTCTTTGTATGACTGCTCTGGCTCTGTGACCACACGCACTGTATCATGAGAACTGTCACTGCTATGGCCACCAAGTTGTCATCATCAAACACAGACCCTTGGACAGCCACAAAACTAAGAAGGCACGAGAATAAAGAATAGACGTAAAGCGAATATACCCATGAACTCATCACCACTTTAAACTCGGACCACTTCTTTTCCTTCTCGGCGCTTTGCGGCGGCATCACGATGTTAGATCGGCATCGGCTAATTGCATAACCCAACTTTAACCTCATCTCACCTTATCCTCAATCAATCCTCCAATCTCAGTCTCACAACCAACAATGAGCAGCTCACCAATTCAAAACCCACCATGAACAGAGCATTACCTCGTCTACGGTGTCGCAACCTGCGGTCCAATGCCTTGACGCGCCACTTCGCAGATGTCAAACGCCCGCCCACAGCACCCAAGCCCACCGTCGACATCAAGCACATCCGCCAGAACCCAGAGCTGTATCAGCGCACCTGTCTAGAGCGCAACTACAAGCGCCAGGCCGAGAACCCAGCTTTAATTGTTGAATTGCATGCCAAGTGGCAGGATCTGCAACGGCAAGGCCGCGCTTTGCGAGAGAGGAGCAATTTACTAAGGCGGCAGCTTGCGAATCCTGCGACTAGTAGCGATGACCAGGATTTGCAGGAGGTGCGGCGCATGAGTCGCGAAGAGATCCAGGAGGAGGCGCGGAAGTTGAAACAGGAACTCTCAGTCATCGAAAAGGGCGAGAACGCAGCCGTAACGCAGATGGAGGAGTTGGCGCTGGAGATCCCCAACTTGACCAGCGAGGAAACCCCAAGGGGCGATGAACCGGAAGTCCTCAGCTACATCAATGAGCCACCCACCTTTGAAGAAGCCCCCGAGGACAAGATCTGGCGATCACACGTCCACATCGGTACAGAGCTGGGACTATTCGACTTCGCCGGCGCCGCCACCGCATCCGGCTGGGGATGGTACTACCTCCTCGGCGAAGCTGCGCAACTCGAACAGGCCCTCGTGCAGTACGCCCTCGCCGTCGCAACCCGACACGGCTGGACCCAAGTTGCCCCGCCGAGCATGGTGTACAGCCATATCGGCGCAGCATGCGGTTTCCAGCCGCGCGACCAGAACGGCGAGCAGCAAGTGTACACCATCGCGCAGTCCGCCGCCGACGTCGAGCGCGGCGTGCCCGAGATGTGTCTGACTGGAACCTCCGAGATCGCACTTGCGGGGATGAAGGCGTGCACGACGATTGACACGGATGACCTCCCGCTGAAGCGTGTTGCCGTGAGTCGCTGTTATCGCGCCGAGGCTGGTGCAAGAGGCGCCGACACAAAGGGCCTGTACCGCGTGCATGAGTTCACCAAAGTCGAGATGTTCGCCTGGACAGCCCCCGACGACCTCGCCGCAGAGGACCTCTTCGACGAAATGCTCGACATGCAAACCGAGATCCTCTCCTCCCTAGGCCTCTACTGCCGCATCCTCGCCATGCCGGCCACCGACCTCGGCGCCTCCGCCACCCGAAAGGTCGATATGGAGGCCTTCTTCCCCTCGCGCAAAGGCAACTGGGGCGAAGTCACCTCCGCCTCCATCTGCACCGACTACCAGACCCGTCGCCTCGGCACCCGCACGCGCGTGGACGGCAAGCTGAGCTTCCCGTGGACGGCGAACGGCACGGCGTTGGCAGTGCCTCGCGTGCTGGCGGCGTTGTTGGAGAATGGCTGGGATGAGGAGAACATGACGGTGACGGTGCCGGAGTGTTTGCGGCCGTGGATGGACGGGAAGGAGAGGATTGGGCTGGGCGGGCGGAGGAAGAGTGTTGATCGGGTGTAAGAGATTGTTTGAAGTGTATGAAAACTGTTTGAGTGCAGGCCGGATGCGATGGATTGGTCTTAGAAGATTGTCATCCTGGATAATGAGGTGGAAGGGTATCTGATATTGGTATGATATTGATATTCGGGACAGAAGGAGATGTAAGCTAGGCATGATAGTAAACTTGATCTCCTACACGGAGTTTGTTTGGGTTCACCATCCACTCATCCGTCACCAGGACAGATATCCATATCACCATCACCATCCCAACCCCCTATAAACCTTCTCCTCCCACCCCTCCGGCACCCTCCACTCCATCCCCGGACTCCCCTTCCACCAATAATACCCGCTCATCTTCTTCGCAGCGCCAACCCATCCCAACTCCTTCCTCTTCCACCTCGTCGACCTCATCCCCTCCCCATCCTCCACACTCTGCACGCCCACCCCCTGCCCCCCCTCAACATCCTCCCCTCTCCCAAGCCCATGCCGCGGCTCCAGAATCTCTTCCTCTATCCACACGTCCAACGTCCTCAGGGTATCCGCGTGGATCACCAACAGCGCAAGCAGCGAACTTAGTCCCGCCGCGAGCCAGAATACCCAGAATGCGGAACCCTCGGGGCCGTATGTTCCTTCGATGGAGAGGATGCCGGATACAACTGTCAGTGGCAGAAGGAGGCCACCTAGGTAGGTTATGCGGTCGAGGCTGCGGGAGCTGCCCTCTTTGTTAGAGTCGGAAGATGACGGAAGGGGAGGCTGCAGGAGGAGTGTTAGGTGGATGCGCTGGTGCAGACGGTTGAGCAGCAAAGACCAATCTAGCGGGGTAGGTTGTTGAAGGGCAGAGTCAGCATTGGACTCGAGAGCTTGGAGCATCTTCCAAAGCGAGGCCACCGTACTCCCTTGCCTTGTAGGTCTAAGACCATGAAGAACGTCAAGCCAGGATTCGTAGACTATCTCTGCGAGTACTGTTTCCAGGAGTCGGCCGTCGCCGAGAGTTTCCCATAGTCTCTCCTCAAGGATTGACTTCTGAGATGCAGTTCCATTGGAGTCGCTAGAGTACGGGTATTGAGGTCGCGAAACTGGTGATCCTCGTTGGTGGCGAGGACGTTGCGAGTAAGGGATAGTGTAGGTCTGCAGTCCTTCAAGGAGGAGGATATACACCGGGCCATTTATCCAAAGCGAAGCTTGACAGATCCTCAACTCTCCATCATTATGCTCATTCGTCTTCCCCCCATGAACGCCCTCAATCCTCCTTTTCCTATCAACAAACTCCCACCTCCAACCCCTCCTCTTCCCATCTCTCACTACATCCCCCATATCGCCCTCCAAGCTCCTCAACACCACAACGCGCTGCCATCCCACCCGGTCAGGTATTGCCAACTCAGCACGCAGGTCATCAGCAGTAGCGAGTCGACGAGGGTGCAGTGCCGAGTTAGAAAAGTCGAGGATGTATGGAGGGGGTTGTTGGGATGAGGGACGACGGTGGTGACGATGAGGTGAGCGTTGAGACATTGATGAGATTGTTCCTTAAGCTGTCTCTTAAGGATTCTAATGAATAAAGTCCTTGCTATCGATGAAACAAAGGGAAAAAGAAGGGAAGAGAGCTAAGGCCGTTGAAGATACTACTATTAATCCCCCCAGTCCAATCCGTGCCTAGCCTCGTCTGGATCTCATGAACACATCCATCAATCATGCGAACACTGTAAAGTGTCAGTCTTGACCACATATTAAGGCAGAATACGGCCACTCCGAGACTTCAAGGACGGGAATAGGTAGAAGAGCCCTTGAGTGTCTAGCATGTGGTGTCTCAACACCAAGTCACATGCCCACGCTCAGCCCAGATGACCAATCCTCTCATGCTCACCTGAGATGGACAACACGAAGCCACACACACATGGATAAGGCTTTGGGACCTTTAAAGGCAGTAAAAATCAATCCGGATTGCTCTATTGGAAGATCAAACGTCATCTTTCATCTTTCTTCTTTTCCATCATAGACTGGTGAATGACATAACGTTGCTCTCTTTCCCATTTCTCTTCCCTTCCCATGAACGCCGGACACCAGATGGGACGCTATTTTGACAGCAGGCAAGAAAAAAAAATGAATGCTGCAGAGACCTCCTTCGCTTCTTCTGACACAACTCGTCCTTCGCTTTCTTCTTGGTTTTTGCTTCTGTTACAGCTCTCTATCCCCCGCCGTTAACCGCGCACGCTGTCTGATCATCAAAGGAATGAGACTGATCAGATGATGTTGTAAATGCACATATCCCTCAATGTAATAATTCAAAAGTGACGTGGTCCTTAGGAAGTCCAAGATTGATTTGAACCGAGACTGGACCAGTCTGAAATCCACTGCTGGATTTTTCTCCACCATCGTTTCCGTCGAGAGCCGCCGCCCTTCTATGAAGAGGAGCTCTGTTGTCTGTTGTCGTAGTGGTCATCGTCGCCGTCGTGATGAAGAGTGACGCTGTTGAACTCGAGGAATGGGTCGGCGATATCTGCACCAGGCGTAGCTAGTCCACTATCCAGAGGAACCCCCTTGAGGTTCATGGTTCTTGATCCGCTAAGATCCACACTCTCACTCTCCTTCACGTTGCGGAAGTTAACGGTATCAACACCTCGGCCCGCATGGGGTACAATCGGGGGTTTCATGTGTCGAATCAAAGCCCATTGGGTGGTGCGGAAGAAAGCATGCGCCTTGATGTCAGAGGCGCCTGCTCGGGCTCCCAACCTCCGGTTTTCATCTTTGATGAGTAGTTTCCTGATCAGAGATTTACAGAGACTGAAGTAACTGTTAGTTGCGAAGAGGTGTCCCTGAGCATAACCACTTACTTGGATATTTGAGGCGACCCAGCATGATCCGGGAAGGGAATATCCTCCCTCAAGATGTTTGCAAACGTCGCATTCCGATTCTTGCCCTTGAACGGCGTTGTGCCGTACAGCATCTCGTAGATCAAGATACCCAGTGTCCACCAGTCCACCGCGCTCGTGTGGCCACTACCCTTAATAACCTCTGGTGCTATGTACTCCTCCGTACCGACGAAGGAGTTTGTTCGGAAGTTGGCAATGCACGATCTCGTGTCGATGGTGGGTAATTGATCCGTCCTGGCGCCATTCTTGCCAACGATCATGGTCGGCTTACCACCAGGATCTGACTGCTTTGACAAGTCAAAGTCTGAAAGCATGATATGGCCGGATTGATGGAGTAAGATATCTAACTCGTTAGTAAAATGGAGCGCGGGCGTGCGTAGCTGGCGACGACTTACTCTCTGGCTTCAAATCGCGATAGATAAAGCCCATCAGATGTAAATACTCCAACGCAGCCGTCACTTCTGCAGCATAGAACCGCGCATCCTCTTCGGGAATGCATTTTCCAGGACGAGTCTGGAGAGCTCGGAAGAACTCGCCACCACTGCAGTACTCCATACATAAGTAAAGATAATCTTCGGACTGGAATGAATGGTAAAGGGTAACGATAAATGGGTGATTGCTAGTCGCCAAGATCTCTTGCTCGGCAAGCGCTCGCTTAATCTTGTTTCGCTTGATCATCTCCTTCTTGCTCAGAACTGCGCCAGTTAGTGACTGCTATGCTGCCGATGACCCGACGGGCATACCTTTCATAGCGTAAAGCCGACTGCTCTTCTTCTCTTTCACCAGATAGACCTTGCCCACATCTCCCTTGCCAATGAGTTTTATCTTGTCGAAGCTCGCAGGGGTAACTTCGACGTTTCGGACCTTGATAGAATTGGAGCTGTACGTCCTCCGGAAAGCCATGGCAGTATTGGGAGCTGGAAGGGCGGCCAGAATATCCTCGCCGGTTGCAGTCGTAGTCTTGGACTTGGTAAGATCCGATTTATTGGCATCAACGAGACCAAGAGACCCTGAGTCTGAATTTGCAATCAGAGGGTCTTTGCCGAGCTCGGCAGTGGCTGGGCGCTCGCCATTGGCCTCCCCCTTGGAGAAGAGACCCTGTGCATTGGGCGCGCTTGCGACTCTTCGTAGTCGTCTTGCCAATTCCTCCTTGGTCTCGGTGGTGGTCTGCTCTCCATTGACGCCGTCGGGACCCTGGATCTTCAGCGTAGGAGTATCCGGGGGACTCGGCGGCACGGAGCCGGCATTGTGATGACGAAGGCCTGGCTGGCCCTGGTGAGCAAAGTATGGGTTCGCATGGGCGGTAGGACTAATAGCATCTTCGAGTTGGTTGCCCTCGCTGGCAACGGTGTGGGCGCGCAGTCGACCAACTGTATTACTAAAGAACTTGGTATGACGGAACGGCTTAGTGCCAGCATCGAGGACAGAAGGAGTACTGGTATTCCGGTCCTTTTCCTTCTCCTTATCGCTAGAGCCGCTGCCAGTACTACTGCCGGTATTCATGCGAAAGAAGTTGCGTATGCGATGGCTGACCTGGCCGCCGGAGCCATTGGTGGTCTTGGTCGAAGGCATGGCGTCTCTGGGGGGAGAGCTTGGGTGTTCGGGGTGGGATCGGTCAAGCAGTCGGGTCCATATTCGATGGGCTAGGAATCGGGGACGGATCAATAGACGACGATGAGGCTGACCGGACGATGAAGCCTGAGATAGGCGTCGATGTTGTGGAAGAGTCGAAGGTAAGGGAGCGGCACTACCGTTAGAGGAGGCCACGGGCTGGGAATGACACTGGGTACGGGACTGGGCCATGGGAATGGGGCGGCGTTAGAGTCGGTGCGGATGCCTCAGGCAGTCGTTCCACCCGAACGGGTTTGTCTTGTTTCTGTCACCTCACTGCCCAGGCAAAACGCTAGAGCCGAAGACGGGGCCTAGAAACCCCCTGCCACGCAACAGTAGCAGCAGCCCCGGAGAACTATCGCTATCCCGGGCTTTCCAGTGAGACCGCTAGTGGGCTCGACCCGCTGATGTTGCGATACTAGCGGAAGGCAATCGCAAGAATGCTTTGTCAGTACAGGTACCTTGTGCCGGCGGGTTGTGGTGCGGGAGTTCTCTGTAGAATGCGCGTGGTAAAAGTCGAACGACGCCGAGTAGAAGGAAGCCATGTGAGGAGATGTTAGATGCACGGTGCACATCTAAAACCTTACCTTACCTTACCTACCTTATCCATATTATTAATTGTGATAAGCTCCACTGTAGCTTCCTACCAGCTCTTGCCAGATTCACATCCGTCGTAGGCCACCGCAAGCATCGCCAAGTTTCCGGTTTAGACCTCAGCCACTACATCTACCTATCGGAAGGCATGGCTTATAACAATCATCCTTCTTCGTATTTTCCTCAAATCATGATATGCATTGCTTGCTCGGTGACGCCATTGCAACCCAATGAGTTTACTGTCGGGAGGCCATGCACATGAAAACTGTATAGAGGGTGCTACATGATATCCCAAAACCAGACAATAGTCCGGGTATGAGCTTCAAGGAAACATACCCCCGCCATAGTGTTACCATCTATGCGCAACAGTTTTTTTGACCCCGTCTCTTGAATCTCACTGCATATCTTATGGAAGACGTAGGAGCTCCCAAAAACGTTGATCACCCTTCTATCAGAATCTCGTACGCTTACAAACATATATCAAAAATGCCAGCCCCGGAGCTTGCGATAAGAGACGCCTAAATCCATACATTTTTTCCATCTTAGGCCCCTAGTAGATATCCCATATCTTTGATTCTGCTACGGGTTAACAAGTTCCCAGCATCCATACCACCCCTTCAAAATCCATTACCTACCTTAGCATGAGGAACCCCAACCCCTGCTCTTTCAGAACGCCTCATCGTCGAGGTGCCCCCAAAGCACCCCCATCTCGCCACCTTCCACAGTGGGACTTGCCCCTCACTAACACTACGCAACAAAGTGAGGCTGAGCACTTCCATCGTTGCAAAGCCGACTTAGAAATCAACTACTGGTATGCCCGGAACCTGCGGAAGGAGTGCGACGTCCTCTGCAGATACATACCGTGACTGAGATGCCCCTCAGGGGTTCGTGATTTAGAGTAGGAGCTATGACGCAATGCCATGTCGCGCCGCACGCCGTGGGCTTGACCCGCGACGCCGCCTGGTGCTAAGTCCGGAACCCTGCACGTTTTAATATTGGATTGCATGAACCAATTGTTTGGGAGGAGTCATGCTATGGGGAGACAACACGGTGATTAGTCTTCAATCCGGCTTCTACTCCGTCTATTCCATGCTGTAGACATATCATTTGTCAGTTTGAGGTGGTCAGTGGTGACATCAAGAACCACAACTCCAACTTCACAACCATCAATACATCTCCTCGTCCACCGCCTCACTCTCCTCATCCGGCAAATTCTCATCCCTTCTCCTCAACAGCTCCCTCAGCTTTCGTCTATTGTTTTTCCACGTCGCAAAATCCTCCACCTGCTGCTCCCTCACCGACGGCGTAACCTGATTCCCATGCTCATCCTTCAAATAATCTGGAATCTCCTCCGCCTCTGACTTCCGTTTTGCTTCGAGGCCGCTGTTCGGTCCGTCACCAACGTGCCATGCAAACGGCACCAGATGAGCCTCCTCCATATGCTTATCAAAGATATCATCAGTCTCAAACTCCAGGCCCCTTTCCCCTTGCCCGCACTTCCCCCATAGACAGTGCGGTCGATCCCGTTTTTCCTCTTCCCCGTGAACAAAGTAGACATGTCTCCTTAGCGTATCCAGATTATGTAGCTCCGCCTTGCATCCCCTCCACTCACAAAGAAACGCGATGAATGGGGCCTTGTTTTGTTCGTATATTACCCTCGGTGGTGGAGATGGCTGCTTCGGTGGTCGTCCACGGCGCTTTGGGAAACCATTTGGATGAGGCCGTGGTTTAATTTGTCGGGCTTGTCTTGACCCTGCAGCAGTGGCAGCGAAATGCCTGGGTGCATTGGCTACACCTTTGGGTCTCCCTCTGGAACGGGGTGTAGGTTGCTCTCCCGTATGAAGTTTTGGCGACCGGTTCTCCTGGGTTTCCCGTTTATACGGTGGTGACAGATTTGAGTTTAAGTGATTTCCCTCATCGTTTCCCTGAAACACAGCTCTATGAGCAGTCCGATGCGGTGACGCGTTTAGCACGACTGCGATCCTCGACTTGCCTGGACTTGTCCTCACTGGTGATGTGCTGGGCCGTAGCAGGACTGGTGCGCTGCCTGTTGTTGATACCTGAGCTGCAAGTGGGTCCTCGGAGTTTATGCTCTCAGCATATGAGTCCTGTCGTGGTATATGGGATGGTATGAGGAACGACCGTGGCTTAGGAGGGGAGTTATGAGGCCGGAGGCTGTTGAAGTCCATGTTGGTCATCTAGCTCGCGATGGGATGAAGATGAAGATGAGCGGGCCTGCCCGCAACCTCAAGTCAAAACACCGGAGGATTTCTAATTCGTTCGTCCCTAGTAGTATATTCTCTTGCTGAACCAACCGTCCGATTCAGTGCCGGTGGCGTAAACATTCAGGATCTATTTGCTGCTAAAAGTACGTGGTGTGGTTGATGAATGAGTCTGGGAGGATGCGCTGAGGGGATCGTAGCGTGGCGCGTCGCGACCCGATGTCACACTGTGCAGCCTCTAACTTTCAGCCTCAACTTCAACCTTATTTTGTTTCAACCACAATTTGTATCAGCTAATTACAGGCCTTTTCACCAGTGTCTATCCCTTCGAATGTCGGAATAAAGCACACGATTCGGGGCCTCACTTCATCAGACCTCACATCTTTAGTGCCAGTCAAAGCGCAATTGCCACATTTACAACGAGATAGGTAGAATCAAGGTATCCGAAATATTGGATGTTGATAAAACTACTAAATACACAGCGAGTCCATACTCATACAAACTCCATGCCATCATTCCTCATCAGCAATCTCGTTTTTCTGCACTCGATGAACCTTCCAACCATGACAAAGGAAATGCGACCTCCACCCATTACGCCTCCGTTTCAACATCAGGCTTGCGTCCATCCAGAGCACCTAAGTTCTTCACCTTGCGCAGGGCAAACTTGGCTTCGTCCTTGGCGAATTGCACATTCCTCATCGGCCGCCACTGCATCAGACCCCGCTGTTTGCGGTGCAGGTCCCGGCTGTTCTGCCTGTAGTTCTTGTACTTCGTTATGGGGTTCTTGCTGCTGCTGCTACCGTTGCTCTTGGCTGAGGCGCTCGTAGCATCCGTTGCGTTTGTTTCCACTGACGGACGGCCCTCATCCTCTGAGGGGACTGAGGGTTCGGTCTCTCCATCCTGTACGCCCAGATCCGGATCATCGTCATCATCTTCATCTTCGTCAAAGTCGTCGTATTCCTCGTCATTCTGGTCAAATGTTCGGTTCCGAAGGAGAGTGCTTGGGTCTTCGCCAAAGGCTCCGCTCCAATCAGTCCCGTCCTTGGCTAACCACCTCTCCTTATCCTTTTCATCGGCTTGGGCGAGAATGTCACGGCCATGAGTCAAAGACTCGTCGTGTAGCTTCTGAATAATAGGAGGTACCTCAGAGGTGACCTCCTGCTGGCGTACGCCCTCGGCGTAGCACGCCTCCCAGACCTCAATCGTCTCGCGGGAGTTGTTGTCGCTCACGAACTTGATGTGGTCAGAATCGGTACCCGGTGAGAATCGCCCTCTGAATCGAACACGTCCAATCTCCTCAATTTCCATATCGGGGATGGATTTGAAGTTCTGCTCGGTGATATAATTCTGAGAGAGGCGCAACCCATTGTTGCACTTCCAGACCGGGATGTCATATTCCTTCACTTCACCGTCGACCAGGTCCGATAACCATAGTGCCGCATAAGCATCGGCACTTCGCTTGCCAGCGTAAAACTCGATGAAGATCGGCGAGCTGTATCGATGGCGGACAGGTAGGCGCACCTTCTCAGTTCCCTCACCATTGATGTCGATCGTGAGTCCATCTCCTTCTTGCGTCGAGGTCTGTTTCTTCAAGGTTTGTGATGATCCTCCAGTACGCAATCGTAGCTTTACGCCCTTCGGAGGGGCATAGCCGGAGGTGGTGATCTTATCAGAAAGGAACTCGAAGGTTCCAATATCCCAACCGAGTTGGGAAGGAGGTAGCCTGAGCTCAGTTGAGCGGAAGAGCAATGAGATACGAATACGGCCAAAGCCAACACCGCCATCCAGAGGATACCATCTCGTAGCCTCGCTGCTCGTCTGCAAGATATCGGACAGCTTCAGAGGCACAACACCAATGATTGGATCATGCTGTCGGTAACGCGCATCACGGACGGCAACGGTAACAATGCAAGATCGCCAGTCTCGGACGAACTTCTCAGTACCGGCATTGAAGATGGGCTGAGATGACACAACCTTGGTTCTTGTCTTGTACACGAGGTCATCGTTGACCAAGATGGTGCAGTATGAGCTTGGCAAAGACTTGCTCTGCTCCTCCTTGACCTCACCAGCCTCGGGCCTAGCCGGCTCGTACTCACGGCCCTTCCTTTTGCCGTTGGATCCCTTGATATTGGCTAATTCGAGACCAACAATCTGGTGAACGACAATACTGAGAATGCCAGAGGGCCAAAGAGGGTCAGGGGGAGTGTGGATGACAGCATCTTCCTCCTTGTTCTCGATAGCACCCTTCTCATCTTGCAGTTCAGGCTTGTCAGCCAACTCCTTGGGAAGGTTGACGTCCCGACCATCGGTGCGGAGAGCCTTGCGGAACTGAGTCTTGCCGAAGAAGCCCACCTCCCAGTGGAGCTCGCCTGGCATCTCACTGTCAGCCTTGACACCCCTGAGCTTGGAAACCTGGGGGAACATCTTTCCGGGATGCTGGATGAGTTTCTGGATGCTCATTTCAACCTTGCCGACAACATCATCAGCAGATGATCGATCGCTATCCCAAAGCTCCATGGAAAGCTGCTCGTCGGCCTTGATAAGATCACTAGTGACCATGAGACCACAGCTCTCCTCCCAAATAGGGTTGAGATCATCCTGAATAACACGGGTACAGAACTGAGGCTTGCCAAACTTGCTCCAGCTGATGGTAATGTATGGGTCGGAACCACCGCCCTTGCTGCCCCGCTGGTCCTGTTTGCTGAGCCCAACAGCCTTGTGGATTCTGATGAACATAATTCCCAGAGCCAAAGTCTCCTTCTTGATGTCGTCTCCCTGGAGCATCTTGCTCAAATCGAGCGTCATGCTCTTGGGTGCAACGTACATCGATGCAGCAGCACCAATGGCCCAGTTGACAAAGTTGGAGATGAGCGGCAAATTAAGAATATTAACACCCTTCTCGATCATAGGTGTGCATCCAGCCGAGACCTTAGGAATACCCATTAGAGTAAACGTCATGGTCTTAAGGAAGGGAGGGTCAGGAGTTAACTGAAGTCGGATTCTAGCGGTCGCCACAAGGCCTTGAAGTTCGACCCAAATGGGAAGGGGAACGCCAAAGAGACCCTTGATACCGAGATAAAAGACGAGCTGCATGCCCATATTGCGAGCTTTGGATGCAACATCGGCTCCAGACGGCTTGGCATGGTAAGCCAGAGAGACTTCCAAGTTGTAGAACGACCCAGCCTGCTCGTTTGCGGCAAGCTCCTCGGGGTCGGTATTCTTTTCGTTTTGCTTGTGCAGCTCGTCTTTGATGTCCTCGACATGAGAGTCGGGCAAGGCTCTCATGTTGAGAATGCGGATGGGATTGCTGCCCTGCGAAATGTCGGCCACGCGAACATTGTCGATCACACCAGGGACGGATGCGGCCATTACGTCCTCAAGTCTATATTTAGTTAGTAGTGTTTTCAAGGCAAGGTGGCTTCACTCACGTATCAGCAACAGCAGCAAACATCTCTGGGTTGACAAGGCCCCAGACAATTCCAATCATAGTGTTCATCCACTCAACAGATTCGGGGATCAAGTTGGCGGTTGCAGTCTCGCCACGCTCCTGCTCGCTGGACCATTCCAGATCTCTACCCTGGCGGATCAAATCCTTGACCCAAAGGAAGACACCGGCGGCAACACATGACCCTAGGGGTATCAAGCCAAGCAACCTACCACCCAGCATTTTACCGATGAAAACAATGGCAAAAAAGATTCCAATACACAAAACAGTAGCGCGCTGCTCCAGGATTTCAAACATGGGCTCATAGCTGACAGTCGGCGTCTTGTAGAAGAGGACCGATGTCTTCTCGCTGCGGATGGGAACGTCCGAGGTTGCGCCCTCCTGGACCGGGTCAGGAGGTGCGAGGATATCCTGTGTACGTCGATAATCCTCGCCTGACTGGTCTGATGTGAGCTTTACAGTAGTCTCCTTGCCAATGTTCTCGTTGGGAACAGAGAACTTCGAAAGTGTTAGCTAGGGCTCATCCAATTAAGCTCACAAATCCTACCTGGGGGTTTTCAACAACCTCCTTGGCCTCCATATCGGTATCCCGAATGTCGACATCCTTACCAGTAACGGGGTCTCGAACCTTGCGAAGGTCCTTGGCCTTGGTCGGTTCGTTTTTGTGGGGTGTGGCATCGCCGTTCTTGTTCTTCTTCATTTCCGCATCAATGGCAGCATCGCGTTCCTTCTTCTGGGAATCAAGTTGCGCCATGTACTGTTGGATATTTGGCACACGGTTTCGGCCGCTGTAGTGCTGGGCGCCCGAAGGCGCGACATGTTCGTCAACGTTCATGTTGACGGGGAGTCTTCTGGCCGTGGTGTAAGTGAAGCCCCAACCAATGGTCTCTCTGGCAAGAGAAGAAGGGAAGATGGGAAGAAGAAGAAATAAAGTCAAAGAGGGCGGATAAGGCAGGATCCAGAAGAAATATGATCCCCCTCTGCGTCGCTGGTGCTCCCGATCATCCTTTGCAAACAAGCATCGAGGCCTAGCTCAAGGTCGATGACGTAGAACGTGAGGCTGGATCAGGAAAGCAGCTGCTGTGCGATGATGCACTAGCCTGTGAGCGGACGATGTGCTCCAGCGGGGCCGGTGGTGGGGGTGGGAGCGCCATTGAAAGCCTGGGTGTCTTAGAGGGTGACGCTCGCTGTAAGTGCCGAGAACGGTTTTGAAATGTTTAATTTCCACTTCGTCATACTTTAAAAGCGGCACTCTGTCATGAAAAGATGAGGAGATAGGACTTGAAGGAGGTACTGGAGACTTGATAAATCTATTACAGATTCCAGCAGGATATCTCACTCGCCTGCAAAACAGGATCAGACAACCGCCGATTCCCCATGATACGCAAGGGAAATTCCCGAATAAACTTGGAGATCTTCAACCTTCCCTGCAGGAGCTTGCGTAAATGGCTTGCCCGGCTGCCCCTCCTCCCGCAAACTTCACAAGCCAAACCCTACCATTTCAGCTCGCCCGGCCACCTCTTCCTCACTTCGCTCTGTTGATCCCCGATAGCAGAGAGGGAAAGTTGGTAGTTAGGGTTATCGAAGCTTGGTGATTTGCTACTCATCTCGCTGCTCACCGAATCCACCTCCGCTAACACTCTTGAAACATGTGTGCTTCAACGCCTGACACCTTTGACGCCTGCACCCCACCGGTTAAAAGTTCATCACAATGAAGGTCCAGCTTCATTCCCCTCCTCCTGTCCAGACAAATCCCGCGCAGGTTTCAGCGTATTCATCCCATCAAACTTCTTATACTTTAGCTCATCGAGGTCAATCCCGTTGATTGCACGAACCTAAACCACAAATCAGCCCCTCACCTACCCTGTACACCAGCACCCTCATTGAAGCACTTACACTAATCCCATACCGCAGAGGGTCGGCTTGCCTGAAATCAATGCCAATGCTCGCACCGCACTTGGGGCAGAACATGTGATCTCTTGTTTTAGTGTTGAAGACGTAGCGTGAGACACGAGTGTCAGAGGAGTTGTGCCAGGTTACTTTCTCATAGGTTGGGTCTATCCTGCGTCAGGTACCAGTTTCAACACCCGGTCATTTGCCCAGATCCGCGACCATTGTAAATACTAAATAAAAGAAAGAAGCGATACTTACAAACGAGAAGATATCCTGCCCTCCGGCAAATTGAGCAATTGCAGTTGACCACCTCATGCTCTGGCAATGGCGGGGAGAGCTCAAGGGAGAGACTGATGAAGCCACAGTGACACCCCGCCTCGTACGTTGCTGAGGGCTTGGTCTCGGACTCAGACATTATGAACTAAGGGGGTGAAGATACTAAGTCCTTAGAAGCAATGGATAGACTTTAACGGATTTGAATACGATAATGTGACGGACCGTCGGTTTTATATATCCGCTGGCTGTGGCGGTGTCATTCAGCCATCAAAAGTTCCACATACAGGGCTCCGAAACTCCCCCCGCAAACTCCTGATTGGGGAGGTGACGAATTCAAGGGCGTCGATGACAAATGGGGATGAAGCTATTAATATCATCAATAAACAAGCTATTCTGTCTCATTGTCAGCCCTCTAGGCCATAAAAGTGCAAATCTTCCAAATGTTTCGATCTTCCGTCTTGTTGTGTCGTCCTTGCGGTTGAAGTCTTGCATTCGGTTGACTATCTATCATCACGCCCATTTCTGTAAGCCCGCCTAGTTTTAACCACTACAACCACATCTCAACCGTAACCGGTTTAGGCAAAATAGATGAGAACCCAAAAAGACAAAAAGGAAAGACATACAACATCGGGGATTCGCCAGTCGTCACCGACCTGGCTACTAATCCGACGCTCGACAGGTTTATCGATGGGAGAGCAGACGGGATCCCGAGTTCTCCTGTGGCTGTGGTCGTATGTGCTTTTCACAAGCGGCAGAGTATGCTAAATATCCAATGCTCCGAAGCCGAGACTGGGCCATGAGTGACTGAAACATCTTTTGGCGATCTCACATGAACGGGGATCTTAAATATGGGGAGATATACCTATGCAACAAAGAAGTGGATCACGACTTGGAGGTAGCATCGGGAGTATAAGTAAGGTCATAAACGATTACATTATGTTTGAGCTAGGTATACTATATACTTGGGATTGCTCAGGTCCGCTATCCAGCCATTTTTTATCTATAGGGGGCCGACTCCCTTCTCCTCTATCGTTCGTCCAAAAAGCCTTCCCTGCCGCTTTTATCTCCAAGTCGCGGAAAAAGCCACCAATACCACAAGGGATAGCGATCATTCATTAATAGACATTAAAAACCAAGACTGAGCTTAAGCAGTCTCCTTCGTACGAGTTGCTCGGCTATCCACCCGTGACACACTTGCTGCCAAAGCTGGATCCTCAGGCATCTCCTCATCTTCGCCACTCGTCTCGGCGCCTTGGGGTGGGAAAGTAGGAGCGTAGGCACTCTTTGCCCGAATTTTGGCACCATACTTATAGAAAATGAAGGGGATAGGTGCCAGTACGAGGGCAACGCATCCGAGTAGCGTGGACGCCCATTGAATGCCCATGCCATCGAACATCTGGCGAGCAAAGAGAGGGAAACCGGCACCGCAAAGAGATCGGAGGAAGGTATTTCCAGCAATGGCAGAGGCGGCGAACATGAGGTATGCGTCGACGAGGTAGTTGAGGGATTGGAGGAAGATGGACATCAGCCCAAAGCCAGTGCAAAGCCCACTGACAGCGGGGACAGCCCAGTGGATGTCCTTGGTGTATCCAGTCCTAGTTGTATATTAGTATCTGATTTGCGCGTTGTGCTTCAAGGGAGAACTTACCATCCGAACCAGAAGATACCAACAGCAAACGAGATGCCACCAGCCATGACATTGGGCAATCGCCACTCAGGAACAGGAATACCGTTGTTGGCAGCCAATTTGCGCATGTACCATGGTTGCTGTGCAATGACGGTTGCACCCGCAATGAGCTGTCCACAAATCATACCAAAGAAAGTCAAGCCAGACTGGCCAAGGCTGAAGCCGTGCACACCAACAAAGACAAGCGGATAAGCCGTCAGGAAGAGGTATAGCAAGCCGTAGATGAAGCTCATGTAGATAGAGAGTAGCAAGATGATGGGTTCGGTGAACAGTAAACGGAGGGGACGCGAGAAATTCTTTTGAACCAATTCCTTGAAGTCGACCTCGATTTCCTCCTGCTTGGCGTGGATGCCCCAGTTCTTAGTTCGGCGACGCAGCTCCGCGGCCTTGTCGATGAGAATCACAGGAGGGTACGTCTCCTCAAGGAAGAGCATATCAAGAATGAAGGCGACGAAGCCCATGATGGAGACGAGGTACTCAGTCCAGCGCCAGCCGAGGTAGGACTCCACGATGAAGCCTCCAATAAAGGGTGCCAGGAGCGGACCCGTAAAAACGGCCATAGAGAACAGAGTAATTGCGGTACCACGAGTGCGGTTGTCGAACATGTCGGAGAAGACAGCAGCTACGACGGCGAGGGGACACGCGCCGAAAAAGCCACTAAAGAAACGACAGATGAGGATGGTTTGGATGTCTTTGCCAGTTGCGCAGCCGATGGAGAAAACTGAGAAGCCGAACATAGCGATCACAAGAGGAAGTCGTCGACCGCGCAACTCAGACAAAGGAGCCCAGAGTGACGGACCAAATGCGAAACCGAGGACGTAGAAGGTTGTTCCAAGCAGGCCGACTTCGTTATCGACACCGTACTTGAATGCCACAACTTGCGTAGCGCTCGAGAAGATAGATGAAGCAAAAGCTGCCGTCATAGTTGTGTATCCCAGCATCGCGGCCGTTAAAACCTTCTTCCTTAAAGGCCAATTCTGCGAATGCATAGGATCTTCAGGCCCGTCAAACTCAACAACGTACTCCTCCTGGGCAGGCAACGGAGGTGGATAAGGCTTTCCCGCACCAAAAGCCGGTAGGGGCTTACGACTCGCGCGACTTGAGGTGCGACTCCTGATACCACCTCCGACGGTAGAATAGTGCTGGCTGCGTTGGGTGATGATGCGACTGACGGCGGTGGGGTGGCGCTCAAGGTCGGTCTGGGTAGGGATACGGCTCATATTGGTGTTGCGGCGAGCCGTGCTAGGCCCGCTGATGGATGAGGATGTAGATGATGATGTCGGGACGCGCTCAATCTCGGCGCTCGCGCGTGGAGCATATAGACCTGGGGAGGCATCCCGCTCGGCCTCGAGCATTGATCGATCGACGTTATCCATGGTGTTGTGTGGTGCCCCGCGAGGACTTATAAGAATACCCAATTGATATTATCAGCGATACAATGCTGTCGGGATGGATACTGGAATTCAATTGGTATGTATAATGAAAGAAACCAAGAATTGGGTATGGAGGATGGTCCAAGTATAGACCAGAGCCAAAGAAGGAGCGGGCGATGAGGAACTTTATTAGTGTTGGTGATGGGTATGGTGCAGCTATGACGCTGTTAAGCAAGAGCCGGCCGGGGATAACGACGCTAAAGCAAGTGCGATTTCTGCGTTGGCAGGGGACTTTAGTTAAGGCCGAAGACGATGGAGCAGGTCGAACGTTTGCAGCGGCGACGGCGGCGGTGGTGGTGGTGGTGGGGAAGGGCGTAGGGCGTCAACTGCCAAGTGAAAGTCTGAAAGCAGCGGGATGCTAACGTTGGAATGACTTGCGATTTGAAGAGGCGATTGGGGTTTATTGGTTTTCATACAGAACGAGATAGTGAGATCTCATCAGGGCAACAGCATCTTTATTATATATATCAAACTCTAAAAATAATATCTATGGATCTTCAGGGAAACCTTCGCGATTCCGACGGGCTTCGAAGCTTCCAAAGTTCCAATTACTAAACCTGGCCAAGGAAAATCTCTGCAGTCGGGGGGCGCGCAAGGGTAAGGTATGGGTCCAGGCACAAATCTGGACCCGCTCGGCAGCAGCCTCGGCAGCGTGGAGGAGCTGTGGGGCGCTGTTTCGATGTTGGGCGGGAAAAGGCGAGGGCGAGGCACCGAGGCGCGCTTTTGAGCGCCTACTATAGGAGGATATAGCTGACTACGTACGCACTCTGTAGAGGTTGTCGGAGATGGGTTGTTACAACGGTGCGATTATCACAGTCAGCGCCGGCTTCTCTGGAAGATGGAGTTTGGAGTTACGCCGCCAAGGAGGAACGTTTCGGACTTCGGATCCGGAGCTCGCATTGTGTAGTTTCTGGTTTATGAGTGAGGTTGTGGCGAAGGTTTCAGATGAGTATCGACTCCTACTACTTCGGAGATGGGGCTATTCAATTTGACATTCCATGGACCAGCTCATTTACAGGATCCATTGGGCTGCAACGCGCACCAGATCCCCCGCTTAGCAACAAACACCCAAATTCTCCAAATTCCGCCATTCCCCAATCAAAACATCTGTAATTCACTGCCCCCATCCAGATCCTCTACCAGATAGAGAACCAAGATTAAAGGAAACCCGTACTTCCGGGAGCTTACAGAGCAGTAATGACATCCCTGACTCCATGGGTCCGCGGCCGCGGACGCAGGCGATAAGGCCATGCGGCGCCGACCGCGGTGCCGAGTACCGGCCGAATGCACAATGACGTCTATCTCCTCGGCGACGGCGGCGAGCTGACCACCGACATGTGCGTCGGAGGCCGTGGCTTGCCGTGTGTAAACGCTCGGAATGGCTTCCTTGATTTTAGAGGTCGGTCTATTGATTGTTATCTGGTGCCACGAGAATTTTATAGAAGAAGGGGACGGTCTATTGGGTTGAAAATTTTCTACCGGTCACGCGCAGAGGGAGAAGCTTGTTGCTTTTGTTTCTTGCAGATGTGGCTTATTGTCGGATGTTTTCTGCAGAGACAAATTGATTCCGAGTTGCATGCTGACCACCTACCCGTCAAGCTGGGTACTAACACAGTAAATTCCAAATCCAATACAGGCTTGAGCATATGGCTAGTTGGGGTGCTCGGGAAAACCTCGCGGCGTAATTCAAGCATATATCTTAAATGCTGAAGACCATAAATATACTATAGAATATCTAGATCATGTAGACGAAGGCAAAACATCATTTTCAACGCCTAAATCCTATCCTTAACCCCTAACCGTAGCCTCTAACCAAACTCTATAACTAACGCTACCCCTGATATAAAGCTGAGCAAATGCTAAACATATGATAGGCATTCCCACTGTCTTTTCGTTTAATTAGGTAATATGTCCTATGAACTTGGGATTTACTGAACCCCTAAAAGCTTTTCATTCTCTTCAACCCTAGATCATCACCTGGAAGGTATTAATTACATGTTTCGAAAATACTCCGAGTATTATTTGCCTATAGCTCTATGTGCTCAATAGTACAGCCATCACCGTACTCCCCATCCATTCTCTAACAACGCCGTGGCTTCCTCTAAGCTGAGCCCAGCTGTTTCTGGATATATGCGATATACCAATCCATATCCAATGACACAAACACCGGCATACAACATGAAGGTCCACGATGGGCTCAACGCATCCATCAGTGGTAGGAACGTCAGTCCGACCACAAAATTCGCAGACCAATTTGTTGCAGTTGAGATGCCACTGCCCAGAGACCTTACCGCTAGGGGGAACAGTTCGCTCTGCATCCAAGGGACATTGCCCAGGCCTATGGCATACGAAGCTACGTAGACCATGATGCTTATAAGGATGGTTATCGCGGCGCCCTGGTGTCCAGATGCGCCGCTACTCGCTTCAGATGGTTTCTCTAGGGCGAGGAACGAGAAGCCATAGGCTGAGAGCAGTAGACCTAGCACCATGAAGGGGATGGAGTACAGAAGAATTCTCCTACGGCCGATGCGATCGATCAAACCGAGTGCAACTAGCGTGAAGAGGAAGTTTGTGACAGCTACCGTCAACGATGTTAGGGTAGGACTCTCGAAGCCGACGATCGTGAAGATAGTCGCAGAGAAGTACATCAGCGAATTCTAGGCGGAGTCGAGTCAGCGGTTTGTTGAGATGGCATGACGGTCCACTTACAAAGCCACAAAGCTGCTGAAGTCCCTGGAGAAGACAAGCAATCGCCAATGCTCGGCGATTCTTCCCCTCGCTCATCAACAACTGCCACTCGCCAAGCCACTTCCACCGATCGGTAGTTACATGCTCACGCAGTCGCTGAGCTTCGTACTCTTCGCGCACCTCAAGCTCAATTTCCTTGATTAGTGCATCAGCGCTTCGCGCCGACCCTGAACTGCCGTTGACCCGTTGAATCACTATCCTGGCAGTGTTGGACTGTCCGACCTTGACAAGCCAGCGGGGTGTCTCGGGCATGAAGACAACGAGGGCACCTTGTAAAGCAGCTGGCAGCGCTCCTAGACCGACTATCCACCTCCATCCAGTCTCCGGAGAGGCATACGTAGAAAAGAGCCAACCAACAACGTACGCAACCATCTGCCCCATAGTAATGAATAGCACATTCGTTGTAACTAGTCTCCCACGATACATCGCCGGCGCCACCTCTGCGATATACAGTGGCACCACGAAGCTCGCAGCACCAACACCTGCGCCAATTATACACCGGCCAAGAACCATCCATACCACTGTAGAGCTCCATGCTTGTAGTAATGCGCCGATTATAAAGAGGACGTCTGCGTAAATTATGACTCGCTTCCGGCCGAGGCGGTCGGCGAGAACGGAGGAGAAAGGCGAGACAAGAAGGGCGAAGAGTGAGGTCGACGACGTAATGATTGACTTGTCGAGGGAGGTGAGCTCGCGGTTGGAGAGAGATGTTCCGATCGAGACGAGGGTTGCAGAGACGACGCCAGTGTCATCTGTGTTTGTCAGTGCCGATCAATACACTCGGGAGAGCCTTGAAACATACAGCCAAATAACAGTCCACTGATTCCCGCCGCAAAGGTCAACAACAGTACAAAGGTACTTGGTTTCCCATCCCCAGCTTTGCTAGCCTCGCTCGCGGAGTCCAGCCCAGCATCGTCGCCCTCATACTCCAGCTCCTCTTCACGGTGGTTGTTGGAAATCAGTGGCGCCTGTGAACTATCCATCGTGACGACTTTGTCGAGCAGCTAAGCTGCCCTGTGTATCCATTGACGTCGAAGGGGATCTTATAGAGGGCGCGGATAGAAAGCCGTTTGGAGTTGTCAGTTGCACCGTTGAGCATGACCCTGGTCATCTGCGTCAGCTCGGGAGGCAGTCCGATCGCAGAATAAGCGGGTACATGCCGTCACGTGTGTTCTAGAACAAGTACTGCGCTAACACTTCTATTTCGATTCTATTGTCTTCGAGTTATCCTGAAACTCCATCAACCAAATCCACGCATTTATCTAAAAATTCCTAACGATATTTCGTACAACGTATACACATTATCATCATCATGGAACTTAGCCAACCAAACTCCGCCAAAAGTAATACGAATACACAGCCACAGTGCTCAAAGGATGCAGTACCCAAGGAAGACGATGCTTGACGTGTCGATTCATTGACTTCGCCATGATGGACTTCGGCGCTCCCGGCGTGAACATATAATCCTGGAGAAGCTCGTAAGTCAACTTTTGGACCTTGTGCACGCGCGCGTACATGTCCTCCTCGAACCCTTGAAGCGCCTTATCGAACTCCTCATCATCTTCGCCAGCTTCGTTGATGGCCTTGGCTAGAATCCTAGCATCATCGAGGGCTTGGTTCACGCCCTCTCCTGCGTAAGGCGTCATAAGATGCGCTGCATCACCAATAAGGGTGAAGCCAGGCTGGTGAGCCCACTTCGCCCCGACAGGGAGCTGGTACAGAGATCGCGGGACGTTTTTACCCTTTGCATGCTTCAGCGCATCCCGTAGCTCTGGACACCAGTCCTTGTACTTGGTCTCCAACAACGCCGGGATAGTTTCTTCAAGGTTCGTTGCGTCGTAGCTGCATTTTCCAGGCTTCATCCACTCGGGGTCCTCGTCTACCCAGCTGGCATAGATGCTAAGACTCCCATCACCCATCTGTTGAATCGACACCCTCTGGCCCTCCCAGCTTGCGAAGACGCTGCCACGGTTGACGAGCTTGTAGGTGTCCGGGGCAGTGTTTTCGGCATCAGGGACTTCGAGCTCGTGCATGGCGACGCCAGAATATACGGGCTGGAGATTGGGGTCTAGGACCTTGCGGACTCTGCTCCATGCTCCATCGGCGCCGACAATTAAGTCGAAGCCGTCCACAGTGGTATGGTCAAAGATGAGTTTTCGGCCCTCAATAGTCCTAAGACGATGACCCCATTTGATTTTCTCGTCAGGGAGCGACTTGGAGAGTATCTCTCGTAGTGCTGAGCGGTCGATTTCCGGACGCTCTTCGATCTGGTTATACTTGCCCACGGCGTTGCGCTCAAGGTGGTAGGTCAAGTCTTTGTCGACGATGGCCATGTACTGGCCGTCATATCGGGCATGTTTGAGGAATTCGTCAAACAGCTTAGCTTCTTTGAGAGCTGCCAGACCAGTCGCAGTGTGGAGATCCAAAGTTCCGCCCTGTGAGCGAAAGTCTGGGGATGATTCTCCTTCGAAAATTGTGACGTCTGTACCTCCAAGATAGAGGAGTCTTGCCAGCATGCACCCTAATGCTGTTAGGGAGTCAACTCTTTGCGTGGTGACTTTGTAAAACTTACCGGCAGGACCCGCGCCAATGATGGCTACTTTGCGATCTTTGGTCATTTTGGATGTGCTCTGAGGGTTGACGTTGGCTGGGTTCACTTAGATGAAGTTGCCGTTCAATTTAGGCAAAAAGGCAGGCTTTAAGGTAAGGTAGGCTCGCGGCTGTTCGTGAGACAGATGATGGGGGCGGCCCGAACTTAACAAAGGGACAATGGCTCAGCTCTTATACTAATGACATTTCATCCTCTAAGCGACGTGTAAGTAGACCAACGGAATTACGACAGCCATAACTGAAGCCGCTGAAGCCGCGTACGATGGGCTACGTTAACGTTCCATTGTTAGGGCGCCGGACTTTGACACCCCGCATGATTCCCCGGTCGGCCTTGCCGCCCACTAAGTTCAGCCATCTAGCGTTATCATGAAATCATCGCGTTGCTCGCTTTCGCATAGGCGGTGGAGTTGTAGGGCTGGGACTAAGGCGTGATGGGTGCATTAGTCCAGAATGTCCAGGTGCTCGCAATGTTACTTTCGATCGTGAGGCTGGAAGGTGGTGTAGATTCCTTTCACGTTGGTAGTCTTTCACAATTTCGAAGCACCTATGACAAGAAGCGTAGATGTCCAGACTCGCACGATGAGTCGTGTTCAGCATAATACAGGTCTTCCCATAATTGCTATTAGCTGCGTCGACCCTGAAGATCAGCGGACGATGTCGGGGTGGTTGAAAGAAGCTTCCGCGATGATCTTTAGGCTGCTTTAGGCCTTGAAACGTGGAACGGGGGTTTTGGGTGTTGGTACAAACTCCGTCCCGGTCTGGCGTAAGAAGCAACGCAACACCTGCATTTCTATAGGCCGAGAATCTATTTCTGGAACTGCACCTTGCCGGTTCGCCGAACAAGATTCTTAGAAGATGTTCTAGATCTTGGGAAGTAGAATACTTTGGGCAGACTTCAGGTGAGAGCGTCCGTATTTCGTATCAACAAGGTTCTGAGCCAAGGACACGGACCTACAGCTAAAGCAACGACGCATCGAAAAACCAACGACACAAGAAACCATCGCATGCAGCCACAAATCCCATCCTGTAACATGTAGTGATTCCAATATTCCCCTAAGAGGTGACCATGCAAACCATGTCGTGGACGTTTCACCGTCACATAGAGTATTTCTAGCTCCCTAAGATAGAAACGCCAAGACACGCGATGATGGCACGTGCGGATGCAGGGGTTCGGAACGGTCCACATGCACTTCCGCTGTTGACCATCCATCGTCCATCACCAAAAGCGAACTTTGAACGACGCCCGATCGAACTCTCGACTCTCCATCTTCAACGCCTCCTTATCGACGACATACCCCGCGCCGGGACTCATCACCACCCCCTCGTTATACCCGTCGCTCGTTAGATGATGCTCCTTGCGCTGCTCAACTATTCTTAGCGACCCCCGATCATTAACTAATCGTAATCCTCGACGCCTGGCTTCAGCTCCGTCATTCAGCCACCGAACATTACCACGCCTGTCGCGCTCGTACATCAGCAAGAGGAGGGAGACCTTGGAAGAGTGACACAAGATGCAGAATCCAGGTGGTTCACAGCGTTCCTTTGCGCACCGTCGTTCTCCTGGCGCCGAGCCTGGCCCGCCGCCAAACGTTCCCATCCGCTCTATTTCCCCTGCAGTGGGAGTGCAACCACGTACATCAACCGCCTCGACCAGATCAGTCCAGTCCACTGGCTCTCGAAGAGTGAACCGTGAAGTGAGTAGCCTTGCTGCGCCCGTCAAACCCACCGGGAACTATTCCACCCTGAGGCTCTCCATTCAGTGACGCAAATCTGTTCAGAATGCATGCTTACGCTCCTCTCACCATAGGGTTCTGGCAGCGGCTCCAATATGCCTTTATCTCAGATCGAAAAGAGCGTCACCCATCTCCTCGTTGCGACGAAACAGCTTCTCGAGACGCTCACACAATGGTCCAGAGGCCAGGCGACCGATGCGCAGGTTTCCGACGTGTACGTACGGCTGGGATACGAATTCAATATGGCATGCCGAGCCTTCACTGCCATCAACGTCGATACCTCAGACTTAGGCAACGTCCCCGACTCTCTGCGACACATCCTCGAGGCTACACTGAGCCAGGAGGCAAGCTCTGAGAGCCTGGAGAAGTATCTTCCTAGGATACGAGACATTATCATCAACCTTCTTCACGGCCTGAAACGGAAACAGCAGAAGCTGCGACAGAAGCAGGGGAGAGATCATAATGGAAATGCGGCGCCGGAGAGGACGACTAGCGTCAGCACGGTCGCTAGTGGTCAAAGTGGGTTGACGAACATGTTGGAGGAGGGCCTGGAGAATGGATTCCAACCTCAAGGAGGGCCGCAACGCGGAGACTCACTGCCTCCCCAGAACACCAACCAATCCCCGAGCCGTCGTTTCAATGCGCAGAGAGACCAGTCTCGAGGTTCTGTTGCGTCCGAGCAGTCATCGCTGTCCAGCACCACAATGCAGAACATCCCCGTTCTTCCGCCATATCCCGAAAACGAATCCACGATACCCACCGGCCCGTCTGGGGATCTCAATATCGACTCCTTCCCCCCGCCGCCACCTCCTCCGCCCGACACCAAGTCCAGCGCCCTGGCAGCTCTGCAGAAAGGTGGTGATCTTGAGCGACGAGCCTCTCGACGTTACTCCCAGTATCAAATATCCAAGCATCTCGGAGGTCCAAATGGCGTGCCGATGCTACCCTCGCAGAACGGGCCCCTGCCGAATAGGGGGAGGAAGGAAGCCAGGGAATCTTTGCGGGCGATACAAACAAGGGAATCTGTTCGTCACAACCGCAATGCCTCCAACCAATCGCCCAAAACTGGTGCGGTTGAGGCTTCTCCTGTAAGGATACCCAGCCGAGTGTCGGAAGAGTCTTCTGCTGCAGAGCTATCCGCGGTCACGGAAAGTCCATCAGTCCAAAGTCCCGACGAAAAATATGCACCGAGCGCAAGTCTCTCTGGGCCACTCACAGATCCAATTTTCGTGGATGAGAAGACTCCAGTGGAGGAGAAGAAGCCATTTGAGGAGCCGAAGACAGAACAAATCTCCACGCCTGCGCCGCAGCAAATCACCGAGCCGTCATATTTCCAAGAGTCTCCGCCTCCAACGCCCACCAAGGACCTCACCTTGTTCCTTCAATACAAGTCAAAGGTGAAGAAGTTTGTTCTACCCGAGGGACGGGATGAGCTCTCAATCGGTCGACTCCAGCTTGCGTTTATCGAGAAGTTCTCTTGGAATACCCAACAGAATGGTGCAGATCTTCCCGAAATCTACATCCAGGACCCTGTCTCGGGTGTACGGCATGAGTTGGAGGATCTCTCTGATGTCAAGGACCGAACAGTCTTGGTCCTCAACATTGAAGCTTTAGATGAAGTGAAGCGACATATTGATGATGGACTTGCTTCCTTGACGAAGATGGTCCGCGAGGTCAAGCAAAACGTGGACGACCAAGGGGCAGCTCTCCAGCGGGTTTCGGAGCGACAGCAAGAAGCCGCAAGCGAAATGACTCGAATGACAATGGCCACTCCCACTCAAACGCCCGCCCCTGATGGGTCTAAGCCTCTGGTTAGTCCTGGTCGGAAGCTCAACGCTGGCCACATTGGAGAGCTGCAGAATCTCCGCCGTGATCTGGCCGTCATGCGGCAGACATACTCTAGGTTCCAGGAAGATATTCAATCCTCCATGTCGACAATCCGCAACAAGGCTGCCAACGTTAAGGCTGCGACGGTCAAGGCAACGACTCCAGACCTCGACGGAGATGCCGGCTACTCATACGTCACCAACGGTCGAAAGCAGCTCAACACTGACTCTGATCGACTGGTCGGCAAGGTGGACGATCTGCAAGACTTGATTGAAGATCTGCGCAAGGATGTGGTGCACCGAGGCGTGCGGCCTCGTCCCCGACAGCTGGAGACTGTGGCTAAGGACATGGCTACTTTGACCAAGGAAGTCACAAAGATGGAAGAGTATCTCGGCCAGGAGAAGCCAATCTGGACCAAGATCTGGGAGAAGGAGCTCGAAGATGTTTGTCAAGGCCGTGATGAGCTGCGCCTTATGGAGGACCTCCTGGTGGATCTACGAGATGATCTGGAGAAGGCCTCGGAGACGTTCGCACTTGTGGAGCAGGCTACTAAGGAGCAGATGAAGGACAATGGAACGGGTGCCAGCGCTGGTTCGGCAAGACAGTTCTCCAGGGGCCTAAGCAGCCTTGGAAATGGCGCCGACCCCAACGCCGCGAAGGAGGGCGTCCTTGGGGAAGTTAGAGCCCTGCAGCCCAACCACGAGGACCGCCTGGAGGCCATCGAGCGAGCAGAGAAGATCCGTCAAAAAGATTTGGAAAGTCGACGGGGCAATGCCCTGCAGCGCGAGATCGAGAACTTTGTCGAGGAGGGCAAGCTGAAGAAGTCGGGAGGCTTTGAGGAGGTTGAGCGCGCGAGGAAGGCAAAGGATGATAGGATCCGCCGTGAGGTCTGGGAGCGTCAGAACGGCATGATCCCTGAGAATCCCGTTGGTGAAGATGAAGCTGCTCTGGAGGACGACGACGCCGCAGCAGCTCCCGCGGAGGATGTCGTCCCAGAGACGAACGGCGTGTGAAGACGATATGGAATACCCCCACCTGTTGATGCCCCTTTCTTACAAATATGTTCATTTTTCCTTGAAATGCCGATCTGGGAGACCTTTACATACGAGAGAGACTGTATGATGGCATGATTTCGCCGTATATGGGTTCATGCTTACGCCTCTACCTTACTTATCTTTATTCTAGTGTAGTGCCTTTTCTTTTCTTCATAGCGGAGGCGAAGTGGGATTGTTTTCGAATGGAATATTACGAGATTCTTACTTTCGTCGTTGATGAGGAACATAATGAGATCTTTTCACTGGCTATGCGTGCGTGTGTGCCCTGACTTAACGTTAACTTTTTGTTTCTTGCCGTGAACTTCAGCGTGAGGATATATCCTATCTGATATCTATGATCCCAACAGCGTCAACTTCTTCAGCGCCGTCACGACAGGCACATCGACCTTCTTCCCCTGACCCTCCACAAACTCCTGCAACACCGCTTCGCCCCCCGTAGCCTTCCACGCGCCGCCCTCATCTTGCACCTCCTCCTCCGTCTTGGGAAACACCTCCGCAACGGCCCGTTCACACGCCTCGGCCACATCCCCCATCAACGCTTCCGCCGCACGCGCCCGTTCCGGCATGCCTCGCCGGACCAGCGCGAAGACCAGCCTCTCGACGTCTGGCTTCGTCGCCTCTACGCGCTCGATGAGACGGCGCACCGAGTTGACGAGGTACTCCTCCTCGTACACCGTGCCCTTACGGCCGCGCGCGCGCTTCTTCTCTTCGCGTCGTCGGTTCTTGCTGGTTGCGCGACTTACGCCGGTGCCGACCGTGCCGACACTGCCTGCCTTGCCGGTATATCGCGTGAAGAGACTGGCGCTGGTGCTGATCCGTGACGACGCTGCTACGGAGACATCGTCTGGGATGTCAGCGCCGCCGGCGCGGTCACCTTCGTAGAATGCCAATGGATCCTCGGCGGCTTTGCGGCGTAGGTCTGCGATGCGAGGGATTTGGGCGCCGAGTTGGGCTTTACAGTCGGCGAGGAACTCGGTTGTGCTGCCCAGAGATTCGGCAAGGCCGGTGTCTACGGCTGTAGTGAGGAGATCGGGGCGAGAGTGCTGCGTTACAAGACGGATGGCTTTGGCAAAGTGGTAACCCTTGCAGAGACATTTGATGGCTGTTTCAATAGAGGAGAGGTAGGCAAGGTGGATGGTTGCGGCTGAGGCGTAGTCCTTTGCCTCCCAGAGGGCATCGGCTAGGGCAGTAGCCAATTCGGCCATTGCGTCTGCCGAAAGTGGAGGAGATTGCTGCTGTTGCGCTGTGAAGAGACATTCTTGCCAGCATGCAGCTCCGGCGGCGCGGTAGCAGAACGTTGCCTTGGCGAAGTTCTGGAGAGACTCATATGCGAGGCCGGCTTCGCGGAAGGCGGACGTTGATTCGAGGTATGCGGCGTAGAGGTTCGTGAGGGCGTTAAGACGAGGAGTGTCGTAACGGTAAAGCTTGAGAGCGTCGTGGTAGAGGGCGTTTTTGGTGGTGTAGTTGCATAACTCGTCGAAAGCGTCGAGGGCCTGCAGGTGGCCGAGAGCCTTTGTGCGTCGATCAAGATGGTCGTCGATCTCGAACTTACGACGCAGATCGGGCAGCACATGCAGGTTCTGAATGAAAGGGAGATACTCCCTGGGATCGCGCTGACTTTGCTGTGCAACGAGCAGCGCGAGGTCGAGATCATAGAGACCGAGGGCGTTCTCATACAGACGATTTACATCGACGAGGAAGCAGATGTGCTCGACGGCCTTTTCGGCGAGTTTCTCGTCTTCTTGCATGAGCTCAGCGACGAGAGTGAGGCCATCGTCGAGCGCGGGCGGGGTCTTGCAGACGTGGGCCGTGATGATGTTTTGGAGGTGCGTAGATTTGCGGGGGATAAGGGCTTTGAGGAGGGCGTCGCAGACCGTGTTGACCTTGGTGGCCGATTTCAAGGGGGTAGGGGGTTGGGGTATGGTAGTGATGGTGGGTTTAGGACGTTTGGTGTCCTGATACATCGTCTGCGTGACATCTTCCTCCCTATGATTTATCAGTTTCTGTTGCTGCGAGCAAGGAGTGAGGGGCTTACCGAAGAGAGGAGAGGAATAGGTCGATATATGTCACATCATTGATCTGATCCAGGAACAAACCCACATTCGCCAAGAACTGCTCAGGTTGATGATCATAAAGAATATTCATATCAACCCTCTGTGTTCGACAGTAAGAAAACGCCCGCGCATAGTTCTTCTCATCGATCAAGTTTCGAATGCCAGCCACAACCATAGCCCGCGGGAAAATGGTCTCGAGATTGCCGCGGGGCATCTGGAAGACAAGGCTCATGTTCGTGGGGATGGCAGTAACGAGACGCGAGCCACGCTCAACGCTGCGGCAGCGTTCATCTTTCTCAGGGTCGTCGGCTGGGACTTCGAGGTCTGAGAGAGTTAGAACGAGGATGGAACCAGGGAAAGGAGGTGTGAGACTTGCCTTCACAGTCGGCTGACAGATGCACAAACTTGACGAAGTGGTTGTTAGTCGTGAAGATGAGGTGGCTGGGCGTGACGATGAAGGATGTGCAGTTCTTTGCGAGGAGGCGAGAGTTGGCGTGGAGGTGCCCGTTTCGTGAGAGCCCGAAATGGACGATGGAGTCGTCGACTTTGCTAATCTCGAACCAGGGGAGGTGAGATGGGAAGGAGGCAGGTGGAAATCCTTCTTCCTCGTCTTGGATCTGATAGATTCTTCCACCCTCGGTCTGGCCATATGCCTGGAGTGAGGTTTCGTCCTCGTATGTCGTCGTGGCGATTGAGCGTGGCTTCTCCCCGAAAGCGGATATCGTACCGTCTTTAATGTGCATTTCGAGTTGCTGATATCCATCCATTTCTTCGTACTTGAAGCACCGAATCCAGCTGTCCTCGTAATAGCACAAGCCCAAAGGAAGACGATATCTCTCCTTCTCTCCGAAGGAGAACTTTTCTTTAAGCTGCGGTCGAAGTGACCGTCCATTCTTCATCGGCCACTCCCAAACATCAACAGCCTTGTGGTGCAATACCGCGAAGCTCATATTATGACGTCCAAACGTTACATCGATGACCGCCGACTCAGCAGTGACTTCGAACAAAGCCATCGGCGGCGGGACATTCGCTGTTCGGAAGGGCGTCAACTTGACCGTCTCGCCATCAATGACCGCCACAGCGCCGTTGTCGTAGGGTGGCTGACAGGATCCCCGTGCGACATTGAGAATGTGCTCAGTTAATACCACACTGCGGGACGATGCTGTTGCAAGGTGCAGCGCTTTCTCGGAGTGCCAGGCGAGACAGGTGGTGTTGGCGTCGAGGGGAATCTCCTGTTTGAGATACCAGTGGTAATTCCCCATAGTCCACAGCTGGACCATGTCCGTCAAGATCACCGCCAGAACAGTCGAATCCGAGTTCCACTCCAGCCGTATCCTCTCATGGGCAGTAACCGGGCCCGTCGGCGAGCGAAGCGTAAACTGCCCATGGCGCAGCCCGTTTCTCTCAAAGAAGGCAACGTCAATCCGGTCCTCAAACCGCTGAATTCCCGCCATTAAATTCCCAGCCGGACGCCAACTCAACGCCCCTTCAAGACCATCAACCGGCTCACTGGCACTGTCAAGTTCGCCCTCTCGTGAGTAGACCCTGATAACTCGTCGAACCCCCTCCTCGATAGCGTTAATAGCCACATACGCACCATCACCCCTCCAGCTAATCGTGGTCGACCCATCGTCCTTCGCACTCAATACACCCTGGTCCACCTTTTCAGGAATCGTGGGATCGCGCAACGCCTTCGCACCACGTCCCTGGAACTGCGTCTCACGTTTGCCCCACCCCACAGAGACGTGCTTCGATGCTTTAAGGTCTTCGACTGTCATGGGAACTTCGGCCACGGGGTCGAAGGTGCTGCCCATAAAAATGACGGTGTTGGCCTTGGTGACTACCGTGAGGAGCTCTTCGTCGGGGGACCATCGTGCCGCTGCGATACCAGCATCGATGGACCCTACGATCTCAATGTGTGCGTTGTTGTCTGAGGACTTATCTTCCTTCACAGTAACAATGTCCCCGCCTTCAAGGACAAGACATGTCGTCCCGGCGCCGCTGAGATACTGAAGACTGACAACCCTATCAATGGGCAAATCCGGGCTGGGACTGGGAGCGTCCCAACTTGCAAAAGTCAAATACGACCTATGCCCCCTAGTCAGCTCTCACAACCAACACTCCGAACTTCAAATCCTGCAACTCACTCTTCCACCCCGTCTTGGATTCTCAATAGTTCAATCCTGCCTTCCTCCCCCACGGGTCCAACCGCACACAAAACCTCATCCCACTCTGGATCCCAGCAGGCAGCGCTCACATCCGCAGCCTCCCAGCGGCCAAATCGAATGTTGCGAAGATTCCGCATCACTGTGGCCAGCTTCTGACTTAATAGAATCCTTTACTTGCGAACCATCAGATCGCGGGATTTGCTCGCATCAGATGTTGCGCTGCATCGGTCGTTCGATGGCTATAGTCGGTCCCGGTCTTGGAGGGTGGGATTGTGAGACGGATTCTGATAAGTTTTTCGAGATCGAGATTTTTGCGAAGGTTAGGTACCTTATAGGTTTGCCGATGAAAGTATACTCTGTGTGGCTGAAGAGGTAGCTTATATGGGCTGACCAAGTAAAGATACTTGCTGTGGCTGCACAGAAAGGTACTTCCTCCCCACCCGCTGAATTTTCGCTACAGGCGACGTCCGGCGTTCACAAGCCCCATATCGGCCTCGGCTGCAAGTAATTGTTCCCCGGATTTCGCGCTTCTCAGCCACTTATTAACTGCAGGCCCATTCCTAGTCGACCCCATTCATGACATCTCTCTCTTGAACTCAATTGACTTCTCCTCTTATCACATGCCTGCACCGTCGCACCTCAAGGGACACTTCGACATCGGCTTTTGAGGACTTATAAGGCACTACTACCATCTATCTCCTACTAGCTCTCCTTCAGAAAGTCGTCATAATGGACGTTGCCTATAACCAGCACGCTGACCGCGCCCGCCGCAAGAATCGCTCCTCAACAAACCTCAACCACCTCACCCTCGCGCCTCTAACCGCGAAACTACCCCTCAACGATGATGATCTCCTCCCTGACACCGCATCGCCAATATCCCCCTCCACGCCTATATCCTACCTCCAAGGCAAATCCGCCCCGACCACGCCACGTCTCCTGTCTCGGTCCCCCGCTGCTCCTCGCTCGCACTCCCATCACCGCACGACTTCAGGCCCAAATGTCTCCAAGAGCAAATCCACTACGCATCTCGCGAGCGCAAATAACCGCAAGTCGCTATCTGGCGTAACGACACCGAGTCGGAAGCACAAGGATGAGGGATTGGGGTTGAGACATCGTAATGACAGCGATTGGCTGCTCAGAACGGGTGCGCTGATGAGCTCTGAGGCAAGGGAATACAAGGGGCAAGCATGGCTCGTCTCCAGACAGAGCTCCACGAGCTTGGCAGGAGGCCATGACCCTGACGACGATGTCTTTGAGCATGAACTCGCCCGGGAACGCGAGTTTGCTAGTCGGCATGCCAGTCGTCGAGGCAGCGCCGCCATCGGAGACGAAGACGCCTCTCCCTATGGAAGCAGATTCCCCAGCCGCACACATAGCCGCACACATAGTCGCACTCATAGCCGCATTCACAGCCGCTCCCATAGCTTAACCCGTCCGAAGAGCAACCTACTCACTCCTCTCGACCGTCTCAATGACGACTCCTACTTTCCCCAGCAAGAGCACATTTCTGGACCTGACTTTGTCAACCTCGATGAGAAGCTCGAGGAGCTCGAGCAGGATACGAGCCAGGATGATGAGGCTGCAATCAGGCGGCTCGTGCGACGGGGTCAAGCCGGCGCAGGGTCCTGGATTGGGGGCGTGTGGTCCTTGTTTTCGGTGGAGGAGAACGATGAAGAATCAGATGAGAGTGACAGCGAAGATGGTTCCCAGTCTCAGATGAGCCGTTCACGGAACTTGTCATCTAGAAACCTTGCCGGCATCTCCACACTCCCGGAGGAGCGCATACCCCCTCCGAGAGCTGACGAGGGGGGCTGGCGGGACGCAGCATGGTTATTGAGCGTTGCATCGAAGGTCATGTTTTAGATCAGACCATCATATATAGAATGCGTCTACGAGGGGACGGGGAAAGACCCAGGGCGGTCGATTGGCGACGCATGTTTTACTAAGGGCCTCTGGCGATGGGAACCAGTACGGAAATAAAGTATACGCTTCACCTGGTCTCAAAATCCTACCTTTCTTGTACCCCTGGGGTTGCTCCTTATCCACCGTGCTAGGGTCGTTTCCTCCTGTCAGGGACCCCATGGACAGAGCCGCGTGATGACTGGGTACCGATTATTCAGTGGTCTGGTCTGTAGGGCGTTCGCGCTTCACCGGCTGCAAGGGTATCAACGCAGGGTCTCCTGGCTGTCGATAATCTCCATAGTCCACAAGGAGTCCGCAGTTCTGCTGTAACCTCGATGACGGGGCTTAACATAAACCCGGCTTCGAGGCTGAGAGACCGGGAGGGTGGCCGTGCGCCCGGCCTGCTGTGGAGCCGCCGACCTCCACAGTTCCCGTCAAACTCACCGAACTTCACGGCGACCAACGCGCAAACGAATGCGACTGGCTCTGGAGGATCCTGTTCTCTCCTTCCTCCCTCCCTTTAGTGTCGATCCTCACTGGAAGAGCATCACACCGGCACGGATAGGATCTAGCCACGCAGCACTGCAGTGATACCGTCGGCCAAGCGGTCGCGGCTGAGGGGAGGTGTGGCTGAAAACCGGTTTTCGGGGCCGTGTCACCTCACTGCGTGCATGCATGTTTAACCGCGGCTTTCATTATTACTGGACCGGTCTGCTGAAGAATGGAGCAAGAAGCTAGCGAGTCGCCGAGTTTCGAGGGCAGCAGGGCTGGGGTTCAGTTGGGACGCGATAGGAGGTCGTGCAGTCATGGAGCCCGGTGAGGGAAGGGGAGACTTACATACACTTCCCGCCGGATCGAATGTGGTCCGTGTTGCCTGGCGCTTAAGCTGACCGGTGCTGTACGTAAAGATGCCAGGACCCTTCTTTTGGGGGTCAGGGTAGCCAGCGTGGTTCGACTATGATGTCGAAGCCGGCGATGCTCAGCCCCGGCTTAACTCGCGAGCTCCTAAAATCGTGCCGAAGATTTCCTTTCATATTAGGGGACAAATTCATAATGTGACACGGCTGCAGCTACCTTCCTTCCTTAGTTTGCCCAGCCTCTTGGGAAGCCTGCACAATGTGTGAGAGTCCGCGACTAGCTGGTAGTCGTTGACCGTTCTTGGTATTGCTGCTGTCGATCCCGGACCCAACTTCCGGTAAGTGTCCGAGTTCACGGAACCACGACGTCAAGCTCAGGGGGGAGGCAGCAATAAGACAAGAACCTTGAGCAGCTCGTTGACGACCGGAACCACTCCACGATATGAGACGCGATAACCGACCCTACCCCTGGTTGTCGGGCGCACGGTTTACAGAACGTGGCCTTGCCTCATTAGTCAGACAAAAGTGCAGAACCGTCGGAGCCATCTAGATGAGCCTCAAGATTCGACTATCCTGAGTATCTCGATAAGCTAGAAGGTAATAAGACATGAGTAGGAAATTCCTTTCAAATTCATGTCAAGCTAAATATTAGCAAGGCCAAGCGTGAATGGACGCTTATCCAGTAGCTAACCCTTCCAACGGAAGATATGCTCGTTAGAACCTGGCGGCTATAAGTGAAAGATAGGCAATCTGTCAGGACTGAATAAGCGGTATGACGCCTGGTTGTCACTCTCGGAGCCGAAGGGAGCTTCTCTTGGCGATTCTCCACCCCGTTATGGGCGTTTTCCACATTGACATTGTGCCCATTTCGTTCCCATGAATTTGAGCTGGTGGAGATGGTGCCATCAGCGCCCTCTTGGATCCCGGGAGAGGAGCAGCTAATAACTTGCTATGGGAGCCCGGAGAGCCGCCAAACCTCGGTTTGGTCAAGCTGAGCAAGATCAGGCCAGATATTCACCCCGCCATTCGGGATCCTAGCACTTCGGAGGGTTGGAATAGGCGCACGAGGCAGGTGGAATGGGACCGTGACCGAGCTTATACAACTGACCCTGCATCCGAGCCGGGAGGAGCAGCGGCAACGGCTAGGACAGCTAACAACACAGGAAACTGGGTTCTGGTGTTGGAGAAAAATCCCGCAGCAGTTTGCTTTGTCTGACTGACCTGGCAATCCTCGTGACGGTTGGCTGAAAGGTGCTGAGCGGTTGGTGAAAACTGACGACAAGTCTATTGAAATTGTTGACGGACCACTGGCATGTGGGGGTCAGTAGCGACACGTCGCTCCAGTTTTTCTCGAAATTCCACCGACGGCGTGGTTCATGGATCAACAGCAGTAGTAGTCTAGCGAGAATTGTTTTGGGGACTTTGGACGACTTGGCGAAGGAGGAGGCTCTCGGAGCGGCACCGCGGAGACGGGCAGAGGGCGCAACGCCCCATTCGCTAGGGCCGGAATCGTGCTTCAGCAGACCGGCCGGCGGTGGAGGGCGGTAGCGGGCGCCGATCATGGCCAAAATCGGATGGGCAGACAAACCTCAGCTCTTAGACCGGTGGGCATGTCTACTGTCAGACAGACGCAAGACGGGATTGACAATTTCGGAGGTAAGGTGACGGTGGAGGGATCGTGGATGGGCATGGATGGCATGTGCAATCATCCAGCACGCGGCAAACAAGGGTAGTAGTCTTTTTGGTCCCGGGGGTGGTCGAGCGACGAGGGGGGTTCATCTGTCAAGAAGCGCTATCGATTGACCAGGGGCGGCTGGAGATGAGGTTGACATTCTGTAAGTCTAGTGCCTGGGCGATGGACGACGACGGAAGATTAATAAGAGAGCCATTCTATCTAGGTATGCATGTGATGGGGTCAGGCAAAAACGCACGGTTCACGCTGAATGCCATCTTATGCGTGAGAATGCTGTGTTGGTGAAGGTTGATAGGTCGAAGAGTTTGGGTATCGCGAAGTATTGAGGATGACGAGCTGGATGTCACTGTGGAACAACCGCAGACGCTGTGCCACCAGCGTTTTCTGTACATGGTAGGCACGCTGGTTGGCGGCAGCGCTTCCCGAACCCCAGAAACGGTATGGAAGGGGACGGGACGATGGACGAAGCCATGTAGGACGGTGCTTTACCTTACTAAGGTACGTAGTCGTAGGTACGTAGCCGTTAGTACAATCAGGACTCGTTCATTAAGGTACTACCTTATTAGAGTCTTGTCGAGATGAAATGCATTTCAGTAACTGAATCGAGTAGTTGCACCAGGATTGGGATTTCTGCACGTATGCAGCGGCTGCAGTGTCATTTCGGATTCCATCTGATGGCTCCATGCCCGCTTGCAGTGGACAGTAGTCCGGAGCTAAGGACTGGGGGGTTGGACCATTTGCGTTGCCCTAGCTTGACGCTGTGGGTGTAGTGGGAGACGACGAGGGAATATCCATAATCTATTTGATGAGGCCGCGGGCGATCTGTGGTGGATGAGATGAAAATGGGGTCAGGTGAGATGGGTGAAGTGCTATTTTGGAGTTCACGTGCATTACTGATAGACAAAGGATCGTCTTATAATGATCGGAATACCACAGACCTCCCCGGGACGAGGAGATGCCCCCTGATGTAAGGCCTGATGTAAGGCCTGATGAAAGCCCCCTAGTAGGGTTACTTGCTGAGATAATTCGCGGAGTCGCGTTCGATTGGGTCCAATGATGCAACCGCCCCTTATTAGGAGAGTCCCCTCCACGACACTCCCGCAGCACCGACGTAATGCACCCTAGAATCGGCGCCGCCTTAACACCACCACCACCTCCAACCACGGCCAGCTCCCAGCAAAGGACCCTAGAAGCTATCCCTTTCTGTGTTCTCCGTCTTTATTTTTATTCTCAATTCTTTTTTATCTTCTCCCCTTTGACCTCGGTGTGGTGTTCTTCCTGAATCACCCATTTTCCTCCCGTACCAACTCTCATCGACAGAATTTCGTGCCTCGCCCCTTGTCATAACCGTTTTAACTCTGACGTATTTGCGCCGTCGGAGCTAAGATCCAGCCACCGTCGTCAGTCGTCCCAACTTTTATTAACCTCCGGGGGGAAGGATTTCGGGTTCTCCCGTCAAGACACGCAGACACACGCACGCAACACGCTTTTTTTTTTTTGTGGGAGAGACGACAGCAAGGTCGAAGCCAGGGAGGACGCAGTCAACAACACCATCATCGCTGGATCAGCATCAGCAGCTACCTTGCCTGCCGTACTGAACCTGTAAGTGTCTCTTGCCTCTGACATATATCTCATATCTTCGTATCAACGCCCATTCTACCATCCTTCCCGTCGTCTGTCATGCCAGCCCCTCCACCCCTCTCCCATCTGTTCATGCGCACGCAATCTTGGTCCCTATTTGGGACAACCGCGGCCACTTTTTTTTCTTCTCCCTCCAGTCACTCCAGTCCACGCCGGCATCAATGGAAGAAATCCAGAACCCCACCCGGCTTGCTTTGGTGAGCAGCGTGAGAACCTGTGGCCATTCATGCTCCGTCATTTGGTACCAACTGGTAGCCCCGCGAATACCGAGCCCCCGACATCCAGGCCATGACTTGAATCAGCAGCAGCAGTAGCACCACCACCACCACCACCACCTAAAGGCACGCGCCTTAGGGAGAAAGAAGAAAAAATTTAAACCTCACCTGCTCATACCTTTCGATTATCCGCAAGCGCTACTTTCATACGACTGAGCCTAAGGGCCCCCATCTCGCTCTTGGAGTCAAGGCTTCCTCTTACACGTCGCCCGAATTCTCATACCCCGTCTAATCCCTCCATGTTCCGTCCCTGCCCACCTACCCATGTTTCTCCAGCCAAACTTGAGAGAACAAAACAAAACCCCCGATCCAGGCCGGATCTTTACTAGTTACAGGGCTACTACTGCTGTCCCTGCCGCAAGCCCCAGTTTCTGTAGCAAGCCTTGACAAGCCAAGCGCAGAAATCCACCAACGAGGCCCTGCTCCTTGATCTCCCTTCTGAGTGTCTCCCCGCTCTCACTTTCACTAGCCAGTGAAAGTTACTCACCTCTCCACCATCAGCCAAGCCTTTCCATCTCTCCCTTGTACCAGAGTCAACAGAAGCTCTTAGCACCGAGCAGAGCACAGAACAGCACACCATACCGCAAACTCACAAAATCTCCCATTATTCTCACCCCTCGCACGCCTACTGGCCAGGAGTCAAACGACAGACCCTGGCTTCTTTTCCATCTCTTGTACCAATTCCTAATAGCAGTCCCAGAAGCTGACGAGAGATATCCAAGACACCCTCCCGCTCTCGCTCTCTCGCTCTCCACTTGCGGGCCGCCGTCTCGACTTCTACTTGTCAGCCATCGATCCAGGGCTCTGTCGTCACTAATACTACGACCGTCAGTGACCGCCGCGCCCCTCTTCATCCCACTTCTAGCTCCCCCCTCTATCGCGGACATCTCACGATAGCCACATTTTGACACCGCCGCCATGTCGCCTGCCGAGGATAAAGTACGCAAATGCCTTGCCATTGCTCTCTCCCTTGAGCACAAGGACTAACGTGTTCCTTCTTCTAGAACATCGGGGATGAGGGCGACCTCAACAGCCTTGGCGATGGTGTTGACATCAACACCTTCAGTCAAATTCTCGAGATGGACGAACCTGGCGACCACGATTTCAGCTTTTCCATCGTGTTTGGTTTCTTTGAACAGGCCGAGGAGACATTTGCCTCCATGGACCAGGCCTTGTGAGTTCACCCAACCATTTCTCATCCATTGCTTTCTCTTGCCTTTTCCGACATTGTTCATGCTTTCACCGAAACCGTCCTGAAGCAGTTATGGTTGTGAATGATTTAGACTAACACTCCCTCCCTTTCAACAGGGAAGAGAGTGACCTAGAGAAACTCTCTCAACTAGGCCATTTCTTGAAGGGATCATCGGCGACGCTTGGCCTGGTCAAGGTCCGGGATGGATGTGAAAAGATTCAACGATATGGGAAGAACGAAAACGTCGATGGCTCCCCCGAGCCCGACTCGGAACTCTGCCTAAAGCGCATCACCGAGGCCCTCAAGGTCGTCAAGGCGGACTACACCGACGTCGAGGAGTCGCTCAGGAAATACTACGCGCAAGACCTCAAGGATAAGGGGGATGACGTCTAGAGGGGGACACTTCACGGAATGACCAAAACGATCGTGACGCGAGACTACGCCGACAGCATGAGAAACCACGGCTGCGACTGTTTCTCGCACACGATCTGCGGAGTGAAGCTCCTTGACTTCCAAGAACCTTATTTTCTAATCTTTACATACCCATGCGCTCACCAACCTATGTCGAAAACTATTAGAGATGACCGAAACAAGATGATGTATGAGGCTACCGCCGGCGGGGATAGCTCGAGAACGGCTCAGCGGATTGATCGATGATCGACGATGGGGCGGAAATTCCAAAAAGAAGCAGAGCACGACACCTGCATTCGCATTTGAAGGTTCCGAGTTTGGGTTGGCAACGGTTGATATTCTATCCCCTTGGCTCGGGCTGGCAGAGCCATGTAGAACTATCAACAATTCCAAAACGATGTTCGGACAGGCACAATTCAGTTCAGGGGATTGTCGTACGATGTAGCCACCAATTCTCCAGATGGCTATTTCTTCGGTCATCATCGTAGGCGCCGTGATGCTAGAGAATCCTTCCATGGCTCTTGTATTTCTCTTGTCCTCCTCGATTCACCAGTCAAGTTTCCCGTCCGCAGCATGGCTGATCGAGGGAGGCCAAAGTGGCGGGGTAATTAACTAGTATGGCTGCCTCACGACTTTTCGTTGACTAATAAAATAGGACAACCTCGACGTGACATCATCCCGTCAGACTGTGAAACTTCACCCTGCACTACAATTGTTCCCTCTATTGTCCTTATGCAGTACTTGGGCATTCATCAAGCAATAGGTATGTTGAAGTCCAACTTTATCTTTACCCCACCGCCTGAGAGAACTTCCCTTCCTCCCCCAAACCACAGATACGCACCAGCACAGCACACGGAGAAGCAAGGCCTGCTGAACTTGCGTCGACGAAGAAGACAACCTCACTACAGGCAAGATCGTCTCTCCAATCGAATGCTGTCCGCAGTTGGACGCTTTCCAGGCGCTCACGAGGTCGGATGTGCGCACACCCAGCCTTTCCTTGTCGAAATTGCATCAACTTAAGGCCTTGCCAGTCCCACCAATTCTATGTCCCCTCCTGCATACTTGAAACGGACTTACCAACTATAGACGCTTTGTGATAGGATCCCACATACTTAAGCGCCAGGGTGGTGTGAGAAGGCCCAACGTGCTGGAACGACGTAACGAATACGACAGATATAGACCGGGACTACTGCGAACATGCCGGCCAAGCCCTCTCCAACACATTTCTTATGCATCCCCTTGGCGGGTATCCAGCTAGCAAGGAGTCTAGCTGCATTCCGCTCTGATGTTACGAGCGCCATGAGCTTCGGGGTGCCGCAGGAGGCCGTTCGACCATTGGGGACGCTGCATCTCACGCTCGGGGTGATGAGTTTGAAGGGTGATGCGCTTGACCGGGCTGTGGCACTATTGAATAGTTTGCGATTTAAGGAGATCCTGGCGAGAGTGAGAGCTGAGAATGTGGTGAACGCAGGAGCTTTGGCTGCTGTAAGTGAAGCACCTGGGAAGGACTCTCTGTCCATCACCTTGCAAGGCCTCCATCCCATGCAGGCGGCGTCGAGAACATCGGTCCTTTACGCACCACCCATCGACCCTTCTGGCATTCTCTACCGCTTCTGCGAGAGAATCAAAGCGGTCTTCCAAGATGCCGGGCTCATGGCCGAAGAGAACCGACCACTTCTACTACACGCCACCATCATTAATACTATTTACGTTAAAGGTCAACATGCTCCTAGGGGCAGGCGACGGGAGAAGTTGACGATTGATGCGAGGGACATCGTTGGCCGCTACGACGAATACATGTGGATTGAGGATATGCCGGTCAATCGCATTACTATCTGTCGGATGGGTGCCAAGAAGATTGAGGGGACGGATGATGAGGCGTATGAGGTTGAGGCGGAGGTCGAGTTGTAGCCATAACCTGTGAGGGCTGGGCTTTAAGGCTGAGCAGGAAGACGCGTTGTCTGATAAATGAAAGCTAGCCTAATATGAGGTTCTTCGTGGTGTTTGTGGCGGGCTTCCTAGGCATCAGGATTGCTGATGCTGGTGATGGTGTAGGCCGCGTAAGGTCGTGGTCAGACGGGATGAAGCTTTAGGCAGGACTCATTCATGACGAGCTCTTGTGGTCTTATGAAGTAATACAGAAACTCAGTTCACAATAAGGGAGAGAGCTAAAGGCCGTGCCTCCGCAGGGATGATCTCAACCATATATATATACGCTATGAATAGAGGCGGTCTAATAAGGTGTATCGAGCTCGCCTATCAATTGACGTATCACAAAACTACCCGTAGTCAAACAGTAGAATTAGGAGGCGGGATTCACCGCCCCCACGCCCTAAACCGCCTGTAGCAAAGCCGGGACTTCTCTCGTTCCCCATGGTCTCCCCCCCCAGGCGCTTAGGAGGCCCCGAAATGGCGGCGGATTCAGCGCTTTCGACAGCCTAACATCGCTGGAACTTCAGCCCCGCCAGGCACCGAGATATCGAGAGAATTGTCAGCAACAAACTCGCCTCTTCCACCAGACTTTTCTCCCTCCAGCTTCTACGAACATAGGCACTTTTCTCGAGACACCGCCGACGTTGCAGACCACCGCGATTGCTTGATGCCAGCAACCATGCCGCACCGGCTTCGCCTGGCCTCCGACCCCGCCATCTCGACCACTTGACGATCCTCCTCAGCACAGCCACCACAACTCTCACGACTTTTACGAGCGACGACGTACAGGAACAGAATGAACACCTCTGAAAAGCGCCGTCCAGCAGCCGGTCCTGGGCTCCGCGCCTCCAACCGTAACAGCATGCCCGCACCACCACCCCGCGCCGCAATGGCAAGCTCATCCAGCCCCGAAGAACCGCACGAGGGCGGCGTATCCCTGACAGACCGACGAGACAAGGACAAAGACTCCTCAGTAACACGCAGCGGGAGCGTAAAGGAGAAGGACCGGGAGAAGGAGAAGGAGAAGAAGGAGCGGAAGGAGAAGCGGGAAAGGCGGGAGAGGGACCGCGAAAGGGAGGGGTTGTTGAAAGAGAAGGATGAGAAGATCGCGTATCTCGAGCGCGAGATGGAGATCATGGAGCGCGAGTTCCACAAGGAGCTGGATAAGCTGAGCCAGAATGAGAGCGAGACGGCGACGTTCTGGCAGGCGAAGCACAGCGCGCTGAACCAGCAGTTCCTACGGACGGATACCGAACTCAGGCTGCTCCGCGCCGAGGTCGATGTCAGGGATGCCGAGCGCGAGGAGCTGCGTGAGGGATGGGAAGTGCTGCGACGGGAGCTGAAGGAGCGGGACGATGAGATTCGCGGGTTGAGGGGCCAGGTTAGGGGGTTGAAGGAGTGGGTGAGCACGAGTACGCGGACGGACGGGCAGACCAGCGATGAGGTTTTCGGGGATGGGATGACGAGGTTGGGCAACGGATTGCAGAACTGGGTGATTGTGAATTTCCGGAAGGCGAAGCTAAGTATGTTTCCCCATGTCTCCTATACTAGCCCTCTTCACTCCGCATATACGACCCCGATATGATGGAACACTAACGAGGAGATAGATCTGGAAGACCTCGACGAAGCAACCCTCGCGGAACTCAACGAACTGGTCCCCATGTACGAAGACCTCGCACAAACGGCAAAAGTACACCTCCTGCAGTCGATTGTGTCAAGGATATTGGTCGAGATGGTGTTTGATGGGTATTTTGTGGGGTTGTCCGACGAGCAGACGCAGCAGTTCCGACAGATGGAGAGGATGCTCTCTGAATTTGGTATGTTGCCTTCCTCGCAGTGCTGTAAAGCCTTGGATAGGGGATGTGTGTAAGCCATGACACTGACAGACCAGCCTCCTCCGACGAACCCATCAACCAATGGCGCTCCTCCACCCTCGCGCTCCTCCGCCGCGAAGCCCCCTCCCACCTCACCCTACAAACAACCCACCACACCGAGCGCGTGATAACCCGCATCAACACCCTCCTCACGCCCCTAACGCGCATCCCGCCAACCCCCGCCCGCGACACCGCCCTCCGCGTGCTCATCAACAACTCCATCGAGCTCGCACGGCTACTAGTAGTGCAGAAGGCCGTGCTGAGCGTGTACATGCCTGCGATTCTCCCGCACCAGAGCGTACTGTTTGAGGCAGAGACGATGGAGGACTTGGGCGGGGAGGATGAGGATGCGTTGGACGGGAGGGAGATTTGCTGTGTGGCGTTTCCGGGGGTGATTAAGAGGGGGGACGAGAACGGGGGGCATTTGCAGTATAGGAACGTTATCGCCAAGGCGAGGGTTTTATGCAGTCCTGAATAGAGCGGGTTCATATGGAAATAGGCTGGCATGGGACGGAACAGGATCACCCGGAAAGGGAAGATATATCAGGGACAGTCAAGGGACCTCCAAAAAGGAGGAGCCCAGATACAGAAGAAACATCAGAACCAACGCAATTACGCGTCAAACGACGTTATTGTATACCGTCTCAGTCTTGGTCTGCACAGCCTGGACCACTTTGATCTACCGGAACCTTGGAAGGCGGACCTCCGCTCAGAGGTTGGATGCCGTCCGGCCGTCTCCCGACTTGGAGACCCACTTCGCCGTCATCGGCACGGAGGTTTTCCGACGTTAAACGGGATATTATGAGTCGTGGACGACGACTAGTGTCTTCAACACCACCCAGAAAGGCATTTGTTAAAAGTAGGAGTAGCACGGACATGGGTAAAATGGCATACAGGCTTCAAAGGGCTGGGGATATGATGGCCATGTTGATGCTAAAGATTCAGGTCGGACATCGGGCTGCACATACTCGCCCAGATAGCGATGTACGTATCGGAGAGCAGGGTTACGAAGGAGGGAACAGAAGCATCGGTATCTAGAACCGTAGAAGTACAAAATGCATTATGGCCACCGAGAGCAGACCACCAGTTGGAAAACCCCCATTCAATTCGCTGTCATGATGTGCCAACCCCTCAAAACCTGGTCCAATAGTCAAATTTACTAGCGAATCTCGACATCTTCCAGTGTCCATGTGATGCTGACAGGTGTGCCAACCAGAGCCACTGTCAACAGATCCCCCCACGATTTATGTTTCACGATTTACTCCTCCCTGAATCTTTCAGTTCGCTTATTAGGCAACGAAAACCAGACGGAGTATCGTCACTGGACGGTATCACTACGACATATATGCGGTGGCCATACCTTGAGGGAGTGTTCTCTCCGTAGTTTAGCAGTCAGTCCGCAAAGCTTGTTTGAGTGTCTCAACGCCATCGGATTGTGGGCTAAGTCCCATCAAGAATAGTCAAGATCGCTCGTTCTGCTCTACTCTGCTCGATAACAAAATAAGAAAGATAAGCAGAATGTGATTATTCTTGCGATGGAGGAGCGGGTGGTGACTAGCGGTTTGAGAGCGGACAACAGTATCGGTATGGAAGCGTGATTTCGAGCTTACCTCCTCCAATTAAGAGCCAACAGCTCCCAACTTCAAGCGTGGGATGTTTTTGAGATGGTGTTTCGCGGCAGATGACTGATAACCAGTGAGCTGCGATGAGGCTCTGCTGAGGACTGCCTAGAGCTGTCAAGCACACATACATGCCTTTAGCCGCATATTATAGTATTGTCGATCCCAGCTGAATTCGAAACCGAATGCAATGCAAGTAAGACTTGTCTTGGCTGCCTGTTGAAAACATTCGTAATCTTCTTCGCCGGTCAAGCAAACCATGACTGAGATAGATATGTACGGCGCACACACACATGCCGGTCTGCAGTTCAGGTCAGTATCCCAAGACATACATTAACATCCTTGATACGGCGCTTCTTCCGAATCCTAACGCATGGACACAAGACAGGAATATCACTCCATAGGATTTTGCCGGGCTGATATCTCAGCTTCGTGACTTAGTGATCGTATTTCGCTCATCTTCCATTCTCGGTCGATTTATCCCTATAGGGCTGATGGTTCCACGAGGAACCATGATCTCTCCACAAATCACCCTCCGTGAACGCTGATCGCCGACAATTGGCGGGGTATTTTGTCGACCACAACATGAGATAGCAAGGCCGGCATGAATCCAGATGACTCGACCTACGTATTGATTAGTCCTCAATCCGGAATGCCTTAATCTTGGCGGCGGCGGCAGACTCCCTGCCTAGAGGATCGAGTCATCCTCAGCTCTGCCAACCCCCGATTGCATGAACGTTCATGGAACTTGTGACGGCCAGTGGTGGGGTTAGCCAGAGTGCAGCAGGACAAGTCAGACAGCAGAGGGTGGGGTCCCCAGTTCACTTGAGCCTCATGGTCTGGATTTTCGGGGGTTCTGGGTAGCCCACGCTCGAGTCCAAGGCCGAGACCGGTTTGCTGTAGCTACCGACTCCATGAGATGCCAACCAGCGGGGCCCCATCCCATCAGCCAGCCCGTCTTATCATGAGTATCGGAATACGCAGGTCGCCATTTCCGAGTCAATCCGGAGGGTTGTGTACTTTCTGTGAACCTGAATGTTCACCGCTCAAACGCCATATCCTCGTTTTAGTAATGCGTAAATTGTAACGTGGTTCTCCTCCATCTTTCCACCCACTGGAACTGGCTGGATTGGTCCATGAGGCCCCCTTAACTGGCCGCCCATGGTCGTGAACACAACCGTGAAGCAGTTTTTAAACCCGGTCAGAGTCCCCGACCTAATGAGCGACCTGGTTGGTCTGCTCCAGTGGTGAGGCGTCAAAGGCGCGACACCCCTCGGGGGATGTATGCTAGCTTCTCCTATCCAGCTCTGAGACATCTCAGGATGACTCGACGAAGACATCAATCGGAGCCAACAAACAACATATTCCAGGGATGATTGGGCCTTTCGATTCCTCGCAAGGGTCGTGGTGATCGGGGGCCAAGTTCATCGGTCTTCACCTTGCCCAAAGGAGTCAAGAACAAAGTCGATGTCGCAAACGCCGTGCATACCCGATGCATGTTTACCAGCGGTTGTTGGTACTCGTAAATAACGTTGATCGTTAAGGTGGCCGCGCCTGCATCTCCCTAGATGCAGACCTAAAGTCCTATGCACCGAGGACTTAGATTGCTTGCGTTCGGCCGATGACAGGATCCTGGAATGATAAGTATGTCATCTCACGCCCTTACCTATCCCCAAACCTTTGGAATACAAACTCCTCCATAGCAACAGCTTCCCAATACTCTCTCACTCAAGCCCAGATCTCACTTGGAAATTCCCAAGTCGTGACTCTTTTTTGGGCGCGGTTCGATGCTCCACGCACCTCCATAAGAGCAACCCCTGTCGTCGCGGCACATCTCTCCAGCACCCTCATTGAAACCTCCAAACACACCCCGTCAAGATCACCCCAGTGTCCCAAGCGACTGTTCGTCACCTTTGGCAGTTTCGCGTTGGCCGAGTTGGTTTCGTTGTCCAGGAACGACGACTTGCGTCCGGGAACTCTGACATCCAAGGACCCCATCCTCTCTGCTGCCTCAGTACACTGCCACTCCATTCGCATTAAGCGCTAAGATCGCTTGCCATGCCGACCCCAATCCCTGTTGACGAGGAAATCAACGATTTCCTACAAAATTTTCCTCAAACTCCCAGGGGATGGGTGCAATCAGCACCCTATTCACCATCGGATTTTATTCCCCGTTACGCCCCATCCATAACGCTTTCGGAGGAAAAACGTCCCAAAAATCGCTGCAGATCCCGGCGGACAGGCTCCTCGAGCAGTAGTGCCACAGCTCGCTCCTCCATTTTCGATCCATATGGTACCAGCACAGTATCATCCAGCTCCACGGCACCTCCTCAACATGGTCCCATTCGAGAGCGTCGTCCGCCGGTGCCTCTAGCGACATTCCCAACAATGCCAATGCAGCGAGGACTCTTTTGCGAGTTCGCTGGATACAGCCATTGCGATGCCGTATTTGACCTAGACGACGTCGCCGGTTGGATTGCGCACATTGGCGACGAGCATTTAGACCACCATTATCCCTCGCATTGCATCTGCTGGTTCTGCCCCGAGAGGTTCGAGGCAGCATCGAGAAAGTCCAGGCACCGCCAGGAGTGTTATGAACAACGGATGTGGCACATCGCTGAACATTTTGTTCGGGGCGAAACGATGGAAAACATGCGTCCCGACTTCGATTTCCTCGACCATATTCATCGTTACCGGTTGATCAGTGAAGATACGTTTCGGATCGCGACGAACTACCATGAGCTTCCACAGCCCGCGGGCATATATCGTGCAGGCTCCTTACCCAGTGTGCAGGAAGATGATGCATATTGGCCGGAGGAGCGAAGCCCGCCACGAGAGAGGTATCGGGTCCGTCGCGATGGCACTATCGTCTACCTCTAAACACGGTGTCGGCGCCATTTGAAGTCTGCAAGATCTGTCGTCGCGTACCAAAGTATAGTTTTCTTTCCAATTTCGGCGCGGTGGAGCATGGCGCTCCCGAGAGACCGGTCCAAGGTCCATGCCGATCCGGATGCCGGTGTCGATCCCCCGCACAGCCGTAGTCTCCAAGTCTCGGGAGCTTGTTGGGGTTGTATTCCATGGGGCCCGTGGAGCCTCAGGGACGCAGTCTATTGTTTTAATCCTCGTTCGTGCGTCGGGCTGCAGCTGGGCTGCGGCACGGGGCAGGAATGGCAGGGCTCCTCACGATGTTTCTAGAAGCTCCATGGAAGACTCGCAAGGCAGACTCGAAGGGGGTTTTGTAATTTCGGTCCGGCTTAGCCACGTTTCGGGACTTGTTGGTCGTTTCGTTGTTACCAGGTGGAAGATTTCTGAAGGAAGAATGCTCGGGGGATTCCTGTTTTATTATTGTTTCGATGCGGTGGCTTTCCCTTTTCCTTCCCTTACCTTATCCTGCATTGTATAAGGTATCAAGGCACACTTGCCTCAACAACAGCAAAGGCACCGACTGCCTTATTTTTCACTTATGAGTCATTGGTTGATCGTTTCGGAAGGCGTTATGTTCGGGGCTGCTCTTGTGTATTCGGTGCTCGGAGGGCGTGGATGACAAGATACCAGAATGGCAATGTAGGAAGGATGGTGTAAGAACGAGGAAATTCAGAATGTTTACAGGTTGACGACAGTTAAAGGTACAAGCAAAGATAGCAAAATCCCACTCGACGAAACCCCTAAAGATCCGGTTTTTCTCTCTCGTAATAGATCTCTGACAAATCCCCTCCCACTCCGCCTCATTTCTCACTCACCGACTCCAGCGAATCAGTCATTCATCGAGTCACAACCCGTCGTGACCCTCTTCGCCGCAACCTCCAGCTGGCCTTGTGAAAAATCTCACCACATCTATCGGGCAGCAAAAGGGACCACGTTGGCTTTTTTTCCCGCGGCAAGGCTTGATAGGAGCGCCGCGTCTTGCAGCAGTGGCTGTGCAGCCTATGTTAGGCACGCCTCGATTGGGTCGCCCCGGGTGGCAACGCGAAGGCAGGGGGAATTCTAAAATCCCATCGTGAAGATTTCCATGGTTTATTGCCTGGTGAGTGGCATACGCGATGGGGGTGTGATATCTAGCGCAGAAGGTTGAGTCCAATCATGGGTGTAATGCAGATTCGCTTTTTGAGGCTTACATCGTGCCTTGTATAAGGCGGGATTGGTTGGATGTGACAACTCAACAATGTTCAGGGGTTACCCAACATGACTCTATGAAGATCAACAAGTTTCACGTAGAGCATCATTTCTGCCATCAGAGAGAAGCAATACCCAGTACCGGAAGTTTCTTCCCTCTCTGCCTATTATGCAAAGATTAGATTGACCCTCGACTTTCGCATTTGCAGACTAGACCGTTGGCGTATCCAAGGCTATGCAAAGCAACGAGTCATTTAAAGTGATGCTTTCGACATCAAAAGAATTATGCTAGAACTCATCAATCCCTTCCCTAGGCAGCAGCCTCCTTGCCACTCATCTTTCCGAACACCTCCTGAGTCTCTTTCGCCACCACTCGTCACCACTCGTTGAAAGACACATCGAACTGCTCGAGTCTACATCCGCCTTGCCTTGCCTTTCATTATCAGTATGATCAAGCATCGCCCAATACTCGCTCCTGCATTCTGCCATACCCATCCAAAACCAGTATTGGCAGAAGTCTGTCTCGTCTTTTGTTTGAAGCTCGGTCCTGGTTCACATGCCGAGCTGGTCTGGGCATCCCCGGCATAAATTTGAACTTGGATCTCTCCACTCTTGGCAGTGAATGGAGGATTACGCTCCAGTGACATGTACGAGCTTTGTGACTTACGGTGGATCTATGGCTGATGTAGAAATTCACGATCGTGCGCGTTGCCAAACTGCTTTTCTGGTTCCATAAGGAGCCCATCGTGAACCAACGCCGCTCTACCAAGTCTCTCTATGTCGCACCTAGCTTCCGATTAACCGACGACAGTTGTTTTTGCACCGTTGCTTTACAGAATTTCTGGTGGACCTGTGATCTTTCAAACTCATGGCTTGGCCAGACAGCTCCGACGGAACATCATCAAGTATCCCACCCAATTCAAGGCACATGACCCCCACGCCCGAAAGTTCTCAAGTCACATTAGGTAATTTGTATAACTGGAAAGATAGAGAGAGAGCGCGCATTTTAACCTGAAGGGCATACATGCTGGAGTTTCTCTACCTCGACCAAATCCCAGTCAGCATGTAAGCGAGATCGCCTCAGGTTATCAAGCTAAGAAAATGAAGAAGCCCCTGATCTCGCTAAAGGTAGATTAACACACCAGGCCTCAGTGCTTCTGCCTTAGATACTCAATTCCACTACCTATTCGCCCGAACTAAGTCCACGGTTTGAAGCTCGCGTGGATCCAACAGTAGCCGAAGTTGCTATAATACAAACTTTGCACAGAGAGGATTGGACTCTACCATCTGATAGTTCACAATGTACATGATGTTACACAATTATACAGTCTTCCTCTTCTCCAAATACTTATACATTCGCCTCCTCCTCTTCTTCCTCAACGCACTATACACGCGATAATACCCCAACAACGGACCCCTCTCGCCCCTTGGTCTATGCCCAAGCAGCGACGTATCGACTTTCTTATACCGCGCCTCGTACCTTACCCAGCGCTCCAAGCCGGGAACATGAATACCCAATGTCGGCAACGCTAGCATCGTGAACGTAGTCGTGACATGCTGAGAATAGTGATCGCGTTCTCGCTCCACGCAGTACAGCGCTGGAAGTGAGTACCGCACTTTTCCAGGGGCGTGGTGCTTTAATAATCTTTCTAACTTGGCTCGTCGTCCTTGGGTGAGAGCCTTGCGAAAGGACTTGGCGTGTTCGGGGCGGAAAGGGTGGACTTGGAAGTGGGACATGTTGTTATGCCCGACACGGACCCAGTAGCGGCCGTCAAACATTTTGGCTTTCTTCCAGCCTAGTCCGCGGCCGTAATGGAACAAGTCTCCGAATTCATCCTCGTGTTTCAAAGAAGGGCGGAGTTTGTTGTCATTGAGAGTGTGTAGTCGAACCGAGGGTAGGGGTTGATTGGATGGATATGGTGTGCGGGTAAGGAACCATTTCAGCGACCTGCCCTTCTCTATCGGGGTGAAGAGGACGCCAGACATGGCGAATGATTTTGGAGGTAAGTGGCTTGGTTCTAGGGCTAGATCGGGGAATAACCGATAGACGACATTATCGAGGCTGTTTAAAGGGGGCAGGTGTATTTCGGGAGTTACAAAGTCAATCAACTTCCGCACCGCAATAGTCATGATATGTTTGAGGTGCTCCCTGCGAGTTTCATTACTCAACCTCATCGAAGGTCTCTTCAGCGTTTCTTTGGCACCCCGCAAAGCTGGCAGCTGTACAAGCAGTGATCCTGCATTAGGGTCAAAGTCCTTGATAACGGCTTCTCGGACGAGGAATCGATGGGCTTCCGCCTCTTCAAACTTCGTCCTCTTCCGTGATCTCTCGGCCAGAGCCAGTATTGAAGGCTTCTGGAGGGCTTTGGGCAACTCATGATGTCGCACAAGGTGTCTGATAGCGTTACGTGTTGTAAGTGTAGGGTCCAGGTTGGTGTGGTCTTCGAACCACTGGATCTTATTTGCCTCGCAAGTGGCAATGAGTCTGTCCTTGTCAAACTCCAAGAGGGGTCGGTAAATCATGACTCCACCATCTTCAGAATCCAATGGCTTCAGATATGGAACCCGGGGGTTCCTCTCGGGGATTTGGTAGAGCTTGGGAAAGCGATCAACGAATTCGTCCAAGCCAAGATGATGAGACTCGGTAGTTTCAGCCAGCTTTTCATCTCGGAAAATGGATCGAAGACGCCTCATCTCTCGAATTGCTGGCTTGAAGCTGAGGTACGGCTGTGCTCTACACTGATCATCAAGCAACCCGCTCTTGTAAATCCCATGCATGTCATAGCACTCCGGAATCGAGTTTGCCTCTCGAATGCCCTGCAACCCGCGATATCCGTGGCCCCCCAGCAAGCGCATCAAGACAGTCTCGTATTGATCGTCTCGGTGGTGCGCAAAGAATAAGCTCGTGGCACCCAGGTAATGGCAAGAATTCCCCAAGGCGCGGTATCGGTATGTTCGGGCGAGGCCCTCCAGGTTGGGCAGGGCCTTGGGGTCCAGTCCATTCTTCCGCGCTTCTTTCCACCCCAACGGCACCACATTCGATTTGAGCTCCAGCCTCCGTAATTCCTTTGCGACCAGAGCTGCCTCTTGTCCACTGCCTTCGCGCAACTGGTGGTCGATGACGACAGCGTGGGCGCCGTAGGAGGGGTTATCGGCGATTTTCATGCCGCGAAAGGTTCGTAGGAGTCGAGAAAAAAGGAAGGCCATTGCCATGGAGTCGACCCCTCCACTGATGGCCAGGACTACAGCAAAAGCGTCAGCACGATACAAGCGACTCCAAATACCTGATAGATTATTTACTAACCTACACGCTGTGGCCTGGCCGACCTCGCCATTGGGAACCGCGGTCGACATACTGCCTCAACCGCGTCCCTGAACTCGGTGAGTGCAATAGGCTTGGAGACATGGTTGAAGGCGCGAGCGGCCGTACCCATTCCATTATATGCTGCGTGAGCTGTCGACGCCACGATTGGCCATATGGTGCTGGAAGATGGTGGTATTGCAGTTGGAGATCAAGACCAAAAAAAAAAAAGAGCGATGCATGCTCGGATGTTAAAGCTGGGACCCGTTGAAACTTTAGAGGTCGGGTGCTAAACTTAGGTCCCCTGGTGGGTCCAGTGGAGCGCTAAGGCTGATTCCTGGCGACGCCCCGCCCGCCCGCAAGGCACCTCGACCCTGACCATGCCAACATGCGTCAGAGTTGGCGATGGGGGAGCACAAAAGAAGTTTTACGAATACTTCCGCGTATTGATTTATTAACAGTCGGAGTGGGATTCAGTCAGGGGCATCTTGGCAACATGTTTCTGCTTCTGTGGCCACTGGAGGAGAGAACGGCTGTCAAACCTTGCCGTGTCTTAAAACGTTGTATAAGTCCCTCATCACCACCCCACCATACCTTAAGTTTCACGATGCCTGTGAATAATAGCAGATGGAGGGATTGCATCGAGGGAAATCAGCAAATAGCATCATCACCACACTAACCCATAAACCGGTGGCCAATACCCAGTTCTACGGGACAATACCCATTTTATCTCCCTTCACCTGGGGTCTCTCGCTCACCACTCCCTCGCCCATATCCCCATATCCTCGGCATCCTCCCCCCCAGGAGAGGGAGCCCATCACCAACCAAACTGCCAGACCCGCCCAACCCATGAGGCGAAAAACTGGTCGACACCACCACACCCTTACCCAGCTGCAAGTGGCCTCCAAGACAAGGGCCTGTCGCCTGCGCAATGATTTGTCCAGCGTCATTAGCTACAGGTACCGGCTTCCTAGCGGCCGGATTTGAAGAGTGCATGTGGTGCTACATGGTTTCCCATAACTCCCTCTGCCCCCGTGCCACCACCTTGAGTCCCCGGCCTATCCATTCACCATTAACAGCAGAAGTTCTGCCTCTTCCTTTCCTTGTGTTCATCTCATCTCTGCCATTCTCGCTCATTGTTTTTCTTGTCATACCCCAGCGCGTCTTGTGTCGTGCCATCTTCGTTATCGCGCATTTGCCATCTATTAGTGTCAGTTACTCCGCAACCGACGCCTGATCAACAACACACCAGTACCAGCACCACCACTATCGTCGCCGACTGCGCCCATGTCGTGAATCACAACTACGCCTCCCTCTCTCTCTCTCTCTTTTCAGCCTCAGCAGCAACCCCTTACACATCCTCAGTATCACATAATCTCGCCGTCACTGCGGTCAGAGGGCAGTGACCGCGGTACCGCCCTCCCTATGGTCTCCCAGCCCGAACCCTCGTCCTCCTCGACCCTCACCCTCCGCGGCCCCTCCTCCGTCGTCTCCCGCCCATCCCTCTCCCGCACGAAACGGTACAACCGCTCCCACGCCGGCGGCAGCTCCTACGTCCCGCAGAACGAGTTCCCACTCTTCACCAACAGCGGCGACGTCGAGATCCTTGTTCGCGCCCGAGAATCACCGCCAGACGCCCCCGGCGCAACAAACCGCTATCTTCTCCATCGCCACACACTCACTCGCTGCAGCGGCTTCTTCGAGGCGAGTACATCCAATGAGTGGTCGAAAGCTAAGGCGCTGCCAGCCGGGAACGAGCTGTCGCGCATTGGAGAGGATGGCGACGTGAACGATGGAGATGGGACGATGACGAGGGGGAGCGCCACGCCGCCGAGGAAGAGGTGGAGGTATGAGCTGGATCCTGGGTCTGGAGACAGCGACATTCCAATGCTGGTGCAGAAGGAGGAGGAGTCCCGCAGCTCATCGCAATCACAACCGCCGCTCCCCTCTATCTTTGGACCCGGCTCCGGTCCGGGAGCCAACTCTCGAAGCTCCCGGTCCTCATCGACCCACCGCCTCCGGAGCAAGGGACACACGCACTCCTCGTCGGCTTCCTCGAACCATCAATTCTTCCGCTCCGTCGCCAACCTCACCCTCGGCGGCCCACCCTCACTCTCTCAGGCCGACCAGGACCTCCTCCGCGACTACGATAACCTCTTCCGCATCTTCTACAACTACCCGCCTGTTCTCGACGGCATCAACGTTGCAGACGCTTACGTCCAATGCAAGAGTCTCTTGACTCTTGCCGACCAGTATGATGCCCTCGCCGTCGTCGGCCCGCGGGTGGATCACCACCTCCTCCAATTCCAGTCTCGCCTCTGGAAGCAAATCGCCAAGTACCCCATCTCTTACCTCCGCCTCGGATATCTCGCACGCAGCAAGATTATCTTTCAAGAAGCCTTGATCCATGTTGTGGGACAATGGCCTGTCGGTGAGCGGAGTCTGCGTGCCGCCCTGCCCGATGTGGTGCTGGACATCATTGAGGACAAGGTGGATGAGTTGGAGGAGACGGTCAGTCGGGTTGAGGGCCGACTCTTCCGTCTCACTCTCACCAACAGTCGTGGGGAGCGTGTGGCCCCGAGCACAAACTATCTCGAATGGCTCGTCGTCAGTCTCTTCCGACAGTGGCTCGCCGACCATACCTCCCCGCAGCCACCTCCGGAGCAGCGCCGAATTCCTAGTTCCCGCGACGGCAGTAACCGACCCGGCGCGACCCTCCCGCCGGCGGTCCCGCCATTAACGTCAGTCGGCCGGGCATACCGGACTCTCGGCTCCGCAAACACGGCCTCATATCTCAGTCACGACGAGTGCAAGAAATTCTTGAAGTTGACACCAGAGTTGTACAGCCGTGACAACCTCCGTCGTTTCGAGAAGCGCATGGACGAGCTGAAGATCATGGCGCGGGAAATCGTCCGGCCACTCATGGGAAGTGGTCTGGAACTAGACATGAACGGCACAAGCAGGACTGCCGATGGTATATCCTACCTGACCTGCACAGCCGTGGGAAATAGGGATTTGCCATGGCCGGTGGAGGACTAAACAGAACTACAGAACTTACACGGGGGTATGACAAAGAATGAGTACCTGAACTACATAATGATATGGCTGGGTTGGGCTGGTGGATGGTTTTGTCGGTGTTTGGATGGGTGGATAACGTATACGGAACGACGCTATATGATTGATGTTACTCTGATGTTACTCTTGATATTTGTTACGGATACCCCTATTAGGATACCTCTTCTGTCTATTAACGTTTTCTTGATATTTGATGACACGTTGAAATACGTATATAGATGGTAGAACCATGGTATAATCGAGGGAGCTGTGCTCTTTTATTTTTATTCGAACTTTTTTCCTCGACTGATTATATGATAGGCGGCTGTATTATTGCCCTGAAATACCATACGTTAAACTCGTGAACCGTAGTGAGTGATCCTCCAACCCGAATATACTGGGAATCATAATCATGCCAACGCCCAAACACCAATTCAAATTCATGTTCGCTCGCCTGATCGTGTTCCAAACCATCACCCTGTCCCAGGCTCCGGGCCAATCAACACATCCTCATCCCCCGAAACCGTCTCGATGCTCATATCTGAGAAACCTTTCCCCTTCTTCCCCTTTATATGCCTCAAATACGGACTTCCAGACACGGTCACGTCCAGTCCTTCACCCCGAATGTTCTGTGATCCCGAGATGGTCTGGGCGAAGAGGATGCCTTCCCAGGATGCGGGATAACGGAGGTATATTTTGCCGCTGATGGACTTGTGCTTGGACTTGAGAAGGGAGAGGGAGGGATTGGAGACGGTCAGGGTCTCGAGAGGGGGTCTTTCGGGGTCGAGAATTATGACGACAGGTTTGCGCTTCGGACCGTCCGGAGTGGGTGGCTTGGGAGGGTTCGAAGGTGGGATCGCATCGCCGATTGAAGCGAGGCTTGTCCAGACAGGCTCGAGGAGGTTGACAGCCGTATCACCGCTCTTTGTATCCGTCAGCAAAACCGGCTTCTTCCCGCCAGTTTTCAACAGCCCCGAATCCAGCACCGGTAGCAACTTCAACGTCAGATCGCCTGACTGCGAGTTGAATTCTCCAAACGAAGTCACCGCAACGCCCGCCTTGATATCTCCGGAGGCAGTGTTCATCTTGACGATATAGTCCCGCGGTGGGAACTTCGTATCGGGCTTCTCTGCCTCTGTAGCGCGGTCGAGCGGCTCGCTGACCGAGATCTTGCCGGAGACGGTGCGGACGACTAGGTTTGCAGGTTCGGGGTCTTGTGGGTTGACGGGCTTGGTTGTGACGCCTACTTCGACGTCGCCGGAGGAGGTAGAGATGGAAAGGAGGTCGTAGAGGGGGAACCAGCCTTTGACGTCGCCGCTGACGGTTGAGATGCGAATGTGGCGAGAGTCGAGTGTGTAGGGAACTACGTCAGCTTCATCCTTAGAAGGTTCGGGGGCTATGACGTTGCCGAGGGTAGTTTCAATGGTGGCTCCATCCAGAACTCCCATGACGATGCCCTCTTTGAGTTCCACGTCAAGGAGGAAGGCGTCGACAGTGAGGGTCTTGAGAACAGTCCTTCGAGGAACCCAGACTGTGGCACGGATCTGCAAACACGGGGCCTGGTTGGATTCCCAGCTGAGTCTTCGGGGGGTGATCATCTTGAATAGGCCAGCGTCACTATCGAATTCCACTTTCACGTTGAGATCTTCATGGTTGGAAATGACTTCGAGGTCGATACTCCCCGGGGAACCCGTCGTGGTAGTGCGTAAAACGACGGAGCCCCAAACATGAGGGTTCCAACCAGATGGTTCGCCCTTGTCATTCTCAGGCTGATGGAGGATTGTCAGGTTACGGTCATAGTGCATATCGATGAAGGATGTAATCTTGGGGAATTTATGCGCCTTGTCGAGGCATCCCTGGACGGGTTCCCAGATAAGGTCGTGGTCGTCCATGTCGGGGTCTTTTACGGGGTCGTTGTCAATTACGTTGTGTTCCTTAAGGGGAGGAAAGGTTAGTATTGCTAAGGGATATGTGACTGAATGATCCCCATACCTTGTGATGAGACCCAAAAGCAAAGCCGCTGAGAATTGCGCTGATTATGGAAAATATGACCAGCACACCGAGAGTAGTCTTGATTCGCCTCCGCAATGGGACCTGGATGATGTAGTCCTTGGTGCCATGGAAGGACCTCTTGATTCGCTGCCAGCGAGATGGGTCAGGTTCTTCTGACGCTGGACCGCCCATAGACTCCGGTCCTCGAGGAATGAGATGTTGCTGCTCTTCTGGTAAGCCCATCGTCGACGATGTTGCTGTGAATGTCTGATATCCCCGGGACGATGAGGTGGGCGACGGTGTGTAAGCCGGCGGGGCGTCAACTTGTCGCTGGAACAACGGAGTCCGCAAACCAGGAGCACTATGCGTCTCCGAGGGCGGACGATTCACCTCCAAGTTCTCGTGCTCCTCTTCAATACTTCTCCGATGATGATGCACTGGCGGCTGACTTTGCCTCCAACCACCTTCCTGAGGCGCCTCAGGGTTATTTAACCTCTCGGCCTCAGCCTCTCGGGCCTTGTTCCCCGGCAGACTGGGATCCTCGACGAGCACATTGGGTACGATGGGGACGGAAGAGGTACGGCGGTGATGGGACGATGACGCTGCGTCCGACGTCGAGGACGCGTGGAAGTAGCCGTCGGTAGGCGAAAGCGCGTCGAGTTCGTCGTCAGAGTCGGCCGAATATAAGTTGTCTGAGTAGGGAGCAGGCATGGTTCAATGTCCCTAGAGGACTAATGGAGTCTCCAAGTGTGTAATTGGATGACGAGGCTGTTTAAGGATAGGTAGTAGGGCTGGTCGTTCCCACAGCCTGGTGAGGGGCAAGCGAGCGACTCAATGCCACTTCGTGATACCTTCAATTGGCAACGCACAAACAACACAACTGAATTTCTTTTCACGCGGTGGGATACGCTTGTATCGTCGTCACCTCTGAGTAGTGGTAAAAACCTAAGAGGAAAAGAGAAGGAGGGAAATGAGTCCAAGGACCGGGCAGGAGCAATATCATGTGGTTACCACGCTGCTGCAGCCATGGCTGCATGCGCTGATACCTTTCGAACGACCAACATCCTGCTAGCAATCGGGCTTCACTCACCATCGGAGGGGGGGTCAGTTCGGAATTCGTCAGCTTCCGACGATCACCGACAAGGCTGCATGCTCGACAAAAGTGCCACCGGCGTGATTGGTTCCGCGCCGCGTCCCCGCAGCGAGAAGTCGAGCTGCCTTTCTCGTTCAAGCCTAGGATGGCGTAAGCTGGATGCAGGCCACGAATGCTGTTGCAATGAAGTGACGAGTCTGGGCTTGTATCATCGTTATCTTGGGTGATGAGATCGTAGTGACGAGAGACCGGACTGAAGGTTTGAGATAAGGACGTCTTAAGCGAGCGCCGAGGTATATGGCTAATGACATCCATGCCAGACCGAACAGTCGCAACACCAAAATTCACTATGTTACCTTTATTCGTATAGGTCAATCTGTGTTCTTAACTCACCATTTGTCTCATATATGGTCTCTTAAGCCGCCTTGTCCTTTCACCGACTCGATTCATAAGATCAATCCGAGTTCATATCAACGCTCCGATGAACACCTATTATCATTTTTCCTGGAGGCAATTTTGGCGTGTCCTGTCAAGTTATGATCGCTAGACAATCAAATTCAGCCTTGAATGTATATAGGAAAATACCAAACATACCTACTGCCTAATCTCGATAATCCTCCAGAACGCACAGGCTTGTGCCAGCTCATGCTTCCAACTGAGCCACTACAACCACCACCTATATCGTGGTAAAGTATAGAGTCAGTACACAACTTTCTGGATCTAGTATCAGTGGTATTGATTCCCAGAATGCGCATTTCTGTGAGAGTATGACCAACCAACCAGGTTGCCTGATGTTTGATGCCAGAATCACACGCAGTCAAAACTATTGCTACACCGCGAAGGCCATATGAATGCCGATTCTGCAACTATTGATGATACTTCTTGTCTTTTTTTCAACCGCTCCTAAGCCCTAGTACGCTGTGGGTGGGTAGGGGTTAAGTTCAAGTGGGAGTGAGTCGCAGGAATTCTTCTGAGGCTGACATAGTAACGACCGCGTTCGAGTTTGCTCGACAGGGGCCTATCGGATCAGAACTACTTCACCCTCTTTGGCAGCCCTATTCATATTCATTTCCGTAAATATGCGCACCCTTTCGCGAAAATACCAGATGGGACATTTCAAAGAAGCGATCTTCTATATCGAGTAGGGGAAGTCCTACAGAGACATAACAGGACCCCAGTGCACGTTAAGTGAAGGGGAAATAAAACAATCGTCGACGTCCTTGACCAGAAGACTTATTCTAGCTTTTGCACTACAAATAGACTAAATGGAGTGGTATGGGACAATCAGGTAGGGTTGTTGGTCGAGGCGAATGACGGAGAGGTGAATAAGTGAGAAGAATTGCGCTGAAGATGAACGGTAACATCAATGTTAAGATGAGGCTCAGTATACTAACTTCATATAAAAACACCTCCTTAACACTAGCAAGACACCAAAGCATCATCACATTTCTATTTCTCTCCCAGTCCCGACACATACGCCAAAGCATTATGAAACCCTCATCATTGCGTGCTTGCTTGCTTGCTGAGCGAGATACATCAGGTACTTGCCTCATCCTCGCCTCAACGCGGGCTCTCTATCTCAGGTAAAAGGAGAAATCAAATATGCAGATATCTAACCGCTGACTCCGCCCAAATGTTACAGCAACCGAGTTCCCAAACTTGCTTGTGCCCCTCGTCCTCGCTTCAGGGGGGGCCTTGTAAGTTGTCCTCCTGTAGGTTGCCTCCTCCCGATCCTTACTCGCGTCATCTCACGATGCCCATCCAACTCTTCATTCGGTGCTTTCCAGAATGTCCCAATGTGAGCTGTGCGCAGCACTAGGCGTCGAATATAAATCCACGCGGTGCTATTATAGTTATTTGTCTGTCTTTGGTCGTCTTTCATTTAGACCGTTCAGCTCAGACCCAGGAACCTCTTCGAGTTCTCGTACACCACCCATGTGATGCTCAACGCCGGCGCAACCTTAAGCAAATTCGGTGTGAGGCCCTTGTACAGTCCACGATATCCTTCTTTTGCGATCGTCTTTTGTGTCACATCCCAGATACCGGTGTATGTTGCGCGGTGCATGACGGTCCCTTGGGTCTGGAGTCGTGTTCGCACAACGTTCAGTGGATATACGACACTTGCTCCAAACGCTCCGGAAGTTGCTCCAATGATTCCCGTGGCAACGTTCCCCATACGGATGTCATCTTCATGTGTGCCAGTCTTTTTGGCGTAGTACGTTTTATAGGTCTTTTTCAACACTTCGAATGTGCCCATGTCGATAGCACTATATGGGAACATGCCAACGAGACCCATTGTTAATCCTCGGTAGCATGCTCGAATGCCTCCATCGGCGTACATCTTAATAGCGGTTTGGCGGATAAGAGCACCACCTTGGAGCCCACCCTTGACTGTCTCGCATTGCATTCGAAATTTGAGGGTATCAAGGGGGTAGACAAATGCTCTTGGAGACGTTAGCTAGATAAAATTTCAGAGGGACGTAGGGTCATACTGTGCCATCATACCAGCAACACCACCAGCGGTGAACTTGGAATACGAGTTGATTCGTTTAGGGTCTCCATGGCCCTCGAAATTGGCGAGTGCTCGTTTAGCTGCTTCGTAAGTTCCAAATTTGATGGCTGTTTCAGGCATGATCTTGATGACATTCAACCCGTTACCTAGAACTTGTTAGCGTCGAGTGATCACAATCACGAGGCTCTTAATCAGCCTCAAAAGTCAATAGGTGCCTCACCCGCAAAGTAACTACGGAATCCCCCCGATAGGTACAGGTCTCGAAGAGCGTCGCCAAATGGTCGAGCAGCATTCTTCAGCGCGGCAACGGGCCGACCCTGTTTGAGCGCCGCCAGCGCCGTCTCGGTAGGGCTGTTGGTGTTGACGAGGAGATAGACCTTCAATCGGTCGAGAGGAGCAGTGGCTGTTCGTGATACTCCGCCGGCGATGGCACCCGCAAGGAAGTAACCTGGATCAGGGATAAAGTCTGTTAGTCTATACTTCTTCTTGTGTGTCAAGCCTCCGGTGGCAGTCTGTCCTGGGGTGCCAGCGCCGGCGATTTCTGAGAGTGCTTCAGCCACTTCCTGCACTTGTTGGGCCGCCGCGCCCTCGGCAGAAGAGTAGGCGCCCATGTTCTCGGTCGAGTCGGATGATTCATAGGAGTTGACGGGTTTGTTGTTGCGAGGTATTGACGGTGGATCGGAAGAGGGTTTCGAAAAGTCGTAGGGGAACGCGACTCTGAGAAGAGAGCCGAACAGGGTGTTAAAAAGGGAGCGGGTGCCGTCCATACCTAGACCCTCTAACGTTTCCTCGCTCACAATCGAGTCGCCCTCAGGTGTCACACTGACGACCGAGTAGTAAAAGGACAGGACGGCATGAAGCTGAGAGTCATGATCATGCGGTGGCATGAAAAGGAGAAAGTTTCTGACGCATCCATGGTCAGCTGGGGTAACAATTCGCATGCCAATATGTGAAAGTGAGGTTTAGGTAAGGTTGAGTTTAAAGCGTAACCAGAATCATGACCCCGTGCTTGGCACATGATGTCGGAGCTCGCAAGTGACTGACTGTCAGTCATGAGAACCACCACTTGGTACCAGGATCCAAATAGGCTATTAAGGAAAGAGGATAAAAGAAAATTGACGAACCTCCATTCGTCGAAAGTGACAAAACCGTCGTTGTTAAGGTCCATATCATTGAAAAACTCGGTTAGTCGCCGACCCGACACGGTCAATCCGGCATTTTTGAAGGCTGTCTGAAGCTCGCTCTTGTCAAGCTTCCCATCGCCATCCCTGTCTATCGACCGGAAGAGGGCATAAAGTTGTCGCTCAGCTTTCTCGACGAATCTGCGGAACTCTAGATTTGAAAGCGTGTAAGCACCACAGGATTATATCGTACAGGTGCTGCGGGAGGGGAGGCGGTGCGTAGTCGGTATTTTCGGAAAGGGTAAAAAGCGTACCGTCGTATTGAATCTTTCCATCCTTGTTCTTGTCCACCTCGTTCATGATCTTCTTGAGCATCTCATCCGCATTTTTCATGGCTACAATGGCCCATCAGCACCTCTCGCGGTCACTCGGAAACACGCCTGTCGCTCACGATGATCAATCCTCCTCAACCCCTTCTGCAACCCCTTCAAATCCAGCTCGCCCGTCCGATCAGGCTCCAGATTCGCCCATAATTCCTCCACGCGGGCATCGCGCTGGTTCTGGGATTCGACGAGCCCATTCTCTACCTCGGCGAGGCCGTTCTCGACCCCCTTGACCAGCTTAGACACGCTCATGGCGATGAGGGCGGCGGCGGCATTTCTCGCCGGCGTCGAGGCCGCAGGGAGAGGAGGATGCAGAGGCGCGTCGTGACTGCGGTTATGGCGAGAACATGGTAGGGAGTCGCGGGGCGAGGGAGCGTCGAGGCGATACCAATTGATGTTGCAGATTGGAGATTGGAGATCTTGAGAGCTGACGTCGTAAAGATAAAATCGCCAATGCCGTAGTGGGACAAGGGCCGAGGGAAACAGGGAAGCTAATTTGAGCAATCACATCGTCTCGATTATGTTTAGCGTACCCGAAAGACCCGCCTATTAGATCTCTTGGGCGCCTTCTCTCGGCTCAAGGGTTTTGAAGGAAAATTCCGCCCTGAATATTCGTTTAGACGAGCATACAAAGTACTAAAGAAGTATGGCAATCAATTGACAGCTTGGTGATGAATCCCTCGTGATGCGAATTTGCTGCGTCGAGTCATGGACTTGGGTGCTAACAGAGCTGTTGTGGCGTAAGTGGTCCGGGATCTAACCGCCCCGCACACAGCCTTGTCCGCCCGCCACAACCCCCCGATGGAAGTCCGTCAGCCTCGTGCTGCTCTTCTCAATCTTCCGGACGTTCCTCTACCCGCTTGAGGTTCAACTTCAGCGGCTTCACAGGAAAGGCGCCACTACGGGCCGATCCGGGAAGCAATGTCGGCGAACTACTGGGACTCAACGCAGCGACGGCATTGGCAATTCACCAAGGACCAACTGGCGTCGATGCGCCAGAAGCTGGAGGAGGACAATGCCGAAGTCGTTCGAATGTTTCCCCTGCCGCAGCAGAGGCACTTGAATATCTACTTCAATCAACGCAGGTCTTACCCTCGAATAAACTTGAAACTCGGCTAACATCAGTTGTCTTGCAGAGTTAGGTAGATTGGCAAAGCGCCTGAACATACGGCAGCAGGCCTTAGCTACAGCGCAGGTCTACATTAAACGCTTCTACACCAAAGTCGAGATCCATAAAACGAACCCGTACCTCGTTGTCGCGACATCTTTATACCTCGCCTGCAAGATGGAGGAAACCCCGCAACATATTAGGCTCATCGTCACCGAAGCCCGGCAGCTGTGGTCCGACTTTATTGGACTTGACACCTCGAAGCTGGGCGAATGCGAGTTTCTTATGATTAGTGAGATGAGTTCACAGCTCATAGTACATCAACCATACCGAAGCATTATATCTTTACGACCGGAATTGGCGCTGGTGGATGAGGACGTGCAGTTGGCTAAGTCGGTAGTTAATGACCACTACATGACCGATCTGCCGCTACTCTATCCACCACATATCATCGCCCTCGTTGCCATCCTCCTGGCCCTCGTCCTACGACCCTATAATGCGCAGAATAACAGCGGTGCCTCAGCAGCTGCAGGTCTCGCGGCGGCCCAAGCCGCGCTGAGTCAAGTGCAAGCACGCCAAGGACAGGGGGGGATTCCGGAAGTCAGCGGGACGGAGGTTAAGGAGAAGCAGCAGGAAGTCCGTGTGTCAAGAGTTCACCGGTTTGCTATCTGGCTGGCGGAGAGCAACGTGGATATTGCAGCAATGGTAGACGCGACCCAAGAGATTATCTCCTTTTATGACTGCTACGAGCAGTACAACGACAAGCTCACGCGAGAGCAGATAAACAGGTTTATCAAGGCTCGGAATTTAGACAAATAAGCAAGTTCGGAGAAGCTATGATGGGAAGGTCTAGCAGCATAAGTTTGGTCATTGGCAATATGAGGCATGAGGCATGAGGTTCACGGACTTTCGTTTACGAGCAGACAACATGGCATGTTACACAGGGAGGAGTTTGGGTTAGAGCCAGGAAGCATGACATACGGAATGGGGTTTGAGAGCATTGGCATAGCATCGTTGTCTCAGCAAAGGAAGCATCGATATTTCCGGAAGTCACCAAGACAATATAACATTCCGTTTATTGCTCCACTAAATGATGAGTCTTAACTGGGGGCGTAAAGGATAATTAAAGCCATTAGCTCGTGAGTGAAACAACGATTCCACTGTCTCCCGGGGGGTTAACATTCAATATAAGATCGTGTCCAATATCGAATTCACCAATCTGTGTTCCAGGCTCAGCGCTCGATACTACCACGCTTTACAAGTGGAAATCTCAACAATGATCTCTACTTCGTACTGTTTATTATAACGACGTACTTGCCTCTCTTAAACTAAGCTAGAGATGAGAATCTGGGTTGTGTGGTAGGGAGTCTCGGAAATACATGCTTTGCTCGCGAATTATCCAGAGCTACATTAAACAATAGTCACGCAACCCTTTCCATATCCAGTTTACATGGACTTGCCTCCTTAACTATATCTCCGGGTTCGTGAAATAGTCGGGCTAGTGAAGTATTGAGCCTGATTGAAACGGCATCCACTCGTTTCAGCCTCAGGCCTACGGTCCATAAAGACACAGGGCATCAGCGCAGCCCCTCTTCCAACGGAGAGGCCTCACAATAGTCATCCCGAAGGCTACAGCCGAATACTCAACTCCTCAAAGCTTCACCACATCCGGCTCCTGAAAACGGCAGATGACTCAAAGCCGATACCTGCGCAATTCCAGCATCGTGACTTCGAGTCCTGGACAGGCGACGCCCCACTCTATGACGGAGGCCTTCGGGGCGTCCTCACTACGCATGGTCCGTTGCCGTCGTCGCACTGACCCGACCAGGCCCGGACGACGACAGGAACCCGAAAATCGCCCTGCAAGGCTGATCTATACCTCTGCAGATTGCCGTACGCCAACCGCAGCGAATCATCAGCAGAATCGCATCCCTTGTGTCCCCGGCGGATTAATTCGGGTGGTCGCGGGAGAGATGGGCAGCCGGACGGTGGACCGATGAATCCGACACACGGAGCTGTGACTGTGTGGCTGTAGGAGGGTGGCTTGTGTCACGGAGCCACATCTATCTTACGGAGTAGTCTAAACGGGTCGATGCCCCAGCCTCAATTGCCTCTAGAAACAGTCAGGCGAAGCAGGATTCGATTTCGACGTCAACTTCTCCGCCAGGTGAGACACCGAAGACCGCCGCAGCCGACGTACCCCATGAAAATGGCGGTGTGGCAGTGGACCGTCCGTTGCAGTTTCTGGTGGTGTGGTCTGTGTGTCCGTGGGGATGGGAGCATCCCTCCCTCTTTTGCCGTCTCGCCATCGATAGCAGGGGTGGGAAGGAGGCTGGTTGGGTTCAAGCTGGTAGACTTGGCTTTAGCAAGATCTCTGGAGTCTCCTGATAGCCTTGCAACCACGCGACTCCGAGATGCCCGACGGTGCCATGCGATTTTGCGGCTGGTTCCTGAACTGATCAATGCGCACGGCTAATCCTAGAGCTTGGCCCTGAGGGTTGGGGGTTTTCTATCTACCCTGACAGTGCCGAGACTGGTTAACACGTCCGAGCAAAGCTGGAGATGGATCAAGACCTTGAAATTTGTGAGGGTTAATCAATCGCTCAGGTACTGAGCCAAACCCGCCAAACCATATCGGTCCCCACCACTCCAAACTTGCCTTGTTCGTCGCTGCATGGCACCGAACTGGGAAATGTATCCAGGGTATCATTTGCTTCACATTCGTGCCTGGCTACACCCTAAAGAGTCTAACCTTCGCGCCATTGCATTGTCAGGGGACTTGTGACCTTGGACGAAAGACAAAGGAGCCTTCAGGAACCTGCCTCGTGGCTGATCGGTGTGGGCGATGCCAACCCCCCTTAGTCCGAGGGAGAGCGAGGGAGCGCGCGAGAGAGTTTGGACATTGACCCCCTCCAATACGGCCTAAAATAGATGGCATCAGCCAGCCCCCGCACTGGAGAGCCTGGGTTGGACCAGAACATGAGGAGGGGAGGGGAGGGGAGGGGAGGGGAGGCGTCTGATGGGTCAGGATTGAATTTCGTTAGATTGCCTCACTGATGGTGGACTGAATAATCTATCTAACCAAGATGGAAGTGGTGGAGGGATGGGACACGCCCGGAAGGATCCATTCTCTCCGAGACGTGGGTGGCACACCGTTGGACTGACATTGACAGCAGGGTAGGTTTGCCGCCGTCACCTGCATTGCCTCCTTTGCTCGGGACTCGTCGTCTAACGCCCATCCAAGCCGCCTTACAAACGCTGAGTTCCTGCGTACAGAGGGATTTGGTGGAGCGGCGCCAATGCAACCCTGATTCCCTGGGGTCCTTGGAAAAAATCCCCTGCCAAAAAAAAAAAAAAAGATAAACTCTCTCGTGCCTGATGCGAATGCAGGCTGGGCCTTGCTGGCTGGGCCGGTCTTGTTTTGGCCGTTACCTTGCTTGCGTCTGCATCTGCGTCGTCCCAGGCGGCAATGCGTATTGCTTCGCCTCGTCTGGGTTGGGTATCTTGAAGATCTACCCTAGAGCAGAGGAGGGAGGGTGTGAACCCTGGCGGACGGCAGGGACCTGGATGGCGAGGTTTGACGATCTCGTGGCAAGCCGAAGGCTGATGAAGCCTCCCTAGCCAGTGGCGCCAGATTCCACCATCAGCCAGACAATCCAGCGACGATGATGGGCTGAAGGTGCTGGTTTCCCCGCTGAAACTAACAAGCCCACTGGAACTATCGTAGGCCTTCAGTCAAAACAGTGGATTCCTGGCAATGAATGGCGGGCGTGCCATTTGGGATGGGGATCGGATCTGCATCAGTCTCTCCATATTCACAGTGCGTGGGCGCACTCCAACCGCCACGTTCGCCATGGATCCAGTCTCGAAGGGATAACCCCAGGCCCAGACGCCCGTTGACGCACGCAAAACACGCCCCACGCCGGCACTAGAGCGTCACAGTGCGCACAGTGCATTGCACAAAATAGAACCCAGGCCTTCCACCTGCGTCGGCGTCCCCATTCACAGCGCCTCGCCGCCCTCCCCGATTGACGAGATCACCAGCACCCTCGCATTCTCTAGTGGCTTCCAGATTCCGTGAGTGGATGGCATGGTGCTATCGCCCACTGCCTCACTCTACACCTGCAGACGGGAGCTGCGACTGCCAGGCCACTAGCGTTCAGGATAACAGGGTTCTCCAACTTTGTCGACTCCTCATCAAGATTCCATTTCTCAAGTTTTTAGAGCTGGCACACTGTCCAAGACACAACACCTGGGGCAATGAACAACAACTGGAACACCGCCCAATTGCTCCGTCATAGCAGACGAACCCCCTACTATGGAAGCTATGCGGGGCGCAGCCGCAGAACGAGAAACGCATGCCGTTTCTATTCACGCGGCTGTGGATAACAACAATCTCCAGAATGTCAACAAATAATTTAAAGCAGCAGCAAATGACAGTGGGCGTAGAATCAATAGGGGCCGCGCCGTTACAGAACAGGCTTCGGTTTAGACGCGTGCCCTGGACACAGTTGTGTTGCTCAGCCTGAGGCAACATGCTCGGAACCCTTTCTCACCTGACGTTTCAATGGGGAAAAAGCATCGGATGTTCCTCACGAGTCCGCTAGAGTCCGCTGGAGAACGCACAGTGAACCACTGACGAAATACGACTGGGGAGCGGGCTGGGATGGCGGTTCGGCGATGGCAAGCCGCAAGCTCAGTGCGGTCAAGTGACTGCAAAGCTCCGAGCGCTGGAATGATCAGTGATGGGGGTGGCCTGGAATCCCCAGAGGAGCTGCCACTGGGTTCTGAGGAGTGCGAGGATGAGCAGGGCACGCTGATCGGATAGAACAGGCGGTAGCCAGTACCTGAGCACAGGTGGTTGGTCCACGACAGCATCAAGTACCGCAAACAGCACCTCTTACTGGAAATCCGAGCGTCACTCAAGGCCGGATTCCCTGCGACACCGTCCCGAAAGCGTACTGTCTCACTGTGCTCACTGTGCCGCATCCAGCAGCATGCCACCAAGATTACACGATGGCGCCCTCCATTCCAAAAGCAGTTAAGCCGCATGCACACCAGCCCAATCACCTGGCGGTGGCAAGGGCGGTGGGTCAGCCGTTTGCGGGCCATGATTCGCCGGCTGCAGGGCGGCTGCTCGTCTCCTCGTTCGGCAGAGGCCCGTCGGGTCCACAGAAACCCACTCGGCTCCACAAAAGTGCACAAGACTGCCCCAACCAACAAAAACCCGCAGCCCGCCGTCCCCGATTCCTCCTTCCCACCCTTCCACTACTTCCACCACTCTTATCATCTACCATCTGTCGCCCTGAACTCCCACAATCCCACTCCAACCTCCCACTTTCGTACCTCGCTTCTGTCACCTCGCAACACAAACTCAACCACCACTACGAATATTCTGTAAATCTCACCTTTCGGCTCTCACAACCGTCGACGATATTAAGACTATCACAGCACAGAATCAGCGCATACCTTGCTTGTGCTTCCTGGACTCAAACATAATCCCGCACGATCCTCGGCTCACTTCTGGCGCTCCCTGCATCACGGCTTGGACACCAGCAATTCATGAACATTTAGTTTACATTCGTCGCCCACACATACCAACATAATGTCTGCTTACTACCACTACAACGCTCACCCGGCGCATCCCGTCCCCATGTCGCACAACCACCATGGCGGCCGAAATCGCAGAGCCCCCCGCTTGTCGGTATCTCAGAATGCGCAGAGGCAGTTCCGCGGTGTGCGAAGTATGAAGGAGCTCACCGAAGTCGCTTCAGTTTCGACGTTCCGTACCAAGTTTGAGACCAGCCGATCATTCGACCTGGAGGACGACATGGAGTTTTGCCCGGGTCTGTTGACCGAGAGCGACGTGAGTTATCCCGGTGGCACCGTGCCTGTGATTCGTTCATCCATTCTTACTGGTATTCGCAGTTGGTCTCCATCTCCAGTTCATCTGAGCGTTCTTCGTTAGCCAGCAATTCTCCCGACTCTTCTCCCACGCAACAACCCCAGACCATCACGCCTGGCTTTTCGCTCAACTCGACTTCTCCCCCCTTCATTCCTCCTAGCTTCCACTCCCAGCAGTCGAGCCTCAAGCTTCATCAGCCCTCTGCCACTCGAGGTCGCAACGCCATTCCAATTATCAACCCTGCGACCGGCATCTCCATGTCGAGTCCCCCGCAATCGGTGTCGCCCGGCAGGATGCAACAGTCCATGGGTCGCCGATGGTAGACGTTTCCGAATTGCTCCCGTATCCTTGAGGGATGTCGGGGTCGATTCGGGCGTCGCCATCTGCGATGCTATCTTGAACTGTAAAGCTACTGTCCATTTCGTTTTTGGCAACTGTTCATCTTGGCGGGCACACCGAACGAACCAAAACACTAATTGGCATCGTCTTCTCTTGCGGGCTGGGTTCCTCGAGGCTTTTGCGGGTTTCGGTTGCTCGATGTAGCCGACCCGACTGTTGGGCTCCAACAATCAACAAATCACCTTCCTCCCTCACCTGTATAAATCATCCTTAATCGACATATTCCGACATAACCCCTTGTTTCCTACAACAAGTATCAATGAGGATATATCCGGCGCGACTTGAGAAAGATCGATACCATTTTCGTTTTGTCTTTTGTTTTTGGGAAACTAAATACCTGGAGACTGGGTGTCCGCCTCGCAAGCTGAGGTTGTTCAGACACGAAAGGCGTTTGTTTAACGGTGTTTTGCATTTCAAGAATAACATTGCATAGGTGTTCAGATGGGACGTGGACGGGCTTCTGATTTCGGCATCTTGTTTGTTTTACGGGGAGCGACGTCGCCAAACCCCATAACCAAAATGTCTTCTTCTCATCACGGTCATGGGTTCATGAAGTCATCAAGAGAAAAAGAACACATAGAAGGGAGTGCTATTTCGTTACGAGCGGGGACACGGGTGTTATTATCTGGGTTCATCTGGGACATGTTTGGGCGGTGGTCGGTTCAAAGACGAACGGTGTCATGTTTGCACATCTCGAAGCGGAAACGGGTTTACTGGGAAATCATGGGGAGTTGGTCGAATTTTTGGTGTGATCCCCCTGCTGTTGCAAATGAAGGTGGTGAAAAGGGTTCAGTCCTTGTTTCTTCCATTCTTTGTACCATTCTGGGGCTGCCTATATATTTGTCCTATTTTTCTTTTTCTATCTTGTCTACTTCTTATTAGTCGTTATGCCTGGCAGCGGCGTGGTTTTGGGGATTCTTGTCCACTGGGACGGCATCGTTCAGTGGTGGTGGTTGCAAGCGAGCGTTGCTGTGCATTCGGAGTGATGGCGGCGGGCTATGACATGATCAGTTGCGGGTCGGTTATTGGGATCAATGGGCCCTCGAGCCTGGTTTTGCAACGGGAACTGCGGATGTGGATATTGTTAACTGGGTATGGCGCTGTACGGATGAATGTCGCAGCTCCAGAGCTTGCAAGACAAGAATATACGAACGTTCAAAGAACCTCGAGTGTCTAAATCATTGGTGAAACGTAATTCTAGAGCTATATATATCTATGTATGAATGTATAGAAATGCATGCCCTTGTAGGACAGGCTGAGCAGTGACTTATTCGCTGGGACTTCTCAACTCAGTTATTTGAGCATGAACGCTGCCACGTCTCGAGAGTCGAGAGTTTCATCAAGGGCAACCTTCAGAATCTTTCCGGCTCTGGTTAGCCCTGGTTATTATCATTATCACTTTGAGATGAGATATTATATTCTTAAAAGGGATTTGAAATGGGCAAAAGAGCTTTCCTTAATTACTTCCTCGGTTAACTACAAGTATCTCCAAACTCACCATCTCTCCACAGCAGCGTAACCATCGTCACCAAATTCCAATCCAATATCACTAACAACCCCATAAATATCGAACCCATCGGCGATGACTTCAGCTGCCTTTTACATAGCGTGCTTAGCAATTACCCTCGTCTCAGAGGCCATTCCCGCTCAGGGGATGATGATCCGTTGATGGAGGGGGCTGCTGCAACGAAGGTATGACGTCAAGAGCGGTCATTGAGGAGAGCTTGATTTAACCTTTTCTTCTGATCTTCACCATGAACTGATGGAAACTTAAGCTTCTATTCTCCTTGTTCATTTCAATTGACTTCGCAAACTACCGGATCACCTATACGAATACTTGAAAATCGACATTGGCAAGATGATGTCTGCGAGGAACTTGATCGCTGCGGCGCACCCCGCGATGAAAACTGCTGGCCTGGGACGGGTTGCCGTTGGAAGGGGTTTCTGTCTTTCTACAAGCTCGAGGCTTGGATTGAAGGAGTCTTCAAGTCGTGCGTCCTCTCCAATCCCTTGATTTCTCGTCTGAAATCCAATTCTTTTCGACGGCCCTGATAATCCGTCCATTCACTAACACCCTGGTCCCAGAAACCAACGAAGACTACGACAGGCACAAGCAAGATTCCCTCGCCAAGCAAAAACGCGGCGCCGGCCACTGGAAGCCCGAGCTCGCCTCCGACAGCGAGGAAGCTGTCAAGGCGGACCGCGGCGAGACTGGGAATGCCAAGGAGCATACCAAGAAACTGCAGGAGCAAACGAAGACGCATGCCGAGGAGAGGGCCAAGGCGGGTACGAGCATGAGTGATGGGATGTAAGAAGGACGAGTGCAGACATTGGAGTTTGGGTGGAAACATCGGGTGTGTATAGCTAGAAACAGGATTACAGAATGATTCAGTAATTAAGAGAATGTCGTTCCTCTTGAGTATGCAGCCATGATCCCTCGTTGGGTGAGTCAAGACGCTTGGGGTCGTTACTTGCAGGTGCCTTGAATGAAGAAAGATCTGGTCTCAGACGTCAGACAACTTCCTTACAACACTTAGCCCGTTCACACCCATGCCTCCAAGCTATTATCTCCCGCACGTACATGCAGATACCCGCTGCCAGGTCAGCCGAGACACAGGCCGATAAGTATGCCGGCATACGGATGGGCTGTAAGGTGGGTGGTACAGCAGCTTTCCAATCAGATACGCGGCGAGCCTAGCTTCTGCACTTGTCATGTTCATGCTGCCTCGAACTTTCAGACAATCGCTACCAATGAAAAGAACCATGGAAAAATATGCGGTGGGCATGATATAGGTCAACGTGGAGACCATAGCAGAGAGCTTTCCACGCGGGATATCAAACGCATCTGGTCTTATGATTACTTATTCCTCTAACAAAGCAGTCGAGAGGGAAAATCTGTAACTTCACCAGATGTCTTAGTTATTAACTAGCATAACTGAAACCTCAATGGGATTTTATAGGTTAGAAGAAGATAATTCTTGAGGCTGGCTTTATCGGTAGGGAAAGCAGAGCAAGAATAAGAGGGCTGCGTGTATTGCTTTGAGTCAATGCCTTCCAACAAAATAAAACAAACCCCAAAACGGCCTCCGGGTCTCGTCAACATTGGTCCCCCATCAAGAGCAGTTGTTTCAGAAATCTGAAAAAGTTACACATTTATAAGAATCAGCGATTGAATGCAACCGATATTTTCATAGTGAAATTGGCCGTTAATGTGGTGTGTAGGGTAGACCTCACTACAACAGATACAACATTGGTCGTCGTTATCGATAAGGTCATCACCGTCACTACTGCTTATACAAATTTCCGCCGACGTCGGTCTTCAACCACACTCATCCGTGTCAAACCGCTCTATACTAGCCAACGCCCACCTAGGGCTTCGGCCTCCTCCTTACCTGCACTCCTCCTCGCAGGCTCCTCAAACTACTCAATCGCAGCCCTTCACCGCGGAGCTCTTACACAGCATCCCTCGTCACCACCTCCACCTCCATCTCCCGAAACGATGGCCACCCAAAACCCCCCCTTCCAATCCGCCCTCCTCGCTGGTGCCCTGGCCGGCACAACCGTCGACCTCTCCCTCTTCCCCCTCGACACTCTCAAAACCCGCCTCCAGTCGTCCGCCGGCTTCTTCCCCTCGGGCGGCTTCTCCGGCATCTATCGCGGCATCGGCTCCGCGCTCGTCGGCAGCGCACCCGGCGCCGCCTTCTTCTTCTGCACGTACGAGACTACCAAGGGCTTCCTGGGCACGCGGCTGCCGCAGGATGGCGGGTGGAAACCGCTGACGCATATGCTTGCTGCGAGCGCGGGCGAGGTTGCAGCGTGTGCGGTGCGGGTACCGACGGAGGTGGTGAAGCAGCGCGCCCAGGCGGGTCACCATGGCGGCTCGAGTGCGGCGGCATTGAAGGCGATTCTGGGACGGTATTCGACGCATGGGCTGGGGAGTGTGTGGCGAGAGATGTATCGCGGATGGGGCATCACCGTCTTTCGCGAAGTGCCCTTCACTGTGATCCAATTCCCGCTGTGGGAAGCCATGAAGGCATGGGGCCGACGCCGGCGCGGGGGCCGCGAAGTGACGGGTAGCGAGAGCGCGTTGTACGGAAGTCTGGCGGGTGCGGTGGCAGCCGGGTTGACGACGCCGTTGGACGTGCTGAAGACGCGGGTGATGCTGTCGAAGGAGCGGGTTACGGTGGGAGAGGTGTTTCGACGGATGGCGAGGGAGGAGGGAATAAGGCCGTTCTTTGCAGGGATTGCGCCGCGCATAACGTGGATATCGATTGGAGGTGCTATTTTCCTGGGCAGTTACCAGTGGGCGATCAACACGATGAATGGAGTTGTGTGAGAAACTGGAGGATAGAGTATGCAACATGCGAGGCAGTGTACGATTCATAGACGTGGATGCGCATGACAAAAAGTCTTGAACATTTATACGGGAGGGGACATATAGAGGCTCTATTGTGGCCATTGGTATGTACAAATAGCTCTTCAGGCATATCCGACCTATGTACAATAGGATATAGAAGATATATAAATGGTAACTCGCTGAATGATTTCTTTTCGGCATATACAGGAGATTTTGGCCGTGGAAGGAGACAAAAGGCCAAGTGTGCATCCTTGGCTGATATGAAATCTAAGACTGTATGGTGGCTGAAGTTGCCGGTGCTTGCGCAGTACTGTTCGCTTCGGACGTAGAGGGCGTTTCTTGCGGTTCTTCCGGCTCGGCGGGCTTAAGAAGAGGGGATGGCGGCATGGGCTTAATCTCCTTGCGGCCATTGGCTCTGTAGTGGAGGACAATGTCGCTGCCTCCCTTCCAGACGTGGGTTCGGAGTGTTGCTAGACTCGTCAAAGGCGATAGCAACTAGACGAAGAGTCAGTTTTAAGAAGTTTCGACAAGGGGAACCTTGATATGATGCTTACCTGCTCATTGCAGTAGAGCTCCAAGTACTCCTCGGGCTTCAAGGCATCGGGATCAGGCTCCTCAACAGGAGGCTCAATCCTTTCGGCGATGTATGCTAATATCTTCTTCACTCTCAGCATTCGATTGGCGTTTAGCCTATTATTGCCATCTGCAGCAGAGATTGCCGGAAGATTGCTATCCATGGGGTACAGGACGAAGGAAACTTTGACGGGTTCCTTGAAGGGAGTCTGATTTTGCAGTAGAACGTCACCCAACCACATAGGTCCCTTTTGCTCAATGATGTCGGCGTCCTTGCCAACATTCTCGACCGTCCCTTGGTAGATATTGGCACTGCCGCCTGAAGTCTCCTCCTGAATAACGACCTTGGTTCCAGGAGGTAGCTTAAGGACGGGGGTATCGCTTGGTAGGCTAGGCGCTACACGACTCTCAACCAATTTTTCGGGGCTTTCGAATAGTTGCCTGTCATACTCCTGGCGGATCTTCTGAATCACACCAAAGAAGCTATCATCGACTTCCTTCTCGTGGTAGGAGGATGATTCAGACTCTTCAGCCTTCTCTTCCACTATCGCGGGCTTCTCTTGTGTGGCTTGCGAGGCGGATCGTCCCAGCTTTTTCGTGCCAAAGGACATGCGAAACTTTTTTCCTTTGCCAAACGGCGCACTCGGAGACTTCGCTACGTCGCCTTTGTCCTTGTCCTTATCTTTGTCACCCTCCTTGCCGTCCGTGGATGTTTTTGCCTCTGATGTTTCCGCTGCTGGAGTGGTAGGCACCTTTCCAAGCGTATCTACCGGACCAATAGAGCCCGCAAAGTAGTCCTCCTTATCAACTGATTGGCGACTGGCATTTGTTGTCCTTTTTTCTAATGGACTCAAAGGACTAGTGACGCCATCTTCTGGGACTCCTGGCAGATTCGTCATGACAGGACCTGGGGTAGCAAGACCTATACCGAAACCCGGGGTTGCCGGAGGGAAATGCGAGCCATTGGCGCGAGGAGTCGTAACTTGGTCAGTGTTTTCCCACCCAGGAAGGGTTGACTGAGGGAGAGATATTGATGTTGGGGGGTTTGCTCTTGAAGCCGCCTGCCTTGCTTCGACCCCTTCGTTTACTTTTTGTCTGTACGTCTCGTCCCGTTTGATTTCCTCGTCGATCAAGTTAGCAAATAGATATCGAAGTATCCATTTCCCTAGACTGACTAAAGCAGTAATGTTAGTCCTGTTCTATCGTGGTAATCGCCAGGTTTCATACTTCGCTGGTCCTCTCTGAATTCGACTGGCTCCTCCAGCTCCAGCTCATCGGCATACACCTCGGCATCGAAGCAATTGAATGGCTCCAGCACTACAGTAAGATTACCTGAACTTAAATCAATCGAACACCAAGGCGCCACAGCTTCCAAAGTGTTGACATGCTTTTCAACGTCTTCAAGATGTTGCTTCCCGAAACTCTGAATTGGTTTACACTGTTGCTATTAGCCAACGTTCTGGAGCAAGCCACCATGACTATACACACCTTGATTAGATCCCACAGCAATACGTCTCCAGCGGTATCCAGTGTTAGAACCCGTCTTCTGTCGTTGAGAAGCCTGTGTTTCAAGAGACCAAATTGGCCCTCGATCGTCTCTTCGGGTAGTTCGTGGATTGGCTTGACTTCTGGATCGGAATGATCGATGATGACTTCTGACCCCTTCCGCGTCATCGTCTCATTAATAGTATTTGACTCAGTGTCCGCAGTACTACGGGTTGGAAACACTGCAGCAGCAGATACCCGTAGGATTGAGTCTGCAGGAATCTCCTTCTTCGTTGTTGTTCCATTCGTCGCTGGAGGAGATGATTCTCGCGGTCTGGTAGAAGCGTTGGATGCAGCTCTCTGGTGCCTGAACGATTCAGGTAACTGAATATTGACGTCGGTATCGATGTCCGCCCACCGGTTAATGGAGGATCGATTGGTCGCGGTCCAAATATGCCCGCCTGCTGCGACGACCTTGCCAACACCAATATGTTCCTGAGCCACAGCAAGACTGAGGCCATCATCCATATCTTCCAAACTTCCCCTCACATCCGTTTTGGCAACCAGACCGGACCGATCACTGCTGTAGAAGATGCCCAATCGAGGGTCGTCCGAGAACAGGGACCAGATGCTCTCATCATGCATGGTAAAGGTGTACATGCATCGGCCATTCTTGACACTCCACAGCTTGATTGTCTTGTCGGCACTGGCGCTGAGAATGGTGTCGCCGGCATCGTCGATGAGAATTGAACGGATATTGTCGACATGACCAACCAGTTTGGAGACCTTAGACCCTGTTCGAGGATCATATAACCGCACCGTCTTCTCCGGGCCACCGCTCGCCATGATGTTGCGTCCAACCCGAAGCGCATACACAGACCCCTTCTCAGCTATGTCCTCACCCTTGACATCGATCTCGAGCGTTTGACCGCCACCGTTGAGGTCCCATAGGCAAATCTTGCGGTCGAGGCCGGCAGAAGCAACCCAGTTCACCCCCAGATCCGGAGGAGGGGTTGCGACACACTTCACGTAGTCGGCATGCTCGCCTATCTTCTCGGCTCGGGTATTGTCCTCCTCGGAATGTGGTCGCCATACCTTGACCGTGAGATCTGACGATGCTGACACGAGCGCCGTGTTGTTATGGGCTAGGGCGATATCGTTGATCCAGTGCATGTGCGCATGCGTTTGAGCTCGGAACTTGGTCGTGTGCTTCGGTTTGTCCTTATCCTCTGTTGGCGTCGCATCGGTGACGTCGCTTCGTCTCTTAAGATCGAGGTTCAGGTCCCAGGCGCATACAATACCATCGCGACCGCCGGAGTAACTATTCGTAGGAACGCTGGGTTAGTTTCTGGGGTACGTTGAGGTCGTAGAGCATCTTACAGGATGGCATTGTCGCTGTCGACGGCAAGACCATTGACTCCGAGACGATGGCCGCCAGCCGAGGATTTGGCATTTTCGAGAACTGTAACGGAACGTCAGTACCGAATCGGGATATTGGCATGTCTCGTGCATCTGCGTCGAGCCGACTGTCGTGATCCAGCCACGCGAGTATTGCTGTGCGGGGCTATCTCGGGGTGAGGAGGGAGGAGGAGCTGATCTCACCATAGCTGATTCTCTGGCGCGCCTTCTTGGCCATCGCGGAGGGAAAGGTACTAGGGAACGAGGGGCATGCGCCAAGATTGGGAAGAAAGGAGAAGAAGAAAGGACCGACTGATGCGGTAGAGGAGCTCAAGCTGCGTGAATGCAAGAGAGGGAAGATGGCTGATGATGCGGGTGTGGATGTTGCTGCAAGAGGCGGACGCTGCTAACGAGAGCTGCTGTGCCAGGGGGGAACGAACCGCCTGAACCCACCAAGGAAGGTGTACTGTAGTGGGCTTAGTAGCGAGTTCCTCGGTGCAGGACAGCCCGGCATGGCGGTTAAGCCCCACTGTAAGTCACCAAACGGGTAACCCCTGCAGGTGTGTCCTAGCGGGGAAATGCTCCACTGGAAGGAGCGGACTTTCAGGGCTCTATCCCGGCCGCTAAACGCCCATGCAAGCAGTCCATGAGCTCAACGGTTAATTTCCATCCTTGATCCAACCTCGACGTTCTCCATCCATACTTCTAATAAGGTAAAATACAAGAGAGACCGACCCCCGAGATGTTAGAAGCTCCCTGGACTCTCAGCCTAAAGCTCCACACTTCTAACGGGGACATAGGGAACTATCCACGCTGTTTGGTTGACACCCAGGTGAGACATGATGAGAGTTGCGATACAATTGAGCTTGAGCCTCGAATCCTCTAGATGAACCAATCCATTCAAACTCCTGAGACTTCTAACGTGTCGAGTGTTTCTCTTTCTCCCCAACCAGTGTGCACGGAATTCGGGAGATATTTGTGAGAGGCTCGCCATTCTTGATCTTCTGCCGCCCATACATTCTTAAAGCCTTCTCACGTACAAATTCTGACACTTGGGATCTCTGCACGGTTTCGATGTACCTGCGCCGATGGTGAGACGAGATTGAGCAAAGAGCAGCTCTGGCGCTAGGCTAAATTTGTCCCATACCACTGATATCGACCGTCCTGTAACCTTTGAAACAGGGACGATCTTTGCTGATTGTCTCATAAGTTTGCCGGAACCTTTCGTGCACGTGGAGCGGTTCTCTCGTAAAAACTCCGAGGTCGTCAGCAAGTTCACCATCGCCACCCAATTTTGGCAGATTTCAAAACACTAACCCCCAGAATATAGCGAATATATACATGTAAGGTTGGCCATGTAATCCAAATGATAGCTAAACAAGGGTATCAATCATTATCATTATCAAAATCGCCGTTACAAGGCATATTCCAAGCCATCCAAGTCTAAATAACCCATGTCAGCTCAACTTTATTCAAACCTGACCCTGGAACCGCGAACACCCCATATAAATGCTCAACGCCAGATGCAATGCTTACTTTTTCTTCACATAACCACACAACAGCACTTGCATCCTACAGGACACCACCGCGCAGAAATCCACTGGCCCTTGCCCTCACACTGCGTGCAGTCATCGTCAATCTTGTGGACGACCTCCTTTCGTTCCGGACAATCCGAGCGATAGCATCGCGTGTTGCCGCGGAGTACTCGGTGTCCGCACCGATATTCGACCAAAACCTTCTCGCACATTGAAGACTGCGGATTAGATGTGTAGAAATGGAAACGTCGTTGAATGAGTGATTATAGTCGTTGATTTGCTGTAGCTAGAAGGATGAAGCAGGTTGGTGGGACTGACATGTAGAAGTCAACAAACGTAGTGGTTCATGGTTTGAGGCACTGCCCTCTTTGTGAAAAGTGGTGGTGGGCGGCACGTCGTCAGCATCTCGGAAATATCTATTCTGAATCGATGGACGGACACGGACGGACGTTACGAAACTCGACAGCCGAAGCCGGCTCGGAACAGCAGTTATTCAACATCCGTTGGCCAAGCCCGCGACATGAGCTGGGCCACGTCACTCTGATGTCCTGGCATTGGCTGCATCCCTTCTAAGGTTGGTCTGATGCTTCATGCTGAGCCTCATTGCTTTTCTTAGTGTCAGCTGCCAAGTGGCTTGAGCCTAGATACGAGGTTACGCTGGCTTCACGACTTACACCATCGGGCTTAAGGGGTTTGTGGGAATTGCCGGTTTATTGCACATAATTACCTAAGGCAGCTCGCTTTTGCATGGGATAGCTCACATGGTCTCATCATGCCCACCTTTACACGTGGTGCCTTAAAGGGTTGTGGTAGAAAGACCATCACCAGGTATTTGTATGTCTTCGTACCTTCTGATAGACCTTCGCCTTTGTGGCGCGAATGACCCGCGACATAGAAACCCACCACCGCCCAACCTCTGTGTTGCGTCTTGCGACACATGACGAACATTCCTCTCCATGAAAATGCATCTGGTCGTTGTACCTGAACCAGCAGGCATAGAACGGCTGACGGCCGCAATATGTCTTGCGGTATGTGATGCGATGACCGCAACGGTAGATGTGAACTTCGCGAATGCACATGGCGATGGTCGTAAAGTGATACTGGTCTGCTTGGTAAAGTCATGACTGAGAAGCACAGTGGAGTTGTTTCTATCACTTCAGATTAGATTTAATGTCTAAATGATGTGTGTACATAACTCTATTCATCATCGAGTAACAGGATCATAGTCAACGAAATCGATGAACGGAAGATCTTGTTTTGCTGTTCCTCACACAGGAGGCAAGATATCATTTTTAGTACCCTAACGCCGTGCTATGAAGATTGCAAGAGTAACGAGACAGAACATTGGATGTCACTAGGACTACCTGCTCTTGAACTTGTTATCTCGCTTCTGCCTTGGCTGTTGACCATATGTTCTCCGGCCCTGCTGTTTCTTATCCCTGCTCATGCTTGCACCGAGCGCAATCTCAACCCGAGGCGGTGTCGAGAAACCAAAGCTCTTGGCAACCTTGGTAAGATCCAGCTTGTTGATGTCGAATACACTTCGCAGGGAGTGCGAGGCGTAGGCGTGTAGGTAGCTTCGGTAACCGTCCTTAGCGCTCTTGTTCAGGTAATAGTTCTGGCTGATGAGCTTCTCCAGCTGAGACTGAACATTGACAATCTTATTCGCTGGGAAGTCAAACTCCACAACCGGGACACGGGCGGCCTTCAGATGTGACAGGAAGCCGACCTCGCTAGGCTGGAGGAACATGAGTGATCGACCCTTCCCACTGCTGCCTCGCGCTGTTCGACCGACTCGGTGGATGTAGTCGCGAGGATCATCTGGGGGATCAAACTGGACAATCCAGTCCACAGCAGGGATCTGTTTGAAAATTAGTTATCAAGTTCAGGCAAGAACTGTTATGTTCAACGTACATCGAGACCACGGGCTGCAACATCTGTGCAGATTAGAGTTCCCTGCTTCGCATTGCAAAACTCGAAGAAAGTGTTTGTCCGCTTCTGTTGTTTCTGCTTTCCGTGCAAGTCCAAAACCGGAAGATCAATGTAATTCAGCAGCTCAGCATGGTACTTTACACATGCGCAACTGCTAAAGAATACAATAACCTTCTTCTTGAGGTTGCGTTTTAAAAAGGAGAAAAGAAGTAGAAATCGCTTGTCGGCTTCGCAGATTACATATCCCTGCTCGAGACCCTCAACCGTGCTGTATTGCTTCTCCTCGTCGACGTTGATGTAGAGGGGGCCTGGTCGCAGCGAGATACGAGCAAGATCCTCGACCTTTGTTGTTTGAGTGGCGGAGAACAGCATGGTTTGTCGGTCTTCTTTAGGGAGAATCTTGATAATTTGCCTCATTTCATCCTCGAAACCAATTTCAAGAATTCGGTCAGCCTCGTCAATAACAAGGGACTTGAGGTTCTTGAAAACAAAGGGAGTGTTCTGCAGGTGATCGAGTAGTCGACCGGGAGTGGCAATCAAGAGATTGACACCCTTGGACAGCTTCTCCGCCTCAGCTCTTCGGTTGGCACCACCGATGACAATTCCATAAGTTTGTGAGTGGTGGGCCATGAGCTCCCGCGCAACGCCGAAGATCTGCAGGGCCAGCTCACGGGTGGGAGAGACTACAATGACACCAGTACCGTTGCGAGGCTTGAATCGAAGAGAGCTTAGCATCTCAACGACGGGAATCAGAAACGCTAGTGTCTTTCCAGAGCCAGTCTTAGCAGCACCCAGAACATCGCGGCCGGTGAGGGACGGGGGAATGCCCCTCCTCTGAATTTCCGTCATCTTGGTGAAGCCCATCTCGTCAATCGCTTTCATAGTCTTATCAGACAGCTTCAGCTCCTTGAACGATTGCGCCTCAACGCCGGCCCCGGGGGGTAACGTGAGTTTGCCGCCATCAGGTAGGTCTGTGTTGGTATCGGCATTGTTTCCATCTTCCTCGTCCTCCTCATCCTTATCTTCAGGCTTGTCGTCATCGTCCTCATCTTCCTCATCACTTTCGTCACTTGCCGCCTTGGCATCGTCCTCATCGTCCTCCTCTTCCTCGTCGCTGGAGGGCTCGACTTCGGGTTCAGCGCGGGGCTCTGGTTCCTCTTCGGGCTCGACTCGCTTTAGCTTCTTTGTCTTCTGGGAAACAATAGGCGCGGACCTCTTCCCGCTGGTCGCCTTGGCGCCATTGGCGTCCTTAAACTTGCGCTTCTTGCTGCCAGCGAAATCCATTTTGACTGTGGTGCGATGAAACCTGCGGTAGTCGACGATCTGCGACTTTCTGCTGGGAAATTTTCTTATCGCAGAAAAAAAAATGTCTAGCAGCGGGAGCGCGATAACGGCAACTAGTTATTCCATTCCATGAGGCGCCAAGACTGAGAAAACCGACAGGCGCGTGGCTTCCATTACCAGCCCCCCCGCAGTGGATCGGCGGCAAATGGCAGTCACTGTCAGGATGCTCTTATTTTAACTCAACTCGGCATTTATTTCTTCTAATGCGCCTAATTTCTCACGGTCAGCTGTCTACAACTTCACCGACTGTGGAAAATACTGCTCTTTCTCACCGTTGCCGTTAGCAGGTCGTTCCGACCGTCCTTGATTCGCTGCATCCCTTCCGTGCCACGTGACCTAGCGAGGGTAGTCTTTGCTCGGCGGGCGTGGCGCAAGGCATCCCCGAAATACCTTGCACGAAAAGGAAAACTGTGACAGAACTTGCCCTCTCTTTCTTCTACACATTACCACGACATCTTTTGAGGGCTTTTACCGCACTTTATACTCTTGCATCGTACCCTTCATCGCTGCACCGTGGATTATCCCTCGATCGAGACTACCACGAAGGTAGTTTCTCGCATCGGCGACTGCCGTCAACCTCTATTCGCGCTCGGCATTTGATCATCATGGCTGAACCGCGCCCTGATATTCAGAGCATTCTGGCAGCTCTAGGTAGGGCTTTAGATTGTAGTTCGCTCTATTAGCATATTCTGACTTTCGACTTGCAGCGTCGCAGCGCCCTCCAGCATCGACCCCGTCGCAAACCCCCCCTGGTGTCCCCAGCCAGGCTTACCCACCTCCAGTTTCGTCTAACCAGCCTCCGGCTGCATATCAGCCTCCTCCTGGGGCTCCCAACTATGGCGGAGCTGGCTATGGCTTACCCGCACCTGCGTCCAGCGGAAACGTTGACCTGAGCTCCATCAGGCCAGTGAACTCGGGCACAGTCAGCATTGCAGAAGCTATCGCCCTCGCCAAAGCGCAGGCTGCCGAACGCGGTGTTACCTCATATGATCGTCCTCTTGTCTACGCCTCCGAGTCTCGAGGACCCGATCGACCCTACCAACGTTCAAGATCGCGGTCTCCAGCTCGTGATGAATACCGCGAGGTTGCGAACCCATACCGAGACGAGCGACGTGGCGACCGTGGCGGACATGGTCGTGATTACGGCCGCGAACGATCTTACTCTCCTGGTCCCCGAGGCCGTACTTTCTCCCCACGTGGAGCAAATGGTCGTGAGAGATCTCCTCTCCGGGGAGCCGATGATAACACGGAGACCATTCAGATTGAGTCCAGTCTTGTTGGCCTAATCATTGGTCGACAAGGGGAAAACTTGAGGAGGATCGAGTCAGAGTCCAATTGCCGTGTGCAGTTCCTGAACTCTAGTGATGGTGGCCCATTCCGACAATGCAAAATCTCTGGACCTCGACATCGACGTGCCGAAGTCAAGGAAGCTATCAACCGAATCATCGACGATAGCGGAATGGGGGCTCTGAACCGGGCCCAGGAGAAACCGCGGGACCCCACTAAAGGTGGTGCTGCTGCCCTACGGGATGGAGAAGATCATATGCAAATCATGGTCCCCGATCGTACTGTTGGTTTAATTATCGGGCGCGGTGGAGAGACCATTCGTGACCTCCAAGAACGATCTGGATGTCATATCAATATTGTTGGTGAATCCAAGAGCGTCAACGGACTCCGACCAGTTAACCTGATTGGAACTCGAGAGGCTGCGGCTCGAGCCAAAGACTTCATCATGGAAATCGTCGACAGTGATAGCCGCGGCGATGCCCCAGCTGCCAAAAAGGTTGGGGGAGGAGGAGGAGGAGGATCTAGCGTACCTCGGAACGATGGACCACCGCAGAGAGATGTGGGAGGTGGCGGCCACGACAAGATCAACGACGCCGTATATGTGCCTTCTGATGCAGTAGGTATGATCATAGGCAAGGGAGGCGAGACGATCCGAGAGATGCAGAATGTCACTGGATGCAAGATCAACGTTGCCCAATCTTCTGGCCCTGGAGAGACTCAGAGAGAGATTGCCTTGATTGGTACCCACGATAGTATCGCCCGTGCCAAGCTGGCCATCGATGAAAAGGTCGAAGCAGTGGTAAGTCGAGCTCAGCACAACACCACTGCCCTGAGCTAAACGGATGCTAATATTTGCCCAGCGCCAGAAAGGAAGCGGTGGCGGCGGAGGCCGTGGCCGTAGCCATCAAGACCATGACCGAAATAACTACTCCCAACAAGCACCCACTCCTGCTACTAACCAACCCCCCCCAGCTACCTCAACCGATGGAAGTGACCCTTATGCCCAATGTAAGTGCCGCCTCGGGCCCTTGAGATTGATCCAGTTACTGACTCGAAATAGATGGTGGCTACTCAAACTACATTGCCTTGTGGTACCAGTCTCTGATGTACCAGCAGCAACAGGGCGGACAAGGAGCACCTCCTGCTGGAGCCCCGGCACCGGGAGCTTAGTGATGTCCCTCTTCGGCGGCGTCCGCACGCTTTCATTATTGGGTGACCTTGATTGAGCTCTTGTCTGCAAGTGCCGCAGGCAGAGCACCATCTGAGATGCCTGGTTTGATTGACATGGTCTCGTGTTTCTGACGCAAAACTTCCACCACTCCATGACACCTTGATGGAGCACTCGACTGTACAGCCCTCTTCCATTCGTTTCCAAGGTTCAACCTGCTTTGATGAACGTATACCCCTTTGATTCGACCGGATTCATACACCTTTAATACTGAAAATGCCAGCTCGAAAGTCCGTCCAAAGTCGCTCTACTTCTGCCTATGCTTCTTTCGCTCTAGCGAGAGCTAGAGACACAACTTACTACTTTATGGTTATAGCGGAGATCCTGGTCATAGGAGTTTCGCAGCCACGGAGAGGGTACTCTGCGCAGGATGAGGACCACACTGACGACTGACGTCTTGATACTTTCCTCGTCGACCATTGATGCCAGCTCGTCCCATGGGTATGACGTACATGCTGAAACTCGTTTGCAACTCTCATGGTACTCTTGGGGAAGTGAAACCAAATCTTGATTGGATTCATGACATGATTTGAGCTTACATCTCTGGGCTTGGTCCCTGATCACACGAGCAAGTGCAGCAGAACTGAAGTCCTTGAATCGACTTGACTCTGTCATCCATCTGGTATGACCCCAGGTGGGCGTCTTGACTCATTTCCGCTCATCTTGACAACGAATTTCGCAAGCTGGATGATGTCAACGTGTTCTCGCGCAAGCTGATTTCCCTCGCTCTGCATGTCTGTTGCGTATTCGCATCTGCGTCTGCGTTTATTCCTTGGTTTGCTTTCGACGTCCAAAAGTTCTGCTTTGCCTGTTTGCCATAGGGAGGGGGAAAGGATAGGGTTGGAGGGGATCGGAATAGGAGTTGGGGATAAAATGAAGTGTATCGGTAATTGCCTCTAGCACTTAATTGACTCTTGAGGTTATTCTTAGATGTATTTTGGTGTGTTCCCTTCGTCCCTTCGGGGGATCTTAATTGTTTTGTGTGAACTTTGTCGTGTTTCTATTTCACACCCAGATGACCATCATTATTCCACAAGTTGACAACGCCCAATCTAGTAAAATGGCTTAACTTTATCTCAATTATAGGCACGATTTACCTATTAGTTTAAGGATTGCTCTAGGGATTTCTTTCAGTTTAGCTCAAGAACATCTTTACGGTTTACTGATACCGCATTATAGATTGAACTCGGCGGTGTTGCTTTTCTCCTATTTGCCGCCCTACTTTAAACCTACCACAACGGTGATGAACGACATGACGAGATGTGATGGTGTTTCAAGGAAGTATGCACGACCGTCCCTTACAACCTCCCTCCATATAGAACCGGTCTGTTCCTGCCAACCTTGAAGTAATAACTTGCTTACCCTTCCTTCCCTTGATAATTATCCAACGTGTTTCTGAACTCACTTAGATTTGACATCATCAACTTTTTCTTGTCCGAATCTTTCTTTAATAGCCATAAGAGCTTGACACATTCATTATTAAGATTCATTTTCTCTCATTCGCCCCCGCAGCTCTTACACGCCCATACAGGCGACTATCATGGATCCATCACTGCGTCCTGCCATGGACCGATTTTTGACGATGATTGAGATGACTGGTAGAGTTCCATGTTATGGCCGCTTGATAGTCCACTTCCCTCACGGTACGGAAACATTCGACGTATCTCCGGGATTTGACATCAACAACCCCATCCCCGGCACCCAGGGCATGCGTTTCACCCAGTGTCGTCTTGAATGGCAGGGAGCCGACGACCCTGACTTGCAGACCCACGCCGGGGCACTCGATCACCAGAGAGATATATCTGACGGGAACGGATTGGAACAAGCGTCTCATCCTGTCCACCACCACTCGGTGATTGATCAAGTTGTTTCTCCCCATGGGCCAAGGCGGAGGCCGCTTACTGATGCGGACACCCCTCGGAGACCTTTGTACTCATCTCCTCGCCGGCAATCACACACCTCTGACTCGCCTCAGACGCCATCGGACTCTTTACCCCCTCGACGGCCACTTTCATCCGCTGTGAGGACGTTCTCTGACACTCACACCGACGTTAGCGATTCAGATCAGGACATTACCGAAGTTCACGTCGAACATCCACGCATGAGCAATGTCGAGCCCCCAAGGCCTACCCGACAAAGCAGGGACCAGCAACATCTACACAGAGAAGGTATACTCCCAAGCCGTAAGACCGCCCGACTGGAGGAACGATGCCCAGTCTGTGGGGGGAGGGCTTCCCGATCGTCCCGCAAGGTCCGGCTCTCATGCGTCGTAGACGACAACGACTTCCCCTGGATGGACCCTGAGCGCTGCTACTCTTGCACTTAGGCGGTGTCATATACGCTCGCGACTACAGATGAGCGTCTTTGGGCGAGGGAATCTCCGCTGAAAAGGTCTCGTCAAGAATCACAAGATCCAGTGAGCAATAAGCAACAGCGTAAATCTGCATCCATCTTGGGTCTTTCTGAGAACATCGAAAACCCCTGACGCTCGGAAGAGGAACTTGAAGTGCCACCAAAATCGCGAGTGATCAGTCTTAAGGATGGTAAATATTGGGGGGATGGAATTGCGAGTTGAGAGCGAAATTTGGATACGTCAAGCGGCCTGGAAATATGACATTTGTACGACCAGTGCGCTTGAGTTGATACTGGTTTCTGAAATAGCGTTGTGAGAACTATTAATAAATTTCCTGAAGACTTTGAACAGTGAATGAAGTGATAATTAGGCAGGCTCGTTGTATTGATCTAGTGAGGACCTGGTCTTTGATTCGATATTGTTTTCGAGTAGGCGATGCCTTCATCGAACACTAACGACTCTCCCCTATCACAAGGTGCTAGTGGCCCTTACATCCTAATATGAACTTCAAGTAATTTTTAGAGCATTACTTAGACTAAGCTCTAAGACATCTAGGATAGTATCATTAATTCCCTAAAACATGACTTAGTAAGATAAAGTTGAAAGATGAAGCGTTTATAGGGCCTATTGCATGCTTTCATCCCTTGAGAATGTAATCACCAGGAACGTGGCTATTTTCTAGCTAGTCTATGAGGCTCAAAGAATCTAGATAATCCAAAATAGAATTACCCTTCATAGACATATGTTATGGTCTTTTCATGCTATGCGGACTATCGTACCTGAGCCTGGTATATTAGGGCGTGGAGAAGAAATAACAACCTCAAATAGGGGAAGCTCGATGCAACAGTGAAGGATGTATTAAGAAACACTGAAAAGGGATGATAAAGTCTACGCGGAGCTATTGAAACCTAACCTCATCTTCACACGCACGGCCTTGGGATCAAGTGCGTTTGCTAAGGTGCTTATGAAGAGGGCGAAGCGGTATCTTTGCCCATAGCGTCTCTGGAATAACCGCGATGGGTTGACGGATATGTCTCGTGACGATGAAACTCAAAATTGACGACATACCTGACTCGTAGATAGGTTGGCGGCGTTTGTCAATGATCAGCAATGGCTAAACGAAATCAGTGTATCGAACAGAAAGATGCCAACCGGGGAGACCGACTCGTCTTGGCCGTTGATCGAGGAGTGAACTCGCGGACTGCGGAACCATAGATAGATACACGTGGTAGAGAATTCAGACCTTCCTCGGTGGCTCTTAAGCGTAAGTGGCTTTCATACTCATCTTTAAGCTACCTTAGGAATTGACTGCGAAGCACGATGTGAACGGACCGACTCAACGACTATCTTCTCTTACGCAATAGAGTCCGGCGACAGATTGAACATTTTGGAGAAGATGATAGGAGACTGGAGACTCATCGAGGCAGATCTTGGAGATTTTCGGCAGCGAAAGAGCTGGATCAACTGCGAGAAGCCTGTCCCGTTTGCGTCGACAGCCTTTCTGATGGTAGAAGGCTAATGTAAGTCGTCTTCAATCATTGGAATGCGTCTAGTGATTCAGCCATTGTGTAATGTTTTGTCTCTGGACTTGTAACGAAACTCATTGAGCATTGCACATGGCGATTGAAACATGTCTTAGAGCCCCCGCTTCATCCGTCAGGCAAAAACCCGTTTGGCTTTGGCAGTACGGCAGCGCAGTGACTCGTCCTGCATGTTCGTAATGTGACAGACGTACGACTTTGACTAGCCGTAGGTTTTCCGGCCCCCCTTGTGAGGCCAGTGGTTGAGTGACAAGCCACAATGGGTCGCGACAGGTCTAGAGCGTATCCACGCGTAGACGGTCCGGCCGGTGGGTGTCTTTGCTAGCGGGTCTGAGGGTCCGTCGATCGCTCAAATGAGGGCTTCAATGGCGTCCATCACTTGAGAGCTAGCGATGCCGCGCCGGCAGGCGTCCCACGAGGCGGCCTTTGTTGTCGTTGACGGCAGTTATTGGTGATGATGTTGATCGTGACGAGACTGTTGATGGGACGCATTTGACTCCTCGAGGGGACCTCGGAGCGATTGTGCCCAGACCCACGCCCCCTTCAGCGGCACACTCAAAGCAATCTAATCGGAATGTTGGTGATAGTTTGATCTAGAGTGCATGGCTGGGCAAGCCGGACAGATCCGATCGGCCCCCAATCGAGCGGCCGGCTCGTAATGATTCCTTTTTCTGTCATCTCGAATTCAGGGCTTCGGTCTTCGGTTGCAGAGTGGCGCTCTACCACCCGCCTTTCCCCTCTTCCCATCCTTGGCCGATGTCCCCCATCAGCTTCTTACTAGCAACGGATCAAGGAAGTACTGAACTTTGACCAGAGGCAACGGGAGATGATCCCCTTAGTGAGAGCGCTGAGTGGACTAGCCGTGGGCGTTAGTGCGGTGGGCTAGAACTCGTCGAACACGGCTCCGTCAGCGCTTGTCCAACGACAGGGAGTCTGTCATTTGTGCTAAGGCGAGTCCACGGGGGACGAGATCCATGAGCCGGAGCGAAACCTTTCAGCTGATTTGGTGAGAATGGAAAACGAACCATAACCTCAGGTGCGACGAGATGCAAAGAGTACGTACTTGTATTGCTGGCTACCTAACGTACCTTAGGTCTGGCAGGCGCTACCCATGCTACTGATTGCCTGCTCATGCCGCTTCGAGACCCATTCCCGCACCTACAGGGTCAACTTTTCATGTGCTTCTGCTGCATGTCTTGCATTTCCCTCGTTTTCCCTCTTTTCTCCTCTGCTCTCACCCTGGTATCCTCCAACCTTCCATCATCCAGTGAAGCCAAGACGCCTATTGTCAATCACCGACGAACCAACCGCCGATAGGTCCCCACAATTCCCCATCTGCCGCATCTTTTCGGGCCATCCCTCTTCTCCCGTTGGTGAACCACGGACCTCGAGCAGACCAAGAAGAAGTCGTTCGAAATATGATAGGTGATAGAATTGGCCTGTAGGAGCGAAGGTTGTCGTGTTGTGACCTGTCAAACGGCCGGACGAGAGAGAGGGTGCTTGGGGCGGCCCCCCGGTCAGATTCTGCCCGCATTGGAGAAGACCGCAACGATTGTCTTCATCCAACGACATCACCATATTATCGAGGTTGAGCGACGCATGAGGGAGTCGGGGATTGATTAGATCGATTGACTGATTCATTTCACTGTTTTTTACCCTTTGGTTCGATATCACGGGCACAGGTTCGTCATTTCTGCTTTATTGGCCTCTCTCCTTATTCTAACCAAATTGACGTTACACGGATCGTCCGGTCGCGCTCGTTCACTAACATCCAGCCCTTTTAGAGCTCTCAAGCCTCGCCTGGCGACAGCCTCGTGAGAAAACGTACGACATACCACTCTTCTAGGAAAGATTTGGTTCTTTCTCCTGGAGAAAACCCTAATAAAACCACCGCCTGACTACAATCAGCAGTCTTCATTAGTGACGCGACCCGACTATGTGCCGCATGGTCGTCTTCGCAGGCGACTGCACCCGCTGTGGCGACAATTTCACTTGGACCGAACTCTCACAAGAATTATCATGTCTCGAAGCCAAGAATAAGGGAGCATTTGGCGAATGCAGCCGGGGCATAGCGGTCGAGGAACACAGTTTCGATCAAGAATGCGATCGTTGCGCCGACGAGGACGAGGGAATAGGCGACCTAGAACCGGACATAGCAGCGATGGACAACGACGCAACACTCGTGCAGGGCACACTAGGGAAGAGGACAGCAGAGGAACACGACGAGACGAGCGGAGATCGCAAGAAACAGAAAACTTGATGGCGCATGTCCGCCACCATCGATATTCAGCCATGCATGACATAACATGAACATGGGAAAGCGGGCCGGTGTTTGTGAGCTCCATGGAGTCGAGGGAATGTTAGTGGGCGATTCTGTTCTTTTGACGGCGTTATTGAGGTGTTCGATTCAGCAGTGAAACTGGGGTATGGGCGAGCGTCGAGCGACTATTTGATACCGCAGCTGGCTGGGCTGGGCCACGGGTCGGCGTTTTTGGGGACATTTATGTATTGTAGTTTACGAAGTTTATGATATGTGCTCATGACGGGTGACGAGAAAGCGGTAATACGTATATTATATGCAGATCCTCGGACAATGTGGTATGGATTGGACGGAGCTCTGATGGGGTTGTACTGAAAGATTCGAGGAACCTAGAAAAGAGGCTGATGCCAAAAAAGTGCTAGACATCTGATTCTGGGGCTATGTTCCTTCGCGATCGTACTTCTATACTAAACTAGACGACACCCACACTTCTATCTTGATTAGGAGATTATTACGACCTTCAAGCCTCTCCCCCCTCCCACGTTTCCTTCACAGCCCTCCAATATCTCTCCGCATCAACTCTTATATGCGCAACATGCCTACCACCCTCAAACCTCTCCAACCTAACCTTTGCCCCTTCCCCATTCTCCTCCGACAAACCCCTCGCCTCCGCCGCATGCCTCTCAACGTCCCTCCAATCGACCGCTACATCCCCGGTCCCATACACATACATCCTCCGCACCTCACCGACCATCTTCTCCTTGGTGTTCAACCTTGCAGCGTTGCTGTCTTGTGGCGCGGGGTACCCCCATGGTATGTAGAGGAGCCAGGCTGTGGCGATGAGGAGGTGCGCGAAGGGAGACATCCAGGATGGTAAGGCGAGAGCGATGGCGTGGTGGTTGCGGCCCCAGTGGAAGTAGCCCGGGCAGGAGTCGAGGATGAGGACGTGTCGTGGGATGGGTTGTAAGCATTGAGAGAGGATATCTAAGAGGGTTGTGCTTGTGGTGACGCCGCCGTTGGAGAAGATATGGACCAAGAACTTGACGTCTTCCTTCCATTTGCCCTCCTCCCCCTTCCCCTGAACGTCTCCCCTATTCTCATCACTATGCCCTTTGTCCCCTGCACCAATTTCGCCTACTAGCTCCTTCAAAACCTCTATAGCAGGCTGCATAACCTTCCTCCTCAAAGCCGGCCTCAGGATCAGCTCCAACGAGCACCGAATTACCAGAATCCGTGACGTCGGGAAGAGCAGTCGGTATTGTGCGATGTATTTGGCAATGTGGACGTCGCGGGCGTCCATCCAGGTCAGGAGGAGAATGAGACGCGGGTCTTTGGGGGACTGAGGGACGGAGGGGTCGAGGAAGTGCGTGTTGGGACTGAGGCGAGCCATGAAACCTAGAGGCGCGGTGGCCGGTGGCGTTGATGTTGGCGAAGCCATACTGAATGATCCTCGACACTCCGAGCTTGGGTCGGAACAAAATCTTCGAAACGGAGGAGAGTAATCAAGATGTATATGCGCACTCTGGACGCTCGCTAATTTACGCTGTACCACAGAAAACTCTCCAGAATTCCGTTAGCGAAAAGGGAAGACTTGGGAGAGTTCGCCTGACTTATAAGGGGCCGGGGGAAGAAAGGAGTGCGGTGGTAGGCCGGATCGGTAGTTTGGATATAATTAGCCCGAATTGTGCCAAGACGGAGCCGTGGAGCGGACCCGTAACTCCGTGGCCCCGGCGGGTGGATTTGCTGGTCCGGAGGGAGACGGAATTCGGAATTGACGTAGGGCTGAGAGGGTTTGATGTTCGCCATATTAAAGATGAGATGGATATTTTAAAGAAGTCTATTGTTTCACACGCTACTGTCTATAAATAATCATGTTTCATCTCTACCCGATTATAGTTGAATGGCCAGAGCATCACTCCAGAACCCCCATAATCTCCCTTTCAACAACATCAAACACCTTCATAGCCTCATTCTCCCTTCTCACCTCTTCCACCCGTTCCTTGAACCTCCCATCCGCCAACACCTCCTCCACACCCTCCCTCACTTGTTCTGGCGTCGGCGTTCCCGTTCGCAGATTGACCGCCACGCCCGACCACTCTCCACGCATCGCAATCTCTGGCTTGTCCTCCGTCTCGCCGGCTAGGATCATCGGAACGCCGTTCGCCACCCCGTGGAGGAAGCCGCCATAACCTGCATTCATTACGAAGACGGATGTGTAGGGGAGGATGGCGTCGTAAGGAAGGTAGTCGATTACGTGGGTGTTGGAAGGGATGAAGACGGAATCGGGGAGGGTGACGTTGCGTTGGCCGAGGATGGCGATGACGACGAGGTCGTCGCGGTCGGCGAGAGCTTGGATGGCTGGAATGATGAGGTCGGGGTAGTTGGTTGCAACTGTACCCTGGGTTACTGTCACAATCTTCTTGTCGCCCTTCGTCACTTCATCCCACCACTCGGGATACACAAAGTTAGGGGATACCGGCTTAGGGGTAAGGCAGCCAGCGAATTTGACGTTGGAGGGCATATCCGAACGGGGATACTCGAGGCTGGGCGGACACATCTGCAGCGTGACGTCGTGGATGAGCATCCAGTGATGGAAGGGAACCTCAGGCTCTAGGACCTCCGTTGCTCCAAGCTTCTTCAACAACTCTGTCTGCTGGGCGATGGGCTCGGCACACGGTCCGGCAACCATCATCTGGTTAAGGAGCGCGTTTCTAGCACGGCCGGATTCGGAAGAGTCTGGGGGGAGGCCAGGGCCACATGGGCCAGTGTCGATGCTGGTGGCCATGTATGGGACGACGTGTATATTGACGACCTTGGGGCGGGTGGTAAAGCCCTTGGGCAAGGGGGCGCCGAGAATGAGAGGGATGACACCCATGTAGCAGGTCTCAGGAACGAGGACGATCTCCCGAGTTGAGTCTTCCTTGCGTAGTCTTTCCAGAACCTCTTTAAGGACCTCCCATCGGTAGGGAATTTGTCCAATGAAGATGTGCTTCAAATCCCATAGAAGTCTTGGGATTCCCGGGGGAACAGCGTTGCGCTCAGTAACCATCTTCGGGTTGAACATGGGTGCAATAGGCACATAGTCGGCCCCGATGGCCTTGATTTGCTCTTCGAACTGGCCGCCGGCGATGAACGTCAGACTAAAGCCGCGCTTGATCAAGTCGCCGGCTATGCGCACCAGCGGGATCGTGTGTCCATCTGCTGGAGCCGAGCAGAAAACAAGGTATGGTTTCGTGGTGGAGTTGACATCGATGACAGTGGTTTTCTTGATACCGTCGGCCAGACTGGCCAAGGCATCGGCGTTGATACTCATGATTGGAGAGTATTTGAAGGATTGTACGACGATCTTGGGAGAAAGGGGGAGGACGTAGGGGAGTCGTTGATGACAGATGCTGATAACCAGAACGCTAAGAAGGATAGAGACGATGGAGAAGAAACGAGACGAAGCATCGGGAGATGCTGTGGTTTTCTAGTCGACGATCCCGTCAACTCACCCTGAATCACTATACAATCCACCCCCCTTTTACAACAACCCAACGATTGTTATCGGTCGGCCGCCCTGGCTTACACAGTCCCTAGTCGGAAATGTGATGAGAGATTTTGGGATCAAGTAGATTGACCAGGGGCAAGGTGGCCGAAGCAAAGCCTCAAAGCCCATCAGCGCTTCGGTACCAACAACCCCAGACACATCATGGAGGTTTGGATCGGTCTCCTCGGTTAGTTGTAGGCGGAGGGCAAATCCTCATCCGCGCCTGGGCATCAGCCCTAGACTGGATGATCACGATGGTGGGTACCTATCTCATTGGCGACGACTATTGTAAGCACCTTGAATGGATAGAGAGAGAGAGGCGAAGACACTAGTCAGGGCGGTTGGTGCTGATGGACTTCGCCGCAACCTAAGGCGAAATGGGGTTGAGAGAAGACACCGCCCTATCTTGTAAGTTTGCGTGGCGGATGCAGTGCTTACTTTCGGCCGCCGCCGCATTTTCGGGTGAGATCTCTGATTGCTAAGTCTTAGCAACGACCCGAATGAGGAAAGTCGGCTTTTCCGTACCAACTCTATGGAAAAGCTTACATTGGAGCGATGCTACAATGCAATCTTGGTTCTACAGATTGCTTAGATCCCATGTGATGACGGGCCGTTTAGAAAGTGGCATCGTGACTAGCGCCATGAAGCTCAAAGGTCCCGACATTCTCCACACCAGGCAATAAGCTTTTGAGTAGACATTCGAGCGCAAAAATAGAATAGGCTTAACGTCTAAGGTTAAGGAACGGGTACCCGTGGCTGAGGCTGAGTTCAACATTCGGATCAACAACATCCGCAATGAAGTCTCACTTGCAGATCTTCCACCTGGCCTCTACGACACATTCGTCATCCAGTCTGCCTTGGTCAAGAATAATGCCTCGAGTGGCATCTGTCTGTCGTCGCCTCTCCGCTGAAGTTCGGGAGAGGGAATTCTCGTATTCTCGTATACCTGAGAAAAGAGTGCAACCATGCATCGAATGGTTCATTGGAGAGGTAAAGATGAATCTCGTATCCGCTGGATGACGCGACTGAAACGACTTGTATTCCATCGGATGGCCGTTGCCACAGATTTATAAAGGCCTACAAACATTTTAGTCAGAGAGAGTTCGGGGGCCTTGTGTCTAGCATGACAATCCAGTTCCACTTACATCCCATCAGACACCAGTTTCATGATTTGCGACCATTCCAAGCCGGCAGTCTCTCCCGGGTACTAGAACTTGATAGGTGCCGCACGACTGACGTTTGCAGCCATGCTACACAGCATCGTCGAGATCGGCTTGTGTAGCTTTAACAAGCGATGAGAGGAATGTTGAGAGCAACTGCGTTGGGTTTGAGAAACTGTAGTAGATCAGGACAGTGGTTTTGACTAAGTGAATATGATCCTTCAGCTCAGCAATTTCGTTAAGACGTGCATGGCTGAATATCAGTGCTTGATGCTACCATGCCGTTGCATACTTTGAGCGAGCATGGACGAGATGGTTACTACGCTAGGAGCCCCTATAGGTACTATAGCTCAACCAGTCTAACTTGATTGTTACACAGCATGCTTTGACGGGATCAGTAGCATATGACAGGCACAGCTAGCCGTAATCAGTTGATCCTGGCGGTCCGGAGGTCAACCGAGCGTGTGCAGGGGTACACCGCACATAGACTTCCTAATAGACGTCTGAATCACAAGATCGCTAATGAATATGATGAAGTTAACAAAGCTCTTAATCCCAATTTTATCACCTAGGGCTATAGGTTAATTTAGGAATGATGTGTACTTTGATGCATAGATGTAATTAGTCCTCGGAACTCACCTCGTGGTAGGCATGTTAAAAGTCGAGGTGTTTGGGAAGACAAGTATCGTCAAAATGGGAGGATATGAACACCTAACCTGGGACAGCTCGCCGCCCAAGTGATCTTTCCCTCAGGTCACTGCCGTGGTCTTTCAAGAATCAGTGCGACACTCCCCGTTCACCAGTCCTCGGGACGACAATGACCCCTAGAGCTTGGCGTGTCACGGAGGGTAACAGAGGAGCGGTATGGAGGTCACTTTTAGTAAACCAACCGTAGTCATAGGCTTTATATGACTCAAAACAGTTGAGCTCAGATGCACTACCCGTTGAAAGATATGTTAACGCACACCTACGTCTCATCCGACGTCTTTCGTGTTTGCTCCTCACCCGAAGCCGCAAGCAAACAAGAGCACTCAGTTCGCAAGGCAGTGGCAGGTTGTAGCCGCTCTCCCGCGTTGCCCAAGAGCCATTTCCCTTAGTTATAGGAGAGTCAAACTCTTTCATATAACTCTTGCCGGGGAGATTCATGTCAAGTTTCTCATTCTGAGTGCTGGGCCTTCCCCAGCCGCAATCATCATGAAGCGCATACACTCCCTTGTCTCGTTTCTGGGCTTCGCTCTACCCGCGTGCACGGGGGTCCCTGGGATCGAGATCCGGCGTGAAGATTGGGATCTCTCGAGGCCGATGAACGGCCTCACTTTCGAACGAGCCAAAGCTGTGATTCCAGCTACACCAGACCGCCCCAGTGTCTACTTTACACGACTCAGGGATGTCCAAGGAAAGGTCAAGTTTCAAGAGCATTCTATAATGTCCGCCCTGCGTCGAACTGGTCACACAAAGCGTAGGAAGGTTTCCGGCCACTGGCAGAATATTAGCGCCGTTGGCGAGTTCTCCAGTCAATATGCTATCCAATGCAGCTGGGATGGCACGCCGGTGTGGTTGCTCTTCGATACCGGGAGTTCAGACACATGGGCCGCGAAGTCGGATTTCATGTGCGAAGACAGTGTAGGAAGTCGGTATTCGCAAGCTGCGTGTGGTTTTGGCAGACCCTACATTGAGAATTTCGGCCATGGTGAGATTGATGGCATGCACTTCTATCTCGAGTATGGAGATGGGGAGAAAGTATCTGGCCCGATGGGCCACTCGGATATCTCATGCGGCGGCCTGTTGGTATCCGATCAGCAGGTTGGCCTGGCCAACAAAACCTTTTGGACCGGTAACAACGCCACCGTGGGAATTCTTGGTCTTGCGTATCCATCCATCACCAGTGGCTACTACGGCGAACTAGGCGAGGAAACCCCCTACAACGCCATCCCATACACGCCTTTCCTAACAAAGGCCATCGCTCAAGGCTCAATTGACCCTGTTTTCAGCGTTGCGATTGTAAGAAACTCAAGCGCGGGAGTACTAGCTTGGGGAGGACTGCCACCTATTTCTTTCAAGACGGGGCCAATTGGAAAAGCCGATCTTATAATTGCAAGTTTGCCACATTTGGGAGACCTTAAACTTTGCTGACAGCTCCAAAGGCAAACCTGATCAACCAGGAACAAACGGCGTGGCAGTACTCCTACTACACCATCCTTCCGGACGGTTTCAAATGGGGACTCACAACGGATACCACCAAGTATCCCTTCATCGTCGACACGGGCACGTCCATGATGTTCCTGCCACCTCGTGAGCTCAACTTTTCAAGTCATAATTTGTTGATGCTGATTCCTGAGTACAGCACTGGCCGAGGCGATTGCTGCATCCTTTTCACCTCAAGCCGTTTATCTTTTCCAGCATTCTCAATACTTTGCGCCATGTGACTCCATACCATCCAGGTTTGCTGTCATCATTGGGGGTGTTGATTTCTGGATTAATCCGGTCGACATGATTAATCAGAAGCTCATCGACCCCCTGACAGGATACTGTGCTGTTTCTGTAACCACGGGAGGGGACGGTCCGTTTATCCTTGGAGATGTGTTTCTTCAAAATGTAGTAGCCGTATTCGATGTTGGGGCTGCAGAGATGCGATTCTATCCACGGGAGTAATATGTACTGCACCCATCATGCGAGGGGCGTGAAAGTCAACTTTTAGTCTATCAGACTAGGCTGCCGATAACAAAGTGCATGCGTCAGCCGCTGGGAGGGACAACGTGTTGGGCAATAAATGGACGGATAAATCGCTAATTAATGGTGGATAGTTGAAGTGCCGTTGTACAGCGATCGAGGTCGACAAGTTAGAGCAAACAAGGCGAGGGTGATAGCTAATAAACCAATTTGTCTGACAAGTCGTTGTGATCGAAATAATGGGCATTTGGAGGAAGATGCTGATCCATGTAATGTCAAAACGTTAGAGGTCGCACAACAGGAGCTTATCGTAAGGAGGAGAGAATGGATCTGTTGGTGGTTATTGGCGAGGCGAGACACCATCGAACGGGATCTTATCGCGATAACGAACCCCCAAGCGTTCCTGCTCTGGCACCGACATTGCGCCTTCCTTACTTGACCAACAACAAAGAGTCATTACCTGCTTGAAGGGAAAGAGCAAACAGCGGCATTTATATCCTCAGGCGCACACATAAGTGCCCTTCTCGCTGTTGTCTTTTTGACGTTCCGATTCATCACCAAGTTTTCGACAACTCCCTCGCCGACCCCGAGGCCGCAATATTACCCCTCCCCGTTCAGGCGAGCATATTTGTGAAGCTTTCTTTGATAGCATGAGAGGCGTCTCAGCAGGACCGCCGTCACCCGCACCGGGCCGGGCTCGCGGGAACACATGGAGCTTCAGCAAGGTGAGCGCAATTTTCCCCTGTCGTCAAACACCAACAGATATCCTTGGTCAATCATCATGCGCGGGCGAAGTCGGCCTGCGATCCCTTCGCCCTTGAATCCATCAAGTGACTTTGACCGAGCCGCAAGGGCGGTGTGAGAGCACGGTGTTGAGCACGGAGATGGCCATTTAGCATTAGCTTGCAAACAGGGGTCCACACGTCCCTGGCGCCGGGTGGGCAAAGCTGCCGCCGACTGGCCTAGCCAAGGCCCAATATACGAGAAAGGCAATCCGAAAGCTCGAGGAAGTTGTCCCCGAGGTGTGAAGTCCTTTCATTCCCAGGTCAGAAGACGGCGAAGTCGCGTTATTGGGTATCCATGCATCGGATGAGAGCACCTCGTTCAAGTCCTCCTTACGTGATGCCTCGTGGAAGACGACCTTCCGGGGCCGACACCGACGATATGAGGAGACAACATGAATGACACGACGGAGGTGGAAGTGGTGCCAAATCGGACAGAGCCGGGGCGGGAGAGGGTCTCGTGGACGGTTCCCGGTGGCTGTTCCTGCAGCTCACTCTCAGGCAGAGAGTCTTTGATGGATGAACAGCTGGCATGCAACGGGGACGGAACCGGGAATGGTCGATAGTGCCACAGGTCATGGTATTGTTCGCTGTTCGGTCACCGGAGAGGTGGCTGCTCGGTACAATTGACAGCGGCCATGGCCAGGACTGAGTTTGGCTAACCAAGGCTTCTCGTCCTGGCTAACAACCAACCCTGTTCGAAGCTCCAGATCTTGGGATCGAGATTGAATCTTATATTGGCTCTTAAATGCACTTCTTCCCATGCCCGGGAGTATTCGGAGGCGGCTTCAAGCATTCTGATGCAGATTGCCAGCTCTTTGATCTCACCACCCTCGGCAACGAGGAAAAAAAGAGTGGAGTTCGGATACCTGACGAGGGGAAAGCTCGCCAGTGAGGGGCATGAGGGGCATCGATCTAGGGACTCTTTGGCCACTGGCATCCCTCTGACACTAACTAGACAGGGCTGCCCACGGACCACAGGGACCTCAAGACCGAAATCATAGGACGCCACAGGCGGGGTGGACAAGTATTGCCGTTGCCCGTGGAGCCTGGATTGGCCTGTCACGAGCATGCCATCCATTCATCGTCATCTAACGGACCTGGATCTCGACGAAAAGAAGGCTCTCTTACTGACTCCATCAACCCGGCCGTTACTGTCCCGGGTCTCTCCCATCTATCTTGTCTTTTTTGCTTCTTTGCACATCAATTCCATTCAAAAGACGCCTTTCACCCCGCCGTTTCTCGTTGTTCATACTATTGTTGATCCCATTCTTCCTCCGGCCCGTCCCCTACCATTGCCCAGCGGCCAGTCACCTACTTGCCAGGCTCAAGTGCCACAGCTTCTTTACTGCAGTGCAGCTTGATACAAGCGACCGGAAAAGAGAAATCGAATTGACTGAGACCTTGACAAGTGGTCGACTTGATTGATCGTGATTCGGCATTGGCTTTGGACGTGGCACCCATCGCATCGCATCGCATTGGCGATTGGATCACATCACATCGCAACACCCCATTCACACACTTGGTTGCAGCTGCCCCTCGCCCTGGCAAAGCTGCCTCACGCGATCGAAAATCCACCCAGAGACTGTATTCAGATTCTCCTGCCGCCAATTGATCATCCTCAGCTCTTCTCGATTCATGTCTCTGTAGTATTGGCGGACTTAACCCTTACATCTACCTTTCACCTTCGATTGCGATCGCAAGACCGCTAAAGAGCTTGAAAATGCCTTCCAGGACTAACGGCGTAGGAGTTCAGGTCGAGGACACCAAGATATGTGTCGTCATGGTGGGCCTACCGGCGAGAGGGAAGAGTTACATAGCACAGAGAGGTGAGATACTGCCTGCCTCTCGTTTTCCCCTTGCTATTTGACCTGATCCCTCGTTCCCATTTCGCCCGCGCTGTTGCAAACGGTATAACTAATTTGGTTGATGTGTGCAGCGCAGCGCTACCTGCAGTGGCTCTCCATCCCAGCCCAGACTTTCAACGTCGGCAACTATCGGCGTAACGATGCACCCCAGCCGACTGCCGACTTCTTCGACACCAATAACGCCGAAGGCGAGCGGAAACGCCGCGCCGCAGCGGAGGCTGCCGTTGCCGATATGTTAGCTTGGTTCCGATCTGGCGGCGTGGTCGGCATCTTTGATGCTACCAACTCAACCCAGGACCGGAGAAGGTGGATCCGCGAGACCTGCAGTGCCCACGGTGTCGAGACGCTCTTCGTTGAGAGCAAGTGCGACGATGAAGCGCTCATTATGGCCAATATCCGAGATGTCAAGACCACCAGCCCAGATTATCGCGGCCAAGACCCGGAGGCTGCCGCACTCGACTTCCGCAACCGCATTCGCAATTATGAGAAAGTCTACAGGACTATTGACGCCAATGGCGATGAGGCCGATCTTACATATCTCAAAATCATGGATGTTGGCAAACAAGTCATTATCAGCCGCATTCAGGATTATCTTCAGAGCCGGATTGTCTATTATCTCATGAATCTACATATCAGGCCTCGCTCTGTCTGGCTATCAAGAGTAAGGGAAAATCCTATCCTAAATTCTTACGGCTACCTAACCATTCATAGCACGGAGAATCACTGTATAACTTGGATGGAAGGATTGGTGGAGACACACTTCTATCACCTCGAGGCGAGCAATATGCAAGAAAACTTCCTGAGCTGGTCCGAAAGTCTGTCGGGGTATGTTTGGCTGCTCTTTCTTTTTCTGCCGTTAATATTGACTTGCTTTCAGGACGATCGCCCTTTGACTGTGTGGACTTCAACACTACGACGAACTATTGCTACGGCACGCTTCCTTCCTGCGCACTACAACCAGCTGCAATGGAAGGCCCTTGATGAACTTGACTCTGGCGTCTGCGACGGTCTTACGTACCAGGAGATTAAAGACCGATATCCCGAGGACTTTGCCGCCCGTGACGAAGACAAATACAACTACCGCTACCGTGGTGGCGAGTCGTATCGCGACGTCGTTATTCGCCTCGAGCCCATCATCATGGAGCTGGAACGAAGCGAGGATATTCTCATTGTTACGCACCAAGCAGTCCTACGATGCATCTATGCATACTTCATGAAGAAGGATCAAGCCAAGAGTCCTTGGATGAATGTTCCTCTTCACACTCTCATTAAACTGACGCCCCGGGCGTACGGTACCGACGAGGTGCGTTATGAGGCCAATATCCCCGCTGTCAGCACCTGGAGAGGCAAAGGCAGCACGGCCAAGCATGAGAACCCGGTTCCAGAGAGCCTATAGGACAATTCAGAGGAGTACAACGAAGACCTACCAAAGACTCCCGGGTCTAATAATAATAAATCATACGACAAACTACGAAGTGGACGGGTACGTTGAATTGGTGCTGTTAAATGGATTTTTCGACCGGAAAGAGGCACTCGCATTATGGGTAGGCAGGCTAGCATAAAATGGCAAAGGAAAACCTGATGACCATGGACGAATAGGGGGGGGGGGGGGGGGAGAGGAAAGGATATTTTAGCCAAGGATTCGTTCACGTTATCATGACCGGTCCAAGGGGCGTCAGGGCGGCTCTGTACATTGATACGATTCCTACGTCAGGTTTGGAGTATTGATCTAGCTTTGGGATGAAAGATAAGACATGGCTCAAATCAAACGGTTGGAACTTAAATGGTTATACATGGAGTATGACAGTAAATACTATGTTTGGATCTTTATTTACTTCGTCGGACTATCAAGACTATTGTATCCATAACGATGTCGAAACTGTGCCTCCTGGCTGCTCGCACTCGACCTGCTTTCTTGCATGCATCATCCTAACGTAGCAGGTTACCCGCGTATGAACCCCGCTCTTCTCATGACAAATCTCGTTCGATAGCCGAACCGGTCGAGATGTATCGTGGGGTATTGGGGCGCGCGGGCGGGGATCTCGCTCGGCAGATTACAGCGTGGTGTTGCAGCTTTGGCAGCAAGTGAGCTCAGGTGGTGCCAAACAGGGCCAGGGCCATACTGGGAGATGCTGGTGAAGTTGTTCCATGGAGGTGAATCTCCCAGGCATGTCGAATGAAGGCGTTGGGTTTCGGACATGGTCTCGGGCGGTGGGGCCGTTGTTCGCCGGAGTGGGGATTCGACACCGGGTTTCCTTGTCTAGGCGACTATTCCAGGTAATGGCAGTGTGGGAGTGTCTGGATCGACCGATCGTTGAATCTGGAAAGATGAAGGCGGGGAAGTGGTAGCATCGGCTCGGTTACTCGCAGGACGCGTGCCAGCAACCAAGCCCAAGCAGCGGTTTGGGCATCAGCTGCTCCCCAGAGTCTTGGCTGCAGATGAGGTTGAAAGCTTGTCTGCGGGGAAGTTGTCAGAGTATGAGGTTGCGATGCCATCAGGACTCAACCGCAATAGAAGCATCAGAGACACACTGTAGGCCCGAGATTACCAGCGATGATGCTGTTGCTGTACAACGCAGACGACTTCTGGACGACAGATTATTGTTTCATAGTGACGCTTCTGCCCGAGCCCTATATCTATCCTCCTTTGCCGATCATACTCCCCGATATTATACCTTGGGCATTGTGACACGCCTGACCTCCAGTCTGGGATAAGTGCATGGATCAGCAACCCGTTGCGGTCCGTGGCATGTTGGTCCTGGCACATCTTGCGGGAGGGAAGCTCCTAGAGTCCATCGTACAGTTTCCCACCTCCTAGTAAATCGATCTGGTGGATGCTTGCTTTCATCAGCCCCTCGTCCTTTTCATTCCTGGTGGTCATTGCTTCTGCTTGAATTTCCCATAGAGCTCGGTAAACTTGACATTGCCACAGCTGAATCCCTTCCATTATAGCGTGAACCCCAAGAGAGCCTGTATGGTCGAAATACCTCGGTCCGCGCGGCTTTCTTGGGCGGGTGTATGCTGGAAATGTCATTTTGAGGCTGGTTCATGCCACGATGGTCGCCAAGCCGCATTGGCCAGAGCCGCCGAAGCCTTCCAGTTGTAGGTGCTATTACGTTTGCATGGTCGGGCAGATTAGCGGTTGGGAGTACAGAGCTCTCATGGTGTGAAAGATGGGCATTGTGGCAGGCGCAATGGCAGGCAGGGCCGAGGCCCGCAGCTTTGACGATCTTCGCGATGAGGTCGGCCATCCATAGCTCAATGTGGAGCTTCACGAGATAGGCAAGTGGGTGGAAGAGGACATATCTATCAACAGTAAGCAAATTGGGCCTAGTAAGTGTATGCCGTACTTACAAGAAGGTATTTCCAAGCGACATCATGCCAATAATCAAGAGCTAATAGGTTAGACAACGCTAAATAGGACTTTGAGGTTGCAAGAGGTCCTTACATCCATGCTAATGGAGATTCCAATCATAACTAGATTAAAGCGGTAGAGGACAATATATCTAGTGAGGCCGTAAGAGATCAAAGATGACCGGACAAGGTAGACAAAGTAAAGGTTAAGGCCAGCATCAACGAGAGCGAAGATACCCTTCTCAACACGGTCCCAGATGTCGTTTAGATGCTGCCATCTGTGGCTAATTTGTAATCTCGCTGGAATCCAGATGCAGAATACGGAAATGTTTATCATGGCTAGGAGAAAAAATATGCCCCATCTGAGGCGGCGGACAATAGTTCGGGACACGGCGAGCAGGGCAATTCGGTTGACGATAATCTGCATGATGCAGTGAATCTGGAAGACCCAGAGGAAAACTACATGTAACATTAGACTCGCGTTCTTGATAGGGCAAATCCAAGCCACTCACGAAGGAAGAAGAAAAACTCGAAGCTGAACTGGTCAACAGGGATTCCAGAGAAGGTCATCAATCGAGAGAGCAACTCACCTAGGTGGAATTGACAGGTAGACATAACCCCAGCCCAAACCACCGATAATAGTGCTAGCGATCAATTCGAGCCAGATGAGGACCATGTAAGTGTTCACTCTTCGAGTTCGTTGCCATTGGTGGTATGTCTGGTTTCCAGCCCTGATCACACCAAAGAGACTCAGCCCTAGGGAAAACCCCCATACGATACTGACGATAACCTCGTCGTGGCGAGTTGGGATGTTGGGGTGAAACCAAGGTGGAATGAGCGTGCCTGGCATTGTACCATGGCGTTGAATGCCTATTCCATCAATGTGAAGCCGCAATGCAGATCCGAAGCCAGACGTTGAATAGCTCAAATCTAGGCGAGAAAAGTAGAGTCATATCACGAGTGTTGGAGAACTTTTCGTGATGAGTCCCAGGTTGCTGAAGCTGCATCACCGCCTTCGCAGGCCACTCATGGGTGTCTAGTGCTAGTGACTAGCTCGGGTCGGGGGTTCAATCGCCGGCGTCGACAGAGCTTGTTTCCTCGTACTGCCAGCTGGACGGTGACTCTCAACGGGGATGTGGCGTCTCACTTAGCTACATGATGGGCTGGTCTTCGTGCGTGCCGCATTAGATGACGATGGTGGCTGCGTCCTGACCAAACGGCATAGTTTGATGTCACGGAAGACGTCAAGACTTGTTGTACCCAGTAGCGGCTGTTGCGGCTTATTAGTCTCACTTGAGAGAATTCTGTTATTGTACCGACATTTTGATCCAGGTCTTGGCTGAGGCTAGACGATTTGACCTGAAATATCCCCTACGGACCGAATTGCCCCAATACCTTGTGCCCGCACCTAGATGGATGAGGAACGAGACCTTTAACGTCCCCCACCCACTAACGGACCAGTTTTTCCTCAACAACAGAGTGCACCTTTAGAGTAATTTCTTCATTTACACAACAACAACAACAACAACAACAACAACAACAATTTGCATTCATCTACAATTGATACTAATGAAGGTTTAGATGAAATTGATGACATAAATCCTCAAGTTTTAATTTCTTAACCTTTTTTGCAGTCTTGACAGGTTGTGTTATCTTCAACATAGCTTCCCGGGCTCTCTTGATAGCTGGAACCTTTGCGAACTCAGCATTTCCGTCTGTTGCAACTTTTCGCCTCTTTTTTGGCTGAAGTTCTTCATTTTGATGCTGTAATATCTTCAATTCCCTATTTCTAGCTGCCAATTCGACTCCTTGCCGGTCTAGTTGTTGCCCAATCTTCCTGAACACTAGTCTGACGATAGGATCCAACTTTGTAGTTGACGAGATGCTTGCTAGTGTTGTTCTCACTTGCATAGAGGAACGAGGTGTCTTAAAGAGACATGTTGATAGATCTTTTGCAGGCGTTGGAGGCGTAATTGGCCGCTGTTGTGTCTGTGTGACCATTGGGTTCATTAGAACCTTAGCCATGTTCACTGGCTACAATCTGGCTGCTTTGAACTCGGCATAAGCGTTGTTTTTTGTAATTGCTATGAGGCGTGCCTTATAATAGTTATAAAGGAAGGAAATCTTGCCAATTTGCATTGAATCCGTGATTGTTGCGAGGTCAGAAATAGCTGTTCGATATGCATGCTTCAGTGTCAGTGGCTAAAAACAGCAACATTAAGCGGCTGAAGAACATGAGATGTATGAGGAATAAGGAAAAGAAGAGAAAATATTGTTATTGTAGCATTTAAAGAGGGAATCTTCCGTTATATGACTGCCATGGCCATCGATAATAAGGAGGCGAGGTTCCTGCTTTCTCTTTGGCTTTGTCTCTAGAATGAACACTTGTCTAAGCCAATTCAATGCAATTTGATTATTGGTCCAGCCTCTTTCAGAGCATGTGAAGTTCCAATCCTTAAGGAGGTCCAAGTCTTCAGGGAAATATTGTTGTTGTACTGTCTTTCCTTTAAAAATGACTAAAGGAGTTAGAACTTTCCCCTCTGCCAAGATACATTCGAGTATTGAAATCCAAGAGCATGAACGAGGCTGCTTCAAAAGAGCTGCTTTCTTCTGTGAGCTTCCGAGGACGAGACCGTTGAGTCCGACTCCTTCCATCATCCCTACTTCGTCCATATTGTAGCGGTGTTTCTGTTTTATCTGTTTGATTGCCGGCATCATAAGAAGCATAAAGAATGCCTTGATAAGTTCAGTGGAAGCTCCCTTAAAACGGTCCACATCAATCTTCTTGCCTTTTAGTGTTTTGACCTCTGTATTCCGGCTCAGAAGCGCATTTAACCAGTTCTTCCCAACGCCTTCTTGATGACCGTTCTGTTGAGCAATTTGGCTAGCAAAAGCTTTGACTTGTTGATGTGAAACTGGGCAGCCGAGGGAGTCTTGTATTAGGATCCATTTGCAGAGCTGTTCTTCCTGAGCCTTAGAGAGCTTTTGGGTAACCTCATGTGCTTCTTTTCGCGTTGGACGGCCGGCAATGCGTGCCTTGAGTGTTGTACGTGATACGCCATATGCGTCAGCAGACTTGTTGATAGAAACGCCGGTCGCATGGAGATTTAATGCAGCCTGAAGATCCTTTTCGATACTCTCAGGCATGCTGAATCTAATGGTAAAGTCAGAATTGCGATAGCTTCATTTTTGGGCAAGAAAACGCGTATTGAAGATATTTGGTTATGGTGTTGAAAGTGGGAAAAAACTGGTCCGTTAGTGGGTGGGGGACGTTATTGCAGGGATCCCTGGATGTCCTATCTCTTTGCCGTTCATTGCAATTTTAGCGCCGCCTCATCAAGCTGTGCCCTTTGGCGGAAGAATACTGGCGAGGTTGTGGAGGACACTAGCACCTAATCGGTCCAGGGTAGGGATGTCGATGAGGCAACTCACTGAATTCTTCGCTTAGAGGATCGATTCCAACTTTGATGCGATGCCTTGCCAGCAGGTTGTAGTATTCAATTGTGACGTGACAAGATGAAAGAAGGACAAATATTGAGTGTTGCGAGCAGTAACGACACGTCATCTGAAGTTGTACTATCCCCTGAGGTAGCAAGCACCTGCACATGTTCCTTCCCTATTCACGATTACATTTGACCTACAAAGCAATCACGACTCACCAGGCCACTTCCCTTGTTCAGGATCCTTTAAAACCAAGCACTGAGAAGTATGCTATCTATTATCCTTATTCACTGGCCAAGTTCAGGAGAGTTAATCAGTCCAGCTGTTCGACAACTGGAACTGAGTCTTGCAGTGTTATACGATGGATCAACCACTTTCTCTACAGATGACCACCTACGGAGCCTCAAAGCTCTGATGCTACGCTATTTCGTCCCTTCGTCACGGATGAAGATGACTTCTCCAGTGATCACACAGTAATGTCAGTGTGTGTTACTTCAGTCCAGTTTTACTATAAAAGGGCCTCCTCCCTTCCCTTTGCGACAAGTTTGCTTTCTTAAACCTCATGTCATATTCTTCCTCTATTCCTATTCCGACCAAAACCTCATCTCTCATCATGGTGATGTACTACTGGCCCCAGCAGACGAACACATGGGTCTCAACACAGGCCGTAGCGGCTGTACCTGCGGTGCTAACGACAGCTACACCTGTAGCCCAGACGGTTGTTTCTCACCCGTACTTGTATTATGTTCAACCGACAGTCGTTAACTTCTACCAGCCCGCTCCCCAACCTCCTCGGATTGGACCTGTCCCAAGAGTCAAATTCCATGTCATCTTCTACGGGGGGCAGGGGCCGACCTTTTGGAGCCGAGACTTCGAACAAGCATATCAACGCCCCCCGACTCGAGACGATCTACTCATGAACTTGACTATCTTGGCACAGTCAATGGGTTTTCAGAAGCCAGTGTATGCTGGTCAAGCGAAGATTTGGGTGACGGGGAGGAGGAGCAGAGGCCTAGACATCAATACCGTCACAGGCCCTGTTCCTCCCGAGCCTTTAATCCGCACCATAGAGCTCACGCAGAATCCACGCCCAGAGGATTTCTTCATGCAGATGGCAGAGATCAGAGATAGCCAGTTAGGGGCATTTCTCATTGTCAACTGGAACACTCATGACCAGTTTGAGCGCTTGCATGCAAGGTGCGCAGACGCTCCCAACCCGAACCCGTCAAATGGGGACGGTTCTAATAGCAGGCAAGTCTGTCGCAACGACAGCAACTGCGACAACAGCAGCCCCAACAGCGTCCTCAACAGCAACAACTCCAGCAACAGCGTCGGTGGTGGTAATCAGGTGCCACCTCCTGGGGAGCCCCCGGGAAGCTCGTCATCGAGAGAGGATAGCAGTCCAGAAACGATACGACAGACTTCTCAAGTCCCAAATACCACAGCTCAACAGAGCCCTGACAAATCTGCTGGCGGTTCCTCCCCTCATCCCTCTCCTGACTCCGCAGACAACAAGGGCAAATCCTATGTGCAGGAAGGTCCTCTGCGTATCTCCCACGGGCGCGAAGAGGACGATGAGCCCGAAAGTCACCAACAGGGTGAGTTTAGGGACTTTTAGGAGTAAAGAGGGCTTCTGATGTGAATCAGAATGACGGTGAAGGTGACGTAGGCGGTGATGCCGACGGTGACGGGGCGTGATAAATGAAGGAGAGTAGCTCCTAAATGTCCACCGGTTCCAAACCTGTGATGTAGTGCAGTCCCTGTGCTATCTTTCTTGTTCTCGGTATGCTGAGAGCTCTGAGCTGGCTTCGTGGCTGATCTGGGTACGATTGCGTTGGGGCAACCGTTTAGAAGGAACACTGTATTTAAACATAGGTGTACTCGTCAAATTCAGATATATCAGCCTTAACAATTATGCTTGCATTGTTCCGGAGTCCTTCACTACTATGCCTCCTTTAGGTCCAATCAAGATGACCACGGTTCGCTCTACGGGCATCGTCCAATGTCTGATTCCAGACCGCTAGGCGCTTCAGGTCAATTTCTCCAGTACTGAGAAGAAAGTGAAAAACCTACCGTGATTAACACCTCACCTGCTCACGAGACTTCCTCTTCCCAACAATACCTAACTATGTCCTGAATCCCTTTCTTCCCCGATACCACCATGAGCATATGAATACCACCACTCCCCAAATCCCACATCCTGCATCTCCTTACTCACTGGTGTCAAGCCTGAAACCCTACCTTTAAAACTGGCCAGTATCAACCATGGACCTCTGCATCACCGACGACCCCTTCTCCTTCGAACCCCCCAAAGCAACCCCCTTCTCCCCGATCACATCCCCCAGCTCCGAATCTCTCGAGTTCCACCTCCTCATCCACAACCCTTCCGCCGAATCCTCCTTCACGCCATCCTGGGACGTCCCATCGTCCCAGCTCCGCATTCCGCGTAGCACAAAAAGGGACGAACTCCTCGCCATCCTCCGCGCCCACCTCCCGTCTCCGCCTAACCGCCCGAAGCGCCGGCCGAAGCTCGAGGCCGTCACCCTCTACTGGACGTACCGTGGCGAGATCGTGCCGCTCGAGAAGGACGAGAAGGACTGGCATTTCAAGAACGCGATTACGAAGACGGAGGTGCTGGGGAGGACGGAGGCGGAGTGGTACCTGATCAAGGAGATGATGGCGGGGTCGGAAGGGGGCTTGAAGTGTTATTTGGCGATAAGGGGGGAGAAGCAAAGCAAGAGAAATGCGTGGTGGCGTTTGGGATAGGGAGAAGCTATACTTGAAATGTGGCTGAGATCAAGCGGCTACTATAAATCACAGAAACTCGATGAACAACTGTGATCGGGATAGTTGGCAAAGGGTCGGAGATAGAATTGAGTTGAAGTTGAAGGCTTCATCTTGAAGGCTTCATTAGCGGGACTATGGTAAAGATTCCCTGGACTGTAGAACGGATGATGATATTCGAACCAGTCACTCACACCTCACAATATTCAAAGGACGCAAAAACCGCCATGAAATGGTATCCTTTAAATTCTCAACCTCAAAACTATGCAGTCCCTAATCTCCATGCCTCCCGCAGCCAAAGGCATTAGCAATAAACCAAGGTATAAATAAGTTGAAGAACACCCCAGTACCCACGCGCCAACCATTCGCAATTAAGCATCGTCCTCTTCTTATGCGTCTTCTGATACTCCTTCTTTTAATAGCCTCATGTACACCCTCCGCGGCAACAAAATGATCTGGGTCCCGTTACACTCCGGTAGACCGTTTGATCGACACACATAGTTGCTTCAGGGCCTTTGAAACCTAGACACAAAGACACAAAACAAAAAACAAAATAGCAAGATTCGACGCCATCCCCAGCTTTGTGCCTTGTAGTCGTACACGAGTAACTAAAGTCCGTTACCCAAATTAACATTTCACCCCCTTTCGCCTCCAATGACCGACATGCGCCTCTGCTGCCCATGCCAAACATCGCAATCTTGACGTTGAATCCAAACACGTTCGCGGCCGTAAGTCGTAGTAATGGCGAGACAGAAGTTTGAACAAGATGCGTATCTTCTGGCGCCTCACCTGTTGAGCCTCTGAAATGGCCGGTATATAGCTGAGCCTTAGGGCATTCCAAGACATTGCCGTGGCTGGAGTGATATATATCACGCAGGCATTAACCGCTTGGCCAATTCATGTATTTCCTGGTCGCCGTTCCGAAGAGCTGGGCTAGTTGAGTACCGAGTTGAGCCCAAGACACCACAATTCTGGAGGGTGCTAAGGTCGGAACCAAGCATTCCGGTATGTTTCGCGGACGGTCTAGATAGGGACGCAACTGCCACTCTGTTTTGGTACCGGAGCAAGATTCTTAGGCAGGGTTCCCTTTTACTCGCTTCGGCATTCGAGGCGTTGGAGGCTTTGTGGCTCGGGGCATGCCGTTCATTTGTGGACCATTTCCGGGAGTAGGTGCTCCAGATCCGTCTTCCTCACCCTTAACGGTTGAAGGCCGTCTCCGCTTATGTGAGGCCGGCGATGTGTTTGCACTAGGTCCGCTAGAGCTGGTTCCCTGTTGACTCTGCTGCATCTGCATTCCAGGCGCTTGCATATGGCCTGGGGCTGGGCTGCCAATATGGGGTGAGCCTGGCAGGTTCATATGCGCTGCAGCCGGGCTTGCGCCCATCGGGAATTGGCCGAAGCTGGGAGTTCGGGGCCCGCCTTGAGGCATCGGCTGGCCGTTCATGTTGGGAGGGACGCCGTTGATATGCGTCGAGACATACTGTTCCAATGCGGCATATGGCCCTAGACCGGGATTATTGTGGGTGAACCCAAATAACGGGTTCATTTGTCCCATGACTTCAACTATCTGCAACATTGTTATTAGCGCCAACCACCCGCTGGCGTGTGTAGAATTACCCGTACCTCAAGAAACTGATGAACGGCTTCTGTCACCCCCTTGCTGTTGACAGCCGAATCCGGCAGATCGACGAGGACCTCAGGGGGTTCCTTCTGTGGGGACTTTAACTGCCGGCCCTTGCCCTTCTTCGACATCTCAGGTGATTGCTTTCCTTCCTGGGAGTTGGCCTTGTGCCATTCCTTCATCCACATGTGGGCGGGCTTTGCAGCATCGATGACCTGTTTTCGGGAGATGTATTCCTCGTGACTAGTGGTTAAGAATTCAAAGAGCTCAATCTTTTGTTCGCCATCGAACTGTGCTCGAAGGGTGCCACTCGCGACGAGCTGATAAAGCAGTCAGTATCACGCACGACTTTCATGTTGACCAGATGAAACCTACATGTGACCCGGTCTCGAACCAATACACGAGGCTTGCCTTGGTATTCTCAATGCAGTGACACTCCCCAGGCAACGGTCGATCGGTTGTTCCTTTGTCCATGATCAACTGCATGTTCTTGACGCCATTATTAAAATGGGTATGGAAGTATCGGGCGATCGCAGGAAAGGCAATTTCGTATTGCTTGTCGGTCGTCTCTTCGGCGTCGGCGATGTGGAGAGAATGTCGAAAGACGCCGTTGGGGGAGAAGAAGCGGATCACGAAGTTGTTCCAGTAGGAGAGATCATCTTTGCCCTTGGAACCCTGTCAGCGGTTCGTTAGCATGTGAATGCTAGCGCATTTTATAAATGCTAAACTTACGGGAAACCCGCTCAAGTGTTCACTGAACTGCATGAGCTTGAGCAAACACTGTCCTTTCATTCCTTCTTTCTCTCTCATGTTGTTGCGCAAGTTCTGCTGATGCTGCGCTTGCACTGCCGCTTGCTGCTGCATCAACTGGTTGGTGAGTGCCATTTGGTGCGCGGCGTTCATCTGAGGTTGAGGTTGAGGCTGTGGTTGTGGAGGTTGCGGTTGGTTCTGGCCCGGGGGGAGTTGAGTAGGTTGGGCCGGGGTTGAATTTGGAGTTTGGGCCGGGGTTTGCGGTCCAGTGGGAGCTGGCGTGCCGGCTTGCGACGTTTGCTGGGGTGTCTGCTGGGTTTGCTGACCAGGCTGCTGTGGCTGAGGCTGCGGTTGGGGTTGCGGCTGTCCTTGGGGTTGCTGGCCCTGCTGACCGGCCATCTGGTTTTGGAGAGAGGCGGCGAGCTGGTTCTGCTGCATATTTGGTATACCTTGGGGATTCATTGACATAGGTTGTCCAGGATTGTGGTTGGCTTGCATCTGCTGGTTGTGAGCGGCCTGTGCCTGAGCTTGGGCTTGTTGTTGTTGTTGCTGTTGCGCATGCTGCTGTTGCTGCTGTTGCTGTAAAGCGAGCTGCTGTGCCATGATTGCTTGTGCCTGGGGGTGCTGTCCCTTAAAATGAGTCTCGTCAGTTGTCTGAAGTGGAATACACTGCTAAATAACCTAAACTCACCGGCGCAATCCTGCCAGCCGCTCTCAACTGATGGAGCTGCTGTGGGTTTAATTGGTTTAATTGCTGCATGCCCATAGGGATATTGACTGCACCCTGCATTTGATTAGCCTGGAAGGCTTGCTGAGCCATCAGAGCCTGTCTCTGTTGTGCAAGCAATTGTTGTTGACGTATCATATTGCCCTGGTCCGTGACTAGACACACTCAATTAGCACGCAAAACCCCGAGATGACCACGGAGAAGTGTCAACCTACATTGCTGCATATGCTGCTGCCGGAACATTTGCTGCTGAGCGGGACTCATATGCTGGAAAGCCTGAGCATTTGGGTTCGCACCCGGCGGCATACCGCCCATCAGAGCAGGGTTTACTTGTCCACCTGGACCGGACACGGCCATAGGACCTCCAAACTGGTGAGGCATACCACCCCCTGGCACGCCCGGCTGGCCCGCATTATGAGGAATTCCGGGGCCCATAGGATGGCCAGCGACACCTGGGTGGCCCATGCCGGCAGGATGCCCAGTGAAGTTTGGGCCCATACTTGTTGCCATCATGTCTGAATTTCCGGGTCGACTATCCACGACGTGGATATCGACAGGCACCTCGAGTGACTATCGCATGCGCATGCGTTGGGGAGAACGATAGCGGTCGTATGGAGAGGAAACGTGGAATCGAGCAGATGTTCCTGAAAGGATCGAGCTCTAAACCTTTTCGCGTGTCGCGACGGGGGCGGGTCGGCCGAGAATGCGATAACGTTCGGATCAGCCGAGAGGGGGTCTGAAAGTCGCGATATAGTAAAACGAACAGAGAGAATCGACTGGATGCGATCAGACCGAGTAGTAGTAGAGCATGTAATGGCGAAGAGTCATGGGAGTAAAAGACAAATCTGCTTGGTGGTGTGGTTCGCGATATGTGGACAAAGGTCGCCGACGGGGGGGGTTAGTCCTTGGGAGATATTGGCGAATGAGGTGACGATGGGGCGAGTCGGCACGTCACGGGACTTCGAGAAACGAGGTCGACCGGTGACCTGAAGCAAAGACGGCGGCAATGGGTGAGAGCGAGCGAAAGGATGAGAGAATGCCGAGCAATGCGCGGCTGCCAGATGCGAAAAATGCGGATTTTCGGGGGGTGTCCAAGGAGGAGAGGGAGAGGATGGCGAAGGCGTAGGCGCGATGTCACTGGAGTCGATCCGCTCGCAGATGGGGACTTGGGACTGACTGGGACTGGGACTGGGCCTGGGAGTCGAACTGGGTCTAGGCGGGCACAGGCGCTTTCAGAGGCTGGGAAGTTCCCGCGCGCGCTGTTTCGCCAGTTACCCGTTTGTACTGGAGATAGCGGGCAGAGACGCGCGATAGAGGAGGGAGAGAGCAGAAGAGGAAGAAGTGCGGAGGGCGGAGGGTTGACGAGAGAGAACGTAGTCAACAATTGGTGGGAAGACAATGGGAGAGAAAAAAGTGACCAACCCTGCCCTCTAGGTGTCTCCGGCCTAGGAGGAGAAAGGTAGAGTTGCCTGACAGTGGCAGCGTGGGAGAGAGACGGGGACGGGAGGGACAAGACTGACTTTGGGAGACTGGGCGCTGACTCTCACGGACTTGGGCGCGCAACCAGCAGGACGGGACAGAGCCTTGCTGTCAGTGGATGAATGGAGCAGGGGTGTAAGACAAGTGGGGCCGTGTATTCAATTATAGGGGTTCGGTACGGGGTTCGGGGACGCTATGTGTCTGAATAAGTCGCGCAGGTATTGGTGAATATCCCCGTCGTCGGCGCTCAACTTATTTGTCAGCTAAGAACGGATCGCCGCGGATCGCTGGATATCCGTCACAAACTTTTTCCATGCTTCAAACGAGGCGCTCTACAGATTAGTGCACCTCAATATGATGCGATGGCTGAATCAAAAGGCGCTTGCTCAACACCCGAAGGACATTGGTGTCCTGAAATTTGCAAACGTGCTGAGAATCACTCCCCGTCTTCAATGTCTCAGCCAGTGCGCGATATACAATCCAATAGGGCGAGATCAGGGTACAGTAACCACATCACCGCCTTGCTATGCGAACGGCATGTCCCGAAGCCACCTGCGCCGGCACTCGTCCTTCTGAGACACGCTTATGCATCTATCGCGGCACGGCACTACTTTTTTGGCGTCCGCCGCTAATGCCGTAACCAGGCGCTCTCAGTCACATGACCGCGTACAGTGCCATCACTTGGAAAATTTTCCTGGCACTGTCTTCCAATATCTTCGTTCGAGAAAAACTGCAGGAAGACTCTTTCCTCCAACTGCACACCTCGAACCGACCTCATCACTCTAGGACTCCCAGGACAGCGCTGGTCGCAAACCTGCTTCAGGATCATGAAGAGCTTTGCTAAGGACCGCAAAGCCGCGGGCTTCTGGAGCCGGTGATTTGGGTGTCGACGCGTGATTCCGCGTTTGCTGGCCTCTGAAACACATTTTTACACATTTGCACTTCAGCCGCATGCATCACCCGATGCCACTGGTAAGACCTCACTTCCCCCCTTTCTCCTGCATGGATACCCTACCCCTTTCATGATGACACTTTTTTAAAAGTCTTCTTTTCCCAACTGAATCGACCATGAGGAAATTCAGATCTGTTCGGGCTTCGGCCTGTTACTTGCCAGTATCAACGTCTGACCACACTACCACATCATCACTTCACTTGATAACTCTGATTGTGGTATAGCTTGCTAACATGCTTGCTATTATAGATTTACATAGCTTTGCTACACATATTTGCGATTGACTGACTGCAGCTCCTTAAGATCATGACGAATCTTTTTTTTGTAAGTACATCTTTGCACCCTTCAGCCCTACACTATCACTCTCGAGATGATGAAAATTTCCTCCCACATTCGCAGTTTCCACTTGAGTCCCGATCGAGCCTTTTCTGGGACAAATGAGGGTTTATTCTTCCTTGGATGTCTTATCGAGCACAATATCTTCACTTTTTATGTATTCATTTTTTATGAAGCATGAAGCTAACTGAAGTCAAGTCTAGGTTCTCAACTTCTCTAGAGATACTATAGTAGTTTCTATTAATGTTAAAAGAAGGATATTCTCTGATTCTTGAATCGGTTGTCCCTTCTGCTGTGGCGCTTTATTGTGACTGTGACTGTAAGTAACTGTTGCCATCGCGTCGTCTTTGTAAAACCAGATTGCGACAGAAGTCTTCATCAACAGATCAGGCAATGATGTAGTAGAGTATTCCAGCTACATCTGATCCTTAGTATGGGATAATCATGATGCTCATGGTGTAGGTTAAAGAAGCATTCCACAAGTGGTGGTATGGTAGAACCAATGCCGATAACGCCTGCCAGTGAGGTAACAGCGTAGTAGATCAGAAGTCCCCTTACTGTTCGTGAACTGGGCGATTTCGATTTAGGTTATATGTTCACTCTCGTCGATGCCCGGATTTGTGGTCTAATCGGCAATAACGCCAGAGTTCTATTACGAAGTTTTATACAGCCAACAAATCGTCCTTAGGAACGAGATTTACGAACCATGGGAGGAACTTGGTCGCTTTGATCTGTTTTCAACGTTCTTGATTGTTAAACTTCCCAGCTCTATCGAAAGACGACTTGCTCAGTCATGTCTCGTATCATCTTGTATCGTCCACGCCTAGGCGGATCGCTTCAAGAGTGTTTTGTAACGCCAGTCCCATCCCACAAAGCGGATATACACATCTGCCATAACCGCACTCCAAACTCCAAATCTAAACACCATCATCTAATACATCAACTAACCCTCACTTCCTCCCTGGTATCCTCCCTCCTCACCCGTCCGCCAACAATACCCCTCCTATTTCTCCCCGTCCTCCCCCTACCCAGCCAATTCAACTTCAGCATCTTACACAGCTCCACCACCTTTCTTCCCCCGTCATCATCTGCCTCGCCTACGCCCCCTAGACTTGCCAGTACGCTCATACACTGCAGCATCCGTCCAACCATATCGGTGACTTGCTTCGAATCTTCAACGTTCTGCTCGCGCACACTTCCTAGGGCAGACGGCGTGAAGGGGCGTAAAGCTCCATCGGAGGCGTGAGATCCGAAGGATACGTTGCTGATGGCCCGGCTGCGTGTGCCTGCTGAGCCATCGCCAAGAAGGGTTGTGCTGGTGCTGTTGTAGGAAGCTACCGAAGGATCGAGCGACATGGCTGTGCCAGGACGACCGAAGGATTCAGAAGGGGAGGTAGAGAGGTTGAGGGCTTCGGGGGTAGGCGAGGCGAGGGCGGTATTTGCAAGGGAGGAGGGAAGGAATTCGAGAGAGAGACGAGAGAAGATGGTCTTTAAAGTGTCGTAGCGGGGGAGGATGACAATGTCGCGGTATGCGATGAGGACGAGGCGCCGAACGTCGAGAACCGTCGCTGCGGGTGTGACGCGAGCTGTCTTGTCACCTGAAGACGATGATAAAACACCACCCCAGAAGTCGCGAGACTGTTCAGACGTCATGATCGTCCCGCAGCCCGATACTTCGAGATCTAGGGGTAGGAACACGGCCTGCATGTATGGTAGGATAGATGTGAATGTGAAGAGCCAAAGCTCCACCAAGGTCGGGATGAAGCGATCTTCCGGCGTCTTCCGTAGCGTTCGATCCAGTGATGAGAACCCTGTGATTAATAAATCACGGAGGTCTTCCAGCATTGCGTTGGGTGATCGTCTGTGCATGCACCACTGGATATGCATCTGTACCACGCGGTTGAAGTCTTCGACTGGAAGACGCAGGTCCTCGCCCTCAAAGATGACCAGGAGCTTGGCTTTGAGGTATGGCCACGCATCATCTAGGGACATATGGTTGTGTAGACCCAGCTTCCCAGGATCGACGGGGTCGTACATTGTGGATTGCTGCGATAGAGATGGCAAACTACTCGGGCCTGGCCATTCGCTTTGTAGATTGAAGCTCGACTCGCTCTCAAGACGACTATCTGAGCGCTCACCGAGTTTCTTATCCTTCTTCGTCTTGACGAAACTGGTCGAGTTGGGGCCTGGACTTGGGGGGATGTTGAAGTTGTACAGTGGATTGGGTGCATTGGGATCCGTCGGCCTTGAATTGCTTGCCGCGGATGATAGCGGTAAGTGATACTCATCCTTAAGCTTATGCTTCTGCCGTGACAAGAAATGATGTTTCTTTTCCTTATCCTTCCCTTTCTCCTCCGTCGGGGTGTCAATAGGTCGTATAGTGGCCGAACTCGAATTATTCAGACTATACATGGACTGATTATTTGGCTCCACCAAACTGGTCGTGCTGAAATTCCCACGCTGCAGAGCAGACAACGCAGATCCAAGGCTCTTCCCCGGACTTGGTAAAGGCTTGTCCTTCGGATCTCCTTTGGTACTAATCTTACCCGGCCGCGAGAAGAGCTTGACCTTGGACTTCTCTTTGTTGGCGGGCTTCTCAGAAGCGGGCGGTGGAGGTGGTGGTTGGTTTGGGTGTGAATAAGGCTGCGGTGATACTGATTGCGGCCCCCTGGGAGAATTATGCCCTGACCTTGGAAAGACAACATTTGCTGCTGCCGTCGCTGCAGAAGAATGTGACCCTCCAAGTCTATCGTTGTGATGGTTCCCGTGATTCGCAAACCCACTATCCCGTGGAGCGCTCGCTTCCGTCAGACTCAACATAGGGGGACTCACAGGGCCCTTCCCGGCGCTCCCTCTTCTAACTCCATCGTTGCCATCTCCTGGAAAGGGAACCGTCTGCGAGCGTTGGCGCGAATGCGCATTCTGATGCGACATCACAGCTGCCTGCGCTGCAATCTGACTCGCCGACAACGCAGCATTCGACGCCGCCTGCGCAGCAGCATGGCTCATCCCAACGTGCGATAGATTTGAGCTACTCGTGCTCGGCAGCGTAGAGTCGAACAACCCCTGCGAGTTCGAGTGCTTCCGCGCATGCCCACCCTTCAACAACGGCGACGCACCACCCTGGGTGACGGACCGGTTTCCCTGCGGCCGAGAGTAGTTCTGGTGTAGGCTTGTGTTACTGGAGTTTGTGTGTGATGTGAATTGTGTGTAGATGGGCGTTGCGGCGGTTGCGGAGGAGGGTTGGCGAGCCTTGGCGACGGCGAGGGGAGTAACGGCGCTGTCGTCGCTGTCGGAGGTGTCGATGCGGCGAAGCGAGGGACGGGAGGAGTTGGATTGCTGAGTGAGGTTGGTGTTTAGAGGCGTGAAGCTGCCAGGGCCGCGTTGGGGTTGTCGTTGTTGCATGATGAAGGTGTTTGGGATGCGTTTTACATCTTGATGAGGGACGTCGTCTTAAGGTTGCTTCAGATCGACCATCGGCCAGAGATCTGTCGCGTTGTTTCTTCAAAATTCGACGATATGCAGAAGAGTCGCTAGAGGGAAGTAGGAGATTGTTGTCGTCGTGCTCGTGTTTATTGTGTTGAAAGGGAGATAAGAAAGAGTTCATAGTACGAAGGTGGTAAGCCAGCCGAGGCGACAGGAGCCGCATCCCTGTGGCCTTGACGGCATCCGCTGGCACATCAACCAACGACCCCGCGCTAGCAAGGGTGCGTGTCAAAGCCCAAGCGTCAGCCTCAACCTTGCACTCCAACCAACCTGCATCCCGCATAAAACACCAGCGCACAATATCTTGACGAATTACATGACTACCACGAATCCCGAACGACCAACCAAGAGAAGGAGAAGCGAAATGGCATCCCTCACAGCATCGTACACGTCCGCGCTCAGCGCCCCTTTCAGCATCACCCACTCCGTCCCTGCCCCGCCATCGTCCTCCGTCGCCGACAAGACGCAGACTCTCGCCTCACTGCGCGCTTCTATTACTGCGACGCAGGATGAGGTGAATAAGGAGTTGACGGCGCGCATGGAGGAGGATAAGCTGCGCGATGCGAAGGCGGGCGTGGATGAGGCGAAGGAGGAGGAGAACTATGGCGAGGAGGTGGTAGAGGAAGAGGATTGAGGGCGGATGCTGAACAGAGATAAAATCTATCGACGCTGGGATATACCTATTGCGGGTATTGCGGAATCATACTGCTGCCGCCGACCTAGCCCATGCAAATGCTCAACCTTCTTACATAGGACGAACCATTACCCTTCGAACAAAAAGACGATGCAACACCACCAATGGATATCATATACACATCTCAGCCTACTAAAACCCTCTCCCCCAACTCGACGCCTTTACCGTATCCGTCTTCATCCCTGTCGCCCTGTTCAAACAACCATAATGCACCACCGTATTATCGGGCAACACCGCTACCACACTCCCGCCGATCCTCATACTACCTCCCAACTTCTTGTGGCATACCACACAGTGTCGCTCGTCAGTGATAGCGACGTGCCTATTCCTGCCGCCTTGCCCGCCGGGCACATCATCGCCGAGATGTAGTCGCGCGGCGATGGAGATGCCTTCTGCTTTGCGCAAACCGGCGATGATGCGAGATTCGTTAACGAGACTATTGGCTGATCGAATGCGCCCACGGAAGTAGGACTCGAGAGATCGCACTGGAATATCGTCGGGGATGAGGCCAAGAGTAGATGTCGCAGGAAGACGAGAACCGTGCTTCGAGAGGAGGTCTAGGGCTGGTTCAAGCATAGGCTTGTTTGGTGGGGCTGGTTGGAGATAGAGTGATAAGAGTGTATGGTATATGGAAGGCGTAGTATTCTCCGGGTCCTCGGAAGAGTCTTCTATTGCTTCTGGCTGTGATGACGCCGCCGTATCGCGGGTTTTATGTACTCGGTTACAGTATCTAGTGCGGTTAGTGGGAGCTTTTCTGAAAGTTCAGGAAAACATACTCTTCAGCCTTGGTATAATCATTCATCTTGAAAACATATAACTCTAACGCCTGTTTATGCTGGCCCATGTTGCTGAGCACAACCGCTTGGGCCTCGTAAAAGGCCGGTTCTTTATCAGTTCGTTAGCATCGATTACCGACAACGATTAAGCTTACGATTGAGATTGAGAAGAAGGTTAGGGTTCACTTACCATCCCGTGGGATCATCCCAAACGCCCGGCTCAGACTATAAACTTGCTTCGATTCCCGGAGGAACTTAACGAACCGGTCCATCAAGCTATCCCACTCTGGCCCTTTGTCCATACTGCGTAGATTTTGGACGTACAACTCCACCAAGCGGTTATGCAAGTCTGGATTCATATCGTCCAACTCATTGATGATGTGCTCTAGATATTGTCGCTCGAACTGCGTGTCAACATCGTGCAGGAAAGACACCACCTTGTCCCGCGGTAATGTCTCTGCATTTTCTGTGTCCCCAATGAAAATCTCCATGGCATATTCCGGGCTGGCCCTCAGCGTCCACTCTGCATGCTCAAATATGAGATCAATTTCTGAAGGCGGCAGGCTCTGTAAATACTGGATGGTACGGCTTGGTCCATGAAGCGTTGGGGCAGCATCGTCAGGCTTGTCCGCAGATCCAAACCTCCGAAGCAGCTCCAGAGCCTCCTTGTGCAACTTCTTGCCATAGAAGAAATCCACCAACTCGGTGTATCGATTGTGTTCCAAAAGCTTCTCATTGACCACCTCAGGATCGCAAAAGTTGGGTATCCGGAACAATGACCCAGCCAAAGCGGGCCGCGAGAACATGTATGCGCGGAACAATGTCGTATCGACGAGGCGGAACATCCTTCGAGCCTCTTCTTCCTGCTTCTTTTCTGAGTCATCGAGGCTCGTCCTCAGGATTTTATCCGTGAAATCATCTACCGAACCATTCTTGTCGGTCCGTGGCTTCAGGTTTCCTGTAACAGGGTCAAGGACCCGTTGTAACCGCGCTCTAGTGCCAGCTAGGTAGCTATTCAGCTCCAGAACAGCATTCATCAAGTCCTGGCCCTCGAGTGGCCTGTCCTCTGCAGGTGATGTCTCCTTGTTACTCGCCTCATCCTCCGCGTCGGTGGCATCCTTCTTCGAGATAACCGACGCAGTATCTGTATGGGCCTTCTTTGGACCACCATAAAGTAGTTTCGCGAAGCCACCAACGTTATGCTTTGGCGGCGATGACGGCTCTGCCGATCCATCCGGACTACTTGGTCTCGTTCCATTCTTTTTCGGCGACCCTGGCTCCTCGTCTTCCTTCTCCTCCTCCTCGCGACCCGCCCAATGCGAAAGTTCTCCTGCAATCTGTGGAGGATATAGCGCAAGAACTCTCTCTGGAGGCGCATGTACATCATCCTCATTGAACAGATCCATAGACTTGCGATACTTCTTCTTCTTAAAGAGCATCTCGGCCTTCAACATCTTAACCTCCCTCGAAGTCCCCGTCTTGTCTTTCAGCAACGCATCTTCCAGCATGTCGAGGATGCTGATAGCTTCATCGAACTTGCCACCATCGACGAGTTCCTGAATTTGAGAATCATAATCTGTAGCCCCCATCTTCCACACACATCGTTCGCTCGAGATGTGGAAACCCTTCCCCGCGTGTGCTAAACTAACGGTCGGTGGCGGGAAATGCAGTTGCGCCGCACCAGGAAGCGATATGCTTTGGAGTAGTGATAACGTACTCGGATTCCGAACTTCAAGGGAGCCTTTCGAGGGAGCCTGTAATGCCAGGATATACGGGTACGAATACCCTATCGACTCCGGCGCTGACTGCCAGGGAATTTGCTTCCTCTCAAGGGTCTTCCCTTCATCGTTGATAAACAACGTATTGATGTCTTTCGCCAACAGCATCTCCCCATCTGCAAGCTTCGCTGCAAGTGGTTTGGGCATGTACCCTCCGAGGCCCATATAGCCCATGCCAGCACTACTCATCGCGCCGAACCGACTGGTCTGGCCAGCTGCTGGACCTGATCCTGGACTCACAATTTCTTCAACATCGTGAGTCACGACGTCGACCATGACATAACCGCCATTCATACCACACACCAACTTTGTCGCACTCGCCCACGTCACTGACCGTATCGTTTCAGCCAGCAAAACTTCCCCTATATCCTCGCTCAGCTCGCTCTCGTGCCAGCTCCATAGCAGCAACCGCCGCTTCACTGCAACAGCCAAGCGGCTGATGATCTCGGGAATCCCAGTATCAGGGTCTTTGACGATATTCGACGTTACTGCAAAACATGACGCGTTCTTCGTCCGGGTCAGAGTCTCGATGAGTTCGTACGTCTTTAAGTCGTGCAGCGAAATGTGGTAGTTGGACAGCGAGACGATCGTGTTGGCTTCCTTGATGATGGCTAGCTGCTCTATCGCGCGTGTTGAGAACTTCTCTACCTCGCGTAGCAAATCCGTTGGCTTCGTCGACCCTGACGAGTTATGGTCGCCGTTGGTCGGGGGAGTCGCGGTGACAGCATCAGGAGACGCGGAAGGCTCGCCGTTGGTAGGTTCGGGGATCTCGTTTAGGCGGTAGACTCGAAGGGCGCCGCTGGTAAGGCCGACGAGGACACGGTCACCTTTTCCACGGTCAATCCAACTTCTCACGCAGTTCAAACAAAGGTAGCGTCCGCCATACCATGTGCAAGAATAGTCTCAATTTTGGACTTGTCCCGTTGCCGCAACTCGATGATCGGACGGGCTGTGAAAGCGGAGAGCATGGCGCCGGCCAGCTCGAAGCTGAATCTATTATCTGAAGTCGAAACGCATCAGAGAGTCTTATAAGTTAATCATCGAGAGTCCCTAGAAAGCGTAGAGCGAGAGACCAGCGGGCGATGATTGATCGGTAGTTGTAATTGGAGACCTTGGAGGCGTTGGGGTCGACCCGAGATGCTGGGATGCGGCGCCGAGGCGGAACGACGACGTCAATGCCTGGTCAGAGCTCCTTGCTACGAGAGCACAGTATTACAGTGCGACTAGCACTCATATCCTGCGCTGTCCATAGAATACAGTTTTCAGGTTAGCAGTTTTATTATTTACACGTAATGAGATGACTCTCCACGTGTAGATCTATGAATTCCCAAGTAACGGCTTGAAGTATGAACTAACCCTTAAAATCTCGCCCAGCATATTTGACTGACGAGGAAGAGTAGACTTGCACGGCAAAGGATCATTCATAGATCTATACGTCAACAGGCATATAACCTACGAAACACTTATCTAGGTTCAGCTAATTTACCATATGAACTCAGTCGCATAGACCTGGACCTCTCGGCCGCTGCTTGGCGGTGGACGAGGTTCCCTCGGCTATTCAAAAGACAAGATCCCCATAGGATCTAGCTAGAAGTATAGCTTTTTCAGTTGGATCAAGGTTAGGGTTAAATTCAATGCTACTATTTCACGTCACAAAAGAGTGAGACTCAGATATAACTTATTAGTCCCGGTTCTCTACCGTATACGCCGTGTCTATGAAATAATCCCGGCTGCTGAAGCAAACCAGTCCAATCTAGAATGACCCGAAACCTCAATAACAAAACATCGTCTCCAACTTCAAGCCTTACATTCAAATACATAACAATCATTTCGCCTCCAATGATCAATCCAGTCCTGCAACCTGCATAATACCGTACCCAAGTGTCACCACCACAACAAGAGTCATCAAACTGCTCGGTACACCCCGGCTAATAAAGTGCTTGACCTGTAGATATCGTTGACCAACGGGGTCTTCCTTCATGATAGCAGCTACTCCTCGTCAGTTCAAGTTCAAAGCATGAATGCGGACAAACCTACTCATGTTAGGGAAGCCGCTCGTAGGCAATCCCATGGCTGCGCTACACATGAGCACACCGCCCATGACGAGCAAATTGGGATGCGGTTGCTCCATAGCCATACCCACATCGAAGACAAGCGGGAGGAAGATAAGCGCGGCAACGGTATGACTAATAAAAGTAGCGATGACCAGGATCAGCGACGAGAAGACGACCAGAACCCCGTAGAGGCTCATGCCTTCCACTTCACGGGAAACCACTTCAGCAAGGGTATGAAGCAGACCAGATGATCGAACTGCTTTGCCAAGCGACAGACCTCCCGCGGCGAGAATGATGATGGTCCAGGGAAAGTTATTGAAGTCCTCTTTGGTCAGGATACCAATTCCGAAGAAGAGCACAATAGGGATGACGGCAATGACACCCATATCTCCAAATACATCCTCCAGCTGATGACTAGCGCACCAGAGGGCGATCGTGGTGATAGTGACGATGGTTACAAACCACTGAAGGCCAGTGAACTTCTCCTTGACGGGCCTGATTGGAGCAATCGTAATGCCCCTGCCAGGCTTGAAGGTTACGAGAAGGAGAAGCCAGATAAGGACGATAGAGACTCCGCCAACTGGGATAACGATGAAGAACCACTGCAACCAGGTTGGTGCGGGTTGCATGATGCCCATGGCCACGACATTCTGTGGGGACGCGATTGGAGAAAGCATGCCACCCACGTTGGAAGCCAGAGCGATGCCGATGATGACAGCCTTGGACATATCTGAATCCGAAGGAAGTGTCCTTAGCATAGGCTAGCCAGCGTTAACTTATATCCCAGTCTCGGTTTCTCGATCGACTTACCTCAATAATAGAGTAGCAAAGCACAGGGGCAGCAACGTTGCTGATAAGCATAGACGCAAAAGCCGCCACGAACATATTTGCGATCAAGACAGTCTTCGGCTGTGTACCAGCCTTGCTTAGAACAAGGGTCGCAAGCCGCTTGTCGATGGTGCACTTTGATAAAGCCGCGGCAAGGGTGAAACCACCCAGCAATAGCATGATGACAGGAGTCCACATAGCAGCGAATATGGCCGAAGTAGCCTCCTTCGAGTTGAGTCGTCTATGGGGCTTGCCGGGAGTTTCGTCTCGGACGACATTCAAGAGGACAGATAGGAAGGGGATTAGTAGTGATGTGACAAAGAGCGGGATAGTCTATAATCAGTCAGTCGAATTCTTCAGCATATAGGTCGAAAAACTCACCTCCGTCGCCCAAAGCAAACTGACGAAAACCAACATCGCCAGACAATTCTGCTGCTCAGGATTTTCCAATATCGGCAGGAACAGAAGCAAGAAGAATACCGTCAAGCAGACAAGCAGTGTCAACATGGACGAGCTAGCCAACCACGGGGGCACCACAATAGTCCCAAACGGCGTAAAGATGCGCCTCGTAGTTGGGCCCTTGAGCTCATCGCCCTGCAACCTCTTGGCGGAAACGAGCTGATCCTGACCGAGCAGCGATGGTCCAAGCCCCGCGGCTTCGGCTCTGCGTTCAATACCAATGAGATCTCGCCATACGGTGTTGCGTTCCCAGACGACGTGTTCGCGGAGGTGAGAACGCAGGTCCTTCCGGGCCAATTCCTCGTCGCCACCGGTGACAACATCTGAATAGGCCTCTTCCATCTTATGGATGTTCTCTTCAATCGTTCGCTTAGTCTCATCCTTGAACGGATACGCTGACTCGACGTGAGCCTGGATGTAGGTGTTCTTCAGCTCCTTATCCAATATCTTGTCGAACTTCTTCAAGACCTTGCTGAAACCAGTCCTGTTGAGCTGGGCATAAGACTTGAGCTCGCATAGTTGGACGTAGAGACTGATGATACGCTTCTTCAGCATAATGCCCGACGAAAAGAGACCGGAGGAGAACATCAACTGCTCGCCAATGTCATCTACGGTCGTGCTGTGCCTCCTAGCAGAGCGCCCAAAGTCGGAAGACGCATTCAGATCGCCAGACGGAGGTTTAATGGTGGGAAGAGTCTTCCTCCTCGAGCCGCTACCCCTTCTCTTGGTCAACCCTGTCGTCTCATCCTCATCGCTTCCACTATCGTCGTTGTCTGTGCTGCGACTCTGCACACTTCTCGGCCGGGAAAAGCGTCGACTACGTTGGCCGTCAGAGGACATGCGGCGCAATAAATTCGGTTCCTCGCTGAAGTCTCCGTCCCCAATATCGCGGAGCAGCTGCTCGACCTCCTCAAGTAGCTCCCCCTCCTTGGAAACGTAGAAGGAACATATCTTCTCCAGCTCGATGCCTAGGGCCTTGGAGAAGACCTCCTCAGGATCTTCCTGTCCGATGAGCGGTCTCGATTCGCCATCGCCAGCGGCGCGAGTCTGATGGGCGGTTTTTTCGAGCTGGTAGATTCTGCGAGCATTATATCAGTGCGCCCGCCCCTTACGTGCCAGAGCAAGAAAAACCTACAGCTTCTTGAGGTTGCTATACGCAATGTAGTGGCTGCTCCAATCGGGCACCGCATTGAACTGAATGCTGTGGGAGAACTTCATCTCGTCCCGCTCCTCAAGCCACCTCTTCTTGTCTTCTCGTTTCGCGCGTCTCCGCTCCTCGCGGTCGTCGGCGTGCTTTCTCGCTTCGATATCACCGTAGTCGTGTAGCTCGTAAGCGTCTTTCTCGTGAGCCTTCGCAAGGCTATCGTCACTACTCCCTCCTCGCGCGAGGCCTGTCGGGGTTCGATTGTCGTGGCGGCTGGAGCGTGCAACAGCAACTGCAGATGGGACAGAACCAGGAACAGAGGAGGGATTCTCTTGGGAAGAGTGCGGTGGAATGGTGGCGGAAGCTCAAGGCATTCGTGATGGAAAAGAGCAGAGTCTCAGTTCTCCAACTTTAAACCTGGACTTGGTGATGGGGATGTGGCTCTCGCTGTGCGCCGGCCAACCTGTGTGCTAGAACCAGAATTGCCCGCCCCAGTCTAGGCTTAACTCTCCATTAGCCTCGTCAACTCACCAACAGCATAGCACTTCGTCGTCCAGAACCACGGGAAGATGACACAAGGCACAAGGCTAGAGCGCCGAAAAGAGACAGAAATACGTCAATCGAATCGTCCTGATTAGCCCTTTCCACTCACCGACCCATCGCAGTATCAAGGGCCAATGCACGATTGCATCAGGAGCACGGGGGTTTTGAAGGGGGTCATATGCCTGATTGTCAGCGACTCCTTGAATCTTAGTGGGTGTGGCGCTCTGAGACCTGCAGGCCATTCCGGGTGGGAGCTTTGGGGGTATCCCTCCCCTGAGCAACTCTATTTTGGGATCATTACAGCGAGTATAATGGTTTCGGGTGAAAGCGGCGATGGCCATTTACCTCTCAACAGCAGCACCGCCTTGTGCCTACTATCGTAAAATAATCAGGAAGCAGGAAATGAAATCACTAAATATGGTCTACGCTTTAGCACCTTGTCAGCATAATATCTTACAGGTTACATTCTAGTGTTGGATAGAGAGATGGTGATATTGAAGTACCGATGAATGCGCCAACTCGCCTCACTAGTATCTCCCACACCCCCACCGTTGCATCCTTTTTGTCCCATACACATATTTCTTACATCCCTTGCAACCTTCAGGTGTCAATTGTGTCTTAGGCGTACCCCGGTATACTCGCCAAGTGCGAATAGGCCCTGGGTCATCAGGACAAGGTAATGAGAGATTGAAAGCAGCTAGGCAAGTGAGGGACGTCAGCTGTAACCCAGTCGAGAGCTTGCTTTAGGATACGAGGGCTTTCTTCTAGTTTTCTTCCTTATCCCTGCTTTCACTCTCTTACTAGGCTGAATGGACCGTTCGTTGTCCCATTACAATGGGAATAGGTAAGATTCATTGATTCGCTCAGCATCTGGTCCGAGCCTCTTCCAGGTCATGATCCCATAGCTCTGGTCCTCTTTCAAGTCTACAGACAGATCGGCAAGGCGGCTACTAGGGCCTGGACTCTCAGATCTTGAGTTTTCCTCCTGTTGCTGGAAGGTCTCCTCCAAGCGAATAGCTTCTTCAGCAACCTTGCCCACCAAAGCAGCATCCCAGAAGCCCTCCCGATGTCGCCAAGCATTCAGCATCGAGGCCGCTTCTCGACGAGTCGCCGGATCTCGGCATCTGGTACCCGTCAGGTAAAGTGCTGGGATGATGCCCCAATCAGTTGAAAAACTCGGCATTCGACTATCAGAATCACTGCCGCTATGGGCGGATATGAACAGGTTTGCGAATGATACGATGGCCTTGAAATCGGTAAGAAACTCGTCGCACGCTTCCTCTTCGTCACCTGCGAGGCATGTAGAAACCATAATCCGCACTGCCAAGAGAACAAGGCGTATCAATATCGCCCCTTTCAAACCCTTCTTACTTTGAATATCTTTGGAATGTCGTGCGCAGGCATCAAGTCCCTCCATATAGTCCACATAAAGACCCACCAGCTGCTGTTGTTCCCAGGTGAGCTGAAGGAGATCGTAGTCCGAGGGTTGTAATCGATATGCCTCGCATCTTGAAAGAAATTTGAAGCTAGATCCCAAGAGATGATCACACCTTACTTTGGCTTGCGGTAGGCTTTCGAACGAGCGGCCCGACGCTATCGGCGCCTCACTCTGCACGACAGCGATTGGGTATTGCCGAAATGGTCCGCATGAATCAAAGTGAGCAGTTTGTAAGTCTAGTCGCGTGAAAGCTATAGCTAGTACCTCATCGATGCTCTGACTCTTCGACCCTGGATTGCTAGTGTTCCCACTGCCACTGCTCCCGTCGCTCGTACCAGCGCCTTGGGTGCGTAAAAGGCCCAATCCCGAGCGAAGGTGGGTTATTGCCTGCTCATAGCGGCCTCGAAGAAATTCAATATGAATGAAGAGCAGACAAGTGACCAAGGCGATCCGACGCTGCTCGTGTCCGCTCTTCTCTTCGTCCTTTGTCAGGTGACTAATTGCTACATTATAGTGCCTCACGGCAAGTTGATGGTATGGGTCGTCCAAACGCTCCTTGGATATTAGCATTCCGTTCTTCTCTTCTCTTTCATGGAGAGCACCCAATGCTATGGCTGCATGAAGAACTGGACTTGTGGAGTGGCTGAGTTGCAACACTATAGTCTCCCAGAAGTCAGAGCCGAAGAATCCCGGAAGGTCCTGTGCTGTCCGATGGCAGAAGAACTCGAACGATCTTAATTCCATGGCTTTCATCTCTGGGAATTGACTCAGTTGAGACGAGTTTGAAGGCGAACTTGATCTTGATGAGGCGCTTTGTCTCGCGCCATCGCGGATGCGCTTGTCGACCCATTCACATGCGCGTCCTGTGGAGGTGCATCTCTCACACGCAGGCTTGTTTTCATCGCATTTAACTTTTCGGATTCTGATGGAGGTTTCTCAGATGCAACACGGACGGAAAGAGAGAGATAAGGTACAAACCGGCAGGTTTGGCAACCCGATCGCGATCTTCGAGTGAACGCCCGTTGTCTCGTCTGCATAGCGACTGGAAATACGTTTTTGAGATGTTCAGGTGGAGAAAGCACACATTTGAGACGAAATTGGCAACTATAATCCCAACATATCTCCAGCTCTAAGAGCTGACGTAACTCAACTTACATAGCCTCTAGATGGGGCTGAATGCTGACGTGCAGTTAACCCCATATTCTCTTAGAAACAAGTAAGGGAGAAAAGCCGGCACCACGGCTGACTATGTTGCGCTGAGGTGTAAGCAGCACCGAGACTGTAGACGTCTGAGAATGTAATTCCAAATAAGCTTATAATAGAACAGGCAATATCATAATGCTAATGTAGATCAGCACTTCTTGTGTTTTTAGCGATAGCAGTAAGTTAGAGGTCTAGGGTGCTGTAGTTCTCGGTGAGCCGCTCATTTTAAGGTGAGGCCCCCACCTCGGTGAGGGATGCCATATCGATAAGAAAAGCTAAAAAAATTTCCCACGCAGCTCTCTCACCTGCCCGCGCCATCGCTAGAACATCGCTAGAACACGCACAGCAGAAGTGACAATGGCGCCAACCACTGAGCCTACGGCTCCCAAACACGAGAAAAAATCGAAAAAGGACAAGAAGTCCGAGAAGAAACGTGCCCGCGAGGAGGATGCACCGGGAGACGTCGAGCGAAAACACAAGAAGTCTAAGAGTGTCTCGGCTGAGATCGTTGCGACCGAGGTGAAGCCAGAGGTAACCAATGGCGAGCTGAAGGCTGAGAAGAAGAAAAAGAAGAAGGAGAAGAAGGAAAAGCATGCCGAGAATGGTGTGACAGAGGCAGCTGTTGAGGAAGAGGACAAATCGAAAAAGAAGAAACATAAGAAGAAGAAGCATAGGGAAGCTGAGGATGGCGCTGCACTAGAGGTAGAGGCACCTGCGGTGATTGACGGAGAGAAGAAAAAGAAGCATAAGAAGTCTAAAAAGGAACGCCATGCGGACACAGAAGCCGAGCCCCAGGTCACCGAGACCGTCGTCGAGGAGGAAGTCCAGCCAGACCCCGATGTGATGGACGTCGATATGGCACCTCCACCGAAACCCAGATCTAAAATCCACCAACCTCCCGACATCCCCGCCAACCCTCAATTTCCTTTCTTCACCCAGACAGTCTCTCTATACGAACCCCTCTACCCCATTGGTTGGGCCCAGCCTGTGACGAATTGTCAATACCAACATCTACAACACTTGCAGAACAAGTACGTGCCTTCGCTTCGAGGTGTGTTAATGGACTACAAGAACGTTGTATTTGGCGAGCACCCGGGCAGGTTAGGTGCTGCAACAACAGACGATGAGCCAGCGCAAGTCATCTCCAAGGACGAATACGCTGTAGGGTTCGGTTGGATCACTGCCGATGTGGATCTCTTTGTCCCCAGTCGCGGCGCTTGGATGGAGGGTAGCGTCAATCTACAGACGGAAGGACATATTGGCGTTGTGTGTTTCAGCAAGTTCAATGCTTCAGTAGAGGCTCGACGACTACCATCTTCGTGGAAATGGGTGCCCAATGAGTCCCCCGAAGCGCAAGGGTTTGAAGAGACTGCCTCAGTCATCACCTCCGACGATCACGGCGTAGTCAGACAGATCCACAGTACTGGTTTCTGGGTCGACGGCAATGGTGAAAAGATCAAGGGCAAGATTCGTTTTAGGATACGCAATTTCGATGTGGGAACCACTGGCGAGATCAGCTATCTGAGTCTAGAGGGCACAATGTTGGACAAGGCAGGAGAGAAGGCCCTTGTTGTGGAAGAGGCCAAGACGGCACAGCTCAGGAAGGGCAAGAAGAGCGGCCAAAAACGTGAGAGGAGGCGAGTGCCCGAGTTCGCCATGACCCGATTCACTGTCGACGAGGCGGAACAGGCGCAAGACAACGAAGAGGAGAAGCGAGAGGTTCTGGCGGTGAGCGAGGATGATTGAGTGTTTACGGAACGGAGTTTGTGAGATACCTGGGTAAAAAGTGATGAGTTTAATTGTTAACATGGATTGAGGGGTGTCTCATTCTACATATCCATTTCGAAAGCAAACTCCTGGACGCGACCTGTCCTATGTACGCCTAAACAATCGATTGAAAATATCAAGCCGCCGCCCTAACCATCGGCTCCCACGGCTTTGCCAGATTCCACAGATACACTTCCCCCACCGGTTGCTCTCCTAGACTCTTAACGAAAACATGTTTGAATAGCGGAACGGCTGAAAATAACGGCACAACAGGCGCGATGGAAGTCCTGTCCCAGCCTGCGGATAGACCGTCCATCCAAGCCGGCTGTTCACGAAAGGTGTCGACGTTAGCCTTGTAGGCATCCCAATCGGACGAGTGATCGTTGACAACGACTTGGAACCGCACGCCTTGGATGTCGATGGTTATGCGTTGGACAGTGCTAGGGAAGCCGTGCGAGTAGCCGCTGCTGAGGATCCATGTGTAGTCTGTCTGATCGCCATTGCTATCCCAGTCATACCACACCTGCGTCCCGAGCTCCGAGAAGTCTTCCAGAGTAAGTCTCGACTCAGCATCAAATCTCAACGCGCAATGTCTTGCTGAGATGCCTGGCAGTGCAGGCAGCACGACGTCGCAGCTCTCCGCGTCAGTGCCTATTGTGAATCGCCCCGGTCGCTTTGGCACTTGGTCGAAGGATAGTTGGATGGCTTTCTCGGGCTTGCTGGTCAGGAGATTTGGGAGACGTGAAGTAAGGATGGCTGAGGAGGCTGAGGGGACGGTGAGATGCGAGTTGGATGGGAGGTAGGTTGCTTTGTCGGCGTAGGAGCCGCGTGCCGTTGGGACCAGCCAGGCGACGATATTGGACATTTTGTAAGAGAGTGAAGATATTAATAAAAGAATATGCCGAAAAGGATGAAGACCGAAACTGAAAACGAAGATGAGGGTGAAGATGTGGCAGATATTTGAAGACAGTGGTGGTGGGAGAGAGTGGCTGAGTGACGAGCTGGACGTCCTCTATAGATCGACTCAAACGAGACAAGTCGATACGGTTCTTTCAGTATAAGGCAGCAAAGGCAAGACAAGATAAAAAACAACGCTCGATCAAATCTCACTTTCACGCGTACAGCGTGGTGGCTTTATAAGTCACGCAGCACGCATGCATAAAGGCCTGGTTGCGAGGACAACCACCGCGACGCGTCGCGAAAACACCTGACAGCCTACACACCGTCCTCTCTTCTACTGCTATCAGACAATGTTTCATCGTCTAGACCCGCTCTAGAATCGTGGTGTTGGGGCGTTGGTGCGATAGTGAAGGGCTGTGTGAGGATGGGAAGCTGTGAGCCAATGGATTTTGGGCGATGCATAAGCGTCGCGGGGCGGGGAGACGGCACACGGAAGTGAAAGGAGATGGACTAATTTCTAGGAGTCTGGGAAAGTTGATAGGTGAAAATGACGGAGGAGGTGATGTTGGTTTAGACGAGGTTGGGAGTCATCAGGTTGGAGGGTTGTGGTGGTGCGGGAGAAGTGTGTCAAGTCGGGAATGGTGGTGCTCGTTGGTGGGAGACCCCTTCCTCCCGAACGGAAGCTAAGATATTGGATAAGGTTATTTCGACTTAAGAATCTCAGCAGCGATATTGTTTCATAATAGAATAACCGTGTAGTCTTGGCTGTTGCTCGCTCGGTGGGCACGGGCTTATGTGTTATTTGTAGTCTGGACAAACGATAGTCTTTGATCACCATTGAAGCGGCTTTGCTTCTGGAAATCATCAAATGTTCTGTAAGTTATCTTAAAGCAGAATAACCCCTTTGCCAATCCTAGCAATAATGATTTCATTACCCAACATTCCTAGCTCCAATTCCTGAGAAGCTATCACAGCTCTCCAAATACCTCTCCAGCTTCCGAACCAGGAGATTTCTCTGCCTTTGGGTTTACAGGCTGAACTGCCTCTTCTACAGACACAACCGGGCTCCTCGTCAGAATCCTTCCGTGCCTATCTACACCCTCCGCAAAAACCTGTCCTTCCCGACCCTTATACTCCAGCGTCTCCGTCGAAAAAGACAAGATTGTCTCGAAAGAGGTTCTCTTCACCTCACCTAGCCTCTTTGTCCTGAATCCGTCCGTCGTCTGCGAGTAGAAACGCCAAACGGCCACCTCCGTGTCGCCATTCCAAGAGACGTACACGGTGGCCTCGTGTTTAGAGCGTGCATCCTTCAAAGCAACGATGGCGGGAATCTCGCGAGAGTATCCAGTCCACTCATAACGGAAACCGCGGTAGCTTTGCACGCCGGCGCCGGTGTCGAGGTAGGCATGGAAGATGGGTGTGCCGTCGGCGGAGAATTCTGTCACTGCGCCTTCCTGGCCCCAGTTGATGAAGACGTTGCCATTTGGTAGAACTTGAGTGTTTCCTTGCGATTCTGCAGAGAGGTGGTCTGGTGCCTCATAGGACTGAAGGATGGTTGACGTATTGTCAGTGTGATTAAGCTGCACAATCAACCCTCTCGAGTTTGAATGCAGCGCAATCCTTTCGTCACGAGGGTGGAATGTTCCCGCTGAGTTATCGAACAGCGAAATCACCTCAATCTTGCCGTCTTCCGTCCGGTTGAGGAAACGAGCATCGTGCTGATACCCAAAGTCTAATTCCTCTGGCCGCGAGAATGTTGACCCTTTGCCTCCTAGCTGCCAGATTATGGAGCCGTCGCGTCCAGAGAGCTTGTAGATAGTGCTCGTATGTCGACCAGAGACAAGGTAGTTGCCCTCCGAGTCCTTGTCGACGCTGTTCAGGTGGAAGTAATCCCAGGCGTCAGTTGCATTGAGTGCATCGCTGGGTTTGAGAGGGGCGACACTATCTAAGTCAAGTTAACAACAGTTTCCACCGTGATGAGAAGAAGCCTTACTATCTGGGGAAGCAAAGTTGAGAGATCTCGCTTCAAAGACAAGTTCACCGGTCGCAATATCAATTTCTTGAAGGATACCATCCACAATCCACTGCTGCTCCTCACTCCCGCCATAAGGCGTCAGATCAAACGGCGTAGGATGATAAACCTCTACTAATGCCGTCTTCTCATCAACGATCCGAAACTCATGGATTGAGACCAACTTATGCGTCAAGCTCTGCAACTGCGCTACAGGTTTGTACTCCTGATCTAGCAGCAACGGACTTCCGTACCCACGGCCATGTCGCGAGTCAATGATGCCTTGAAATGCCTGAAGAACTGGCTTTCCTTGGTATCGCACAGCTTGAAAGTTGGCGATGAACCCGGAGAAGTAACCCAGGCTGGACCAGACGAGGTCGCCATCGGAGCGGAAGATGTACGCCGTTGGCTGCTCTGGGAGTCTGGCTCCGGCATCAAATCTTGGGTATGGCGTTACAAAGATGTAGCCCGGGGATACGTCGTCGGCTGCTGGGATAGTGATGTTGAGCCTTGGAGGAGAGAGGTCAGGACGGGAACGGAATTGCCAGTCCGCTTGTGCCAACCCCGCTGATGCAATTGCCAACGCCAACCCTGAGAGTCTCATGGTGTCAAATTATTTAATCATTCACTGATGTGGATGAGGAGAAGGAATCGACTAGATTGCAACCTGACTGAGTGCAACGGTCAACCTCGTTTTATGTCTCACACTGTTGGGGCCTATAACCGCCGTGCTACCCGCATGAACCATTAAGACGCTCCCCTAGCAGCACGCCATCCTCATTATATTGATAGCATGTCCTGACTCCTCAATAGTCGAAATCACGACAGCCTCAGGACTTAAATATGATCTTATAACTTAACAAATATGCGGGTCTCAACCTACTCCGGATTAGTACCTTATCCAGATCCTTGCCCATGGGGAATCCAAACTAAGTTTGACGCCATCCCAAGGCCCATTGCGCAACATCCAGGAACCATGACGCGCATCCGACATCCCCGCAGACCGGAACTCGGGGTGATTGATGGAAGCGATATGAATATTGAGAGCTTAATTCAAGAGCGCTTTTGAGCAATGTGTTCTGGGCGACACACCCTCTCGGATCATACTCCAAATCCTTAAATTCTGCTTATAGCCGAGTGCAGCCGATTTGGATCACCTCGAAGGATCTCGTTTGCTTCAGGAAACCGGAAACCTTCGTGCAAGATGAGGTGCTCGAAGTGGTTGAAACCGGCATGTCTGGTATATTCTCTCCTGGTTGGATCAATTTCGGCATATGAAGTCAACGACGACAACCAAATCGTATGGTTCGGCCATGGCGGGTCGTCGCATTCCAAAGCCGAACGACCAAAGAACATCGTCTTTATCCTTACAGATGATCAGGATGCGGTGCTGGATTCGGTCTCTTACATGCCTCTTCTGAACAAGCACATTGTTGAGAAGGGGACCTCATTCGTCAACCATTTCACTACCACGGCGATCTGTTGTCCGTCTCGTGTCTCACTTTGGACGGGCAAGCAGCCACACAATACCAATGTGACGGATGTCAATCCACCGTATGGTGAGTATCTACTACTGCGAGGCTTGCAATGAAGAAGCTGACAAAATGGAGGTGGGTATCCCAAGTTTATTTCGCAAGGTCTCAATGACAATTGGCTGCCTGTTTGGCTTCGCGAAGCTGGATATAAAACTTACTATACTGGAAAGCTATTCAACGCGCATACCGTCAACAACTACGACTCGCCATACCCCGCGGGGTGGACAAGCACCAACTATCTGCTAGATCCCGGGACGTATTCTTACCTCAACCCTATCTATCAACGAAACCAAGAGCCGCCGGTGCATCATCATGGGCAACACACCTCAGACATCATTGCCAAGAATGCCCGTGAGCTCCTCAGTGAAGCGATTGACTCGGAAGCGCCCTTCTTTGTTGGAATTGCCCCGGTTGCTCCGCACTCTAATATTGACGTTATTAGAGGCAGCGGTGCGCCGCTCATGGGCACGCCTATTCCTCTAGAGAGACATAAGCATCTGTTTGAAGGAGTGAGAGTTCCACGAACAGACAACTTCAACCCTGACTCGGTATGCGTTCTTGATCTTGGTTCAAGTCCTGTCTAACAAGATGCAGCCGAGTAGCGTGAGCTGGGTCAGCAAGTTGTCAAAACTGAATGATTCTTCGGTATCACACATTGACGGTTTTTACCAAGCTCGACTTCAAGCGCTTCAGGGAGTAGACGAGATTGTTGAGCAGGTTGTCAAACAGTTAGAAGACGCTGAATTGCTTGATGACACTTACATCATCTATAGCTCAGACAACGGTTTCCACCTTGGCCAGCATAGGTTACCTCCTGGAAAGGAATGTGGCTTCGACGAGGATATTCGAGTTCCTCTTTTCGTACGAGGCCCCGGCGTGGCAGCTGGTGCAGTCGAAAACACTGTTACCACGCATATTGATCTTGCTCCGACTCTGCTGAAGCTTGCGGGCATCGAACTTCGACCCGACTTTGATGGCACTCCAATCCCAGTACGAGACGGAGAACGTAGTACGATTAGTATTATTCGACACGAACACGTTGCTGTTGAGTACTGGGGAAAGGCCTATGCAGAGGGTAATATCGGCGGTTTCGGTTCGTTTCTCCTCTCGTTAAATAAGTTAGCACTAACAAGCTGTAGACGGGAAAGGTCAGGTTCTCATGCCCAATAACACGTACAAGGGAGTTAGAATAGTGCACGAGAACTATGACCTGTACTACTCCGCCTGGTGTACCAACGAACACGAGCTCTATGATCTCAAGGTATGTTTAGGATCGTGATATCGTGAATTATCTGCTGACCCCATCAGACGGACCCAGGACAGCTGCGCAACTTGTTTTCCAAGGCAGGTGGTTTTCTCGCGCCTGAAGCATCACTTCTTGGAAGAAGTATCTCCAAGGTGGTAGACCGACTTGACTCTCTCATGCTGGTATTAAAATCCTGTAAAGGCCGGACTTGTGTGGAGCCCTGGAAGACTCTCCATCCGAATGGTGAAGTTGAAAGTCTACAAGATGCCTTGGACATCAGTTTCGATAGCTTCTATGAGAAACAGGTCAGGGTACACTTCGATCGATGCGAGGAAGGGTACATCATCGATGCCGAGGGACCACAGGTTGGGTATCAATACCGAGCAGGGTTAGAGTGGCACCATTGGACATAAAATCTTGAAGAGAAAGCATGGTCTTGATTTGACTGTTTAGTCCAGGCCTAAGCGAGCGCCCGTGCAACAATCCAGGGAGGACTCGTTTGTCGAAAGTCGTTAGAGATCTATAATCGATAGAGAACTAGAAAAGCGGCTTGTCTAAATACTAAAAAGTTTATTGAATCGGTAGGACGCCGTAAGCTATTTCAGGACAAGAAAACTTGGGCAAGTGTTGGCGATAGAAGGCTTCGTGCCAAGTCTGAAATTGTGCCGTCCATGTCGTAAACATCATCTTGACAGTCATCGCTAATTGATCTCGAATTACGCCAGCAGAGTTCTAGTGGCAAGGTCAAGGGCGATAGTTTGTGACTAGGATCCAGAAGATTTTCACGGTTGGCCGGGTATTCAAGCGCCTGCCAGATGGAGCATCTACGGATATCAAAACAGAGAGCTAACCGACACACAGGCTCAATGATTCAAACTCTGAGGTTTTTAGTAATGAGTTGATACTGAGAACGGCTAAAGTTAGAATATGCTGGCACTAAGATGATATCTCAATGTTCTGGATATCGAAGAACTATGTAAGTCTTTGTAGGACCCACTATCTGTCAGGTTTAGATCAGAGGTGAGGAGGTTTATTTAGTCCGACAAGGGGGGAGGGATTGATCGCACTTCAAGAGATTCGAATACACAAAAGAGAAACTGAACCTACGATTCTTTATTACATTATCCTCACGACACTGGAGTTGTTGAGGTTGTTTCGGCGTGTTGTAATTCGCGGCTTCTAATTGGGTAAGGGCTTGTTGCTGCCCCAATTTCAAGGCAACAAATCGGAAACTGCCGACCTTGAACCGAGAGCAACTCACGACAGCTCTGCAATCAGCAACCTCAATCCTGAAGCCCAATTGAATCCCTAAAATGGCTTCCGACACTGCCTCTGAGCCGCGGCGTATGTCTATGACCCTAGAATGATTCTAGCCGCCAATTTTCCCGGTCGCAATCGCTAATTTTGTCCAGGAGCGACCCGCGAGGAGATGCGCGATGCCCGTCTCCCCATCGCCTACCGAGACAGCTGCGCGCACCTTTTGATTCCTCTGAACAAGTGCCGGAGGGAGACTTGGTACGCTCCTTGGAAGTGTGGGGTAAGTTCAACTAGATTGAGCCGGTATGACCGCATCAGCGTAGCATGGAAAGACTGATATTTCCTCAGGACGAGCGACATAGCTACGAGAAGTGCCAATACGTCGAGTTCAAGAAGCGAGTCGCCAAGATGGACGAGTTGAGGGAGTTGAAGGAGGGTGCGAGGAGCAACTAAATGTCTCACGAAGGACGGCCGGACAAACGGATTGTACATATACAACTGAGGGGAATAGAGGCTGCGATCACGTCGAATGCCACTGTGAACGACCCATCTCCAGCGATACTTGTGACGAATAATCGTGACGTTATACTCAGCAGCAACAAGGTTACTTGCCATACACTCATTAAGAAAGCTCCAAGGACAGATACGCTTGACCATGGGAAATCAGTGAGAGAAAGTGCTCTGGCAACAAACCCTGAAGGAACGCCTTTAGCGTGTCGAACCAACGAGTCTGAGCAGAGTCAGCTGTGTTGTGATGGAGCAGGCGGATGGATTGACATCATCGGCCGCGTGTCTGTGGATTGGGTGCGGGAAGTTTTTCAAACGCCAACGTGTTGGAATTATCGCTGATGTCTCGATAGACAACCTCCGTGTTCTGCCTTGGTCTCTCAGTTGGTTGGGCATTGACATTCTCGGGAGGGCAAGACGACACCTTCAGATGGGTATTCTCGGAACGGATGCCTGTTTACTTCACCCATCCCAACGAGCACAGATCGCAGAGTAGCAAACCAGACACCTTTTGAGCTGGATCGTCCAGCTTGGATGAGAAAACGCTGGAGCCAACGCTGGAGTCGGAGCCCCTATCGCCAGATTGTGACAAACCGGGAAGATCCACCGATAATCAACTCCGGCTAGTGGCGGTAGATTCTTTTATCAAAGCGTCGACAACGATGGCTTAGGATTGCATCATCACCTTTGTTTGCGTCCTTCATTAAGACCCATGTCAGTTGGATGAAACGACTTTCGTCTCTGTGGCGAGTTTGAGGATAAGGACGAGGAATCATATTCGAACCAGCAAGTTCAGTCGATTGAAAGGCCGCCATCCCTAGACTCCCGGACCAGGCCATATCGGATTCAAAGGAAGCGTCGTCGGCATTAAATCGAGGCTGATCTAGCGGCTGAAGGAGGCCTGTTGTGATCAAGCCACACGACGTGATGATCAGATTAAGCCCCTGGCCGTCTGCGGCTCTTCTGCGGCTCCTACCGATCCAAAGATTGCATGAGACTAAAGCTTGAAACCCCCCCACCAGGACAACAACCGGCATTAGCAAACTCTTATTCAACGACGATCCACTAACCGCGGATTTTGGACCATTCTTGGAGGTGATCTCTTGGCACTTTTCGAATTTACTCAGCTGACTCGAGCAGTCTGCGGGTCTCTTGAAATCCTTCTTAGTTTCCGTGGTTTCCACAGTTGCCAAGAATCAAAACTCTTGCACCGGAATCCCCGTCACCCAATAACTCAATCAATGTGTGGGTTATGCGGGCATCAACTCACATAGTGGAGGGACTTCACTGTGAGGCCACACCTGTTCTAGGATCAAGTCTATTCGTGGAACCACTTCTTTAATTCTCTTATATAATACATTCACCAAGACCCGGTATAATGACACATGAACACAGTAATTCGCTCAAGTTCGTGTCTTGGCTAAGGCGGAATATCTCACAAGGAAAAGGAAAATTGGAGGTTTTTGTTTGCTGACGGTTTATGGCTCAGAATAGCGAGTTGTCGCCACAGTCAAAGCATCCTTGGACCTGGCTGTCCTTATCCGCGAAGATATCCATGAGCTCGGTGATGAACGACCATAAGCCACCCCCGTTCATGAAGAGGGAGATGAGGATAAGGAAGATGTTGAGGAACGTCAGAGCGATCTTCTTGGGTCCATTGAATTTGCAGTCCCAGTTGAGATGGAACCAGTAAATGGCGCTGAGACCAAAGGTAAACCATGCGATGGTGGTGGCCGAAGCAATGGACAGAATGGAGTCGAAAACTGGGATGGCGTTGGAGATGATGAAGCAGAGGATCCAGAATGTGGTAACACAGGTCATCCAGATGGACCACGACTTGGTAGTGTTGGCCGTGATCTGGTCCGTGGACTTCAACCATCTCATTACCTGCACATACATGTACTTGATGCCGGTGTGGCCGAATGCCAAGCCCGTAGAGAAAACGGCGGGGATGATGATGCCGTATGCTACCATAGCAGGGATCTTTGGAGCTGATCCGAGAGCGGGCGACGTGGTGTACTCCCCGGCGAGGCAGTAGATGACAATGGCTACAACAGTGTAGAGGGTGATGGACGAAATCTCAAGGATTGTCAAGGAGAAGCCAAAATCTTTGACGGGGTCGACCATCTCAGCCATATAAGAGACGAAGCTAATGTTGCCAGAGTAAGCATAGGCGATCTTGAGGCAAGCATTCAGACCCTCTCGGAAAGTTGGATAACCAACTACCTTGATGTTGACCTTCCAGCCATCAGGAGCCTGTTGTGGGTTCTTCACGCCTAGGGAGATCATGACGATCAGGGCGGCACCGAGAACTGACAGGGCACAAGGGACACCACTCTGGGATACAAACTTGACGGTTCGCGGGGCACAGAGGACCCAACAGCCGAGACAAGCGATGCCAATGAAGCCGACAGTGCAGACCGAATGCTCGCTAAGAGTGTTGAAGGCGATGGAGAGAGTGACGGCAGCAGAGGCAGAGGTCATTATGACTTGGATCATCAGGCCGATACCTACAATAATCTCGAACGGGTGGCCTCCAACAACTCGAGCCATATCGACGACGTTGACAACATGTTGGTATTTGCCATAGAACTGCTTGAGCTCGAACGCAGTGTACCATGAAAGGCAGCCAATACCGACGATGGCAATGATACCAGGGATGACACCGAATGTCTTGAGGCATGAAGGCAGAGACAGGATACCAAGGCCGAGCTGATTGGTGAGGAGAACGAAAACTGTATCCCAGCGACCCATGGTGCGGAAAGTCTTTCCGTTGTCGCCGCCGAAGACATTGGTAGGGCCAGCTTCTACGTGAGGAGCCGACTTGATGTCGATTAGGTCGTGACCTGCTTCTTGGCCGGCCTTTTCGTTGTTGCTTGACTTGTCGGTCTGGTGGCCTTGATCCGACGGGTAAATTGTGTTGTTTTCGTCTGAGGAGTTATACATGATGGCGCTCCGACCTCGTCTGTCGCTAATTTGTCGTTGGGGATATTAAGAATGCTCGAACATTTGTCTCAGGAGACTATGACACACCGAGAAACTCTCCAAGCCAACTGAGCGTGAGAGGAGGGGAAAGGGAAGAGGGTGGATTGTCTAAAGATTGAAGATATATAAAGAGCGAGGGAGAGGATGAGAGTCAAGCGAGGTAGTAACAAACACACTGACTGACCGTGAGGTTATATATGAAGGGCGATGGAGCGATCCCGAATTCCTTACAAAACGTCAAACTATGATCCTAGCCCACATAAGTCTAGGGCTCTAACTCTGACGGCAATGCCGTATCCATTGGGACCGTTGCCCTAATCCGCTGACTACGTCTTTCAATGGGGACAGCAACTCTCAACCAAAACAATCTCCCTATGGTGGAGCAACGCGGACGCTTGGCACAACTTCTGAGGGCCACTTCTAAATCGGAAGTCTCTTAGCAGCATTGGCGTCCACCTACACTTCCAGCAATCATCAGGTCACCAGCTCGCAGCTGGAGATAGTTATTCTTCTCCACGGGAACAGGGACTTGGATGCAAGCAATGCAACGGCCCGTGGGGTATGGAACACGCTACTCCCTTCCAGAAGCCGCAGGTTTTACGTACAGAAGATATTCAGATGGCCGGTCCGACCCATTTCTGGGGCTACGCTTCCGGGCCGGTGTGACCCTCGGGGCGATGTTCCTTGATCCCTTGGTTGAGATGTCTTGTGTAAGTAAGGCGAGCGAGATATCCATTCTCCAGGACCGTGCAACGGCACAGCCCGCGGGAAGGGGCCGAGGCAACGATGGTGAAGAAAATAGTTGGAGACTAGGAGAACCACTTATACGGCGTGGCCGCAAAGAGAGAGCTTCAGAACGATACAACAAATGAGGTTGCGAAAAACCAAGCATGCTGCATAACAATCGCACTAACCTCAAACCCGAGGAGCGAGGTAGATACGTGGCGAATATCACGGATCCAAGAGATCCAAGAGATGAACCTGATGTAGCAGTATTCTACCAAACCCGGATTCATCGTGGAGCAGGTGACATCTAGTCGAACACACCAAAATAGCCTTCATGTAACCACGAAACTGGATACAACGGATCCAGCCCTGAATCTATTCCGGATCCGGATTTAACCGCCGATCAAATCCCGTTCTTAGATATGGAAGATGAATCCATGCCGTGATCCAGGCGCTGTTGCCTTGTGTGGCTTCGTAGCATGACGGAACTTGCAATCAACCGGGACAAAGATGAGTCTAAGTAGACATCCAAACAACCCCTGTCCCTGTCCGTGATGCGTCAATCTGAGCGGCTCCGAAGACGGCCATGTGGGCAGGCGAACGCAGAACAAGTCCTACACGGTTCTAGTCGTATTCTAGAAAGTGGCCGAGTGGGTTAGTTGTTAAACTCTGACGAGTGATGCCCAGGACCGCTCATTATTAAACTGGATATGTCTGTGGACCTCCTCGGGAAAGCCATTCTTGCCCATGTCGCCAAGACTTTCGCCCGTCGACCCAACGCCCCTGATACAGAGCCATCAAAGTCTAACAAACTCCACTACTTCATCACGGTGTGGGTTCTCTTCACCTTGGCAGAACAACTTGTACGTAACCACAACCCTTTCGCCATCGTGCCCATCCTCCCCATGGGACAATATCTCAGGACTCAGGGGATCACGTCTTTCTTCTCCATGAATGCAGTTCTTGGCTTTGGAGAAAGCTGGAGTATTCGCACGCAATAGTTGAAATTACGGGGGAAGGCTTAGATATGTCCTTGTTCACACTTGGAAGTGTTAGTCCCCGGGTAGTTATGGGGCTCCGGACCCCGGGCCGGCGCGAGGTCCGAGTGAACATAGCCGTGTGGTGACGGTGATGCTGTTTTGCGTCCTTTGCTTCCTTCCATGGACATGTTCGCCTCATGGTGCCACGATACCTTTGATGAGTTTGACTCCTGACCCGTCCACATCCCGTCAGCCCCTTCCCAGGGCAAGGAATACCGCACCCTCTTTCGTCTGCACGTCTCAGCAAGGGCTGATTAGAGGGTCTTCTGCCGAGAATATCCGTCACCCATCAACATGGCTTTCGTGATCTCGAAGCTTTCCCGTTGCAGATCGATCCCGGGAGCTGGACTAGCTCATCCGGACGGGACCCTTGCAGCTCCCAGTGATGTCACCTTGTGCTAGTATGCCTGCGTCATTTTAAGTATGAAGAAATCATTTGGTGTTGTTGACTCTTTGCTGACCCCCTTCCTAGAGCCTGACAGAGGGTCAGGCCATGGTAATGGTCACGATCTCACCATGTAACAACATCGGGTTTGACTACGGTACCACATCAGGCCTTCTAACACAAGCTCCCCATCTTTTACTCTCTATGTTTCCTTCTACCGCGGTACCTGCTCATTCTCGGGCATTAAGAGGCGCGGTAGGAACGCGGTCCGCCAGCCGAGCAAGCCTCTCTCAATGTCCGTCCATACTAGGAATCTAACCTCCGACTCTGTGACTCCGTGACTCCGCCTGAACCGCCCTTCTATTACATACGAAGCTCCTCCCCTGGGTAAGTCGTTACAGTGACCCCGTTGTTGGGCTGCTTCTGGGGCCGTCTGCAAGAACATGTGATAGGAACAACCGCTCACGGAGCCTAAAACCATGGACCTGAGCGAGACTAGAGAGCTCTGGGGATAACAGTTACACCTTATTACTCAGATGATGTGACAGGTAATGGAGAATTGTCATGTATCAGTTGTCAAGCCTCTTCTTTCTTGGGTTTTCTACATCGATTGCTAGTCCTCCCGAGATATACAACTGCGTATTAAGAAGCAAGTCTTTCAAGGAAGTAATTGATGTGTATGGATAGGGTATCTGTAGCCAAGGCATCACGATAACAAACTATGAGCATCTAATACGAACAACCTCCCGGCATCTCCACTGCTGAACTGTCAGAAGACTGCTTGTTCAGCATTGAGTTTCGGGGCATCTCAACACGCGATCGCCAACTCCTCAGCTTCAGAGGTCGGAACGAATAACACAATGCTTATGCGGTATCATTAATAAAGAGCCGATTGAAGATTCGGCATTGGGAGTCTAACACGATACTCATGTGCTAATACAGCAGCACACACGCCAACACCTCTACGTTTAGCTATGAGGTAGGCCTTTGACCAATTCGATAACATCCAATTATCCTTCGTTTCAGTAAACGATCCTAATTTCACAAGTAAAAGTGAATAACTTTGTTGATTTACTCACTTTTAAAGGCTTAAAGATTAACATCACCGCGTTAGGGGGGATGCTGAGGTGCAGGGTAGCCAACCCTCTACCTCACCGCCACCCGTTCAATCCCGATGCTCCATTTGATGCTTATTCAACTTCTAGTTACCACAACGCCTTTCTGCACGGCCAACACTTGAGGATTCGTGGCGACTTACAGGTCCAATAGCTTAGGATCTCCTGGCCCTTTGACATCAACTGGGCGGCTATTACTTGATCAATTGAGCAACGCGGCGAACGGCTTGGAAAGACGCCAAAGTCGCTAAAACGACGTCTCACTCGAACTAAGCACGAGGACCAAAAGAAGCAGTCGTCCTGCTCTCACACTTCAATTGACCCATTGTATCTCTCAAAAGTATATCAAACGGCGCCAGTGGACCTGCCCTAGCAGTAACGACTGTCTCTCGCAACCACGTCAACGTCTACCAAAGAGCCATTGAACCATCAACATGGGCTCCTCCGACGTCCCTCCTCCCGGTGCTCCATCCTGGCTTGTCCCCGCCTCAACAGTCTGCCTCGGCATGGGCATCACATTCTGGCTCGCCGCCTACGTCCTCATGGTCCGTCGCTCTCTTGCTACTAACGCGACACCCGCACCACTCCTCGCCCTAGCTCTCAACCTCTCGTGGGAAATCGTCTACGCCTTTGCTGTTTGCGAAGCCTGGATCGAGTTCGTCGGCTTCACCCTATGGCTTCTTCTCGACATCCCCGTGCTGTACGCCACGCTGAAGACGGCGAAGGTGTCTTTCGCCAGCTCACCACTCATCGCAAGAAACGTGGGTCGATTATTGTTCATAATGTTCGTGATCGGCTTAGCTGGGAACGGTGCGTTTGTGTGGTGGTGGCTCAAGGAGCCGCATCGCGGGTATGGCATCAAGTGGGGGAAGACGTGGAAAGGTCTCGAGGCACGGGATACCACAGAACTAGCCTTCTGGTCGGCTGGTGTGGCGCAGATGACTTTCAGTGTCGCTGCTCTAGCTATGCTTCTCCAACGGGGGCATTCAGGGGGACAGTCTTATGCAATCTGGTGAGTCTCTTCAATATGCTGTTATTCATCTATCACATCGCCTCGTCATCCAAGGGGGCGTGTCCTCATCCACAGTACAATTTGACACTGTTCATTCAGCACGACCACCTTGTTCAGGTACCTCTTTGGCACATTTCTTTTTCTTTTCGGCGACCCCAGTCCCAAGAGACCGGTTCTCCTACATCTTATGTCTCAGTTGAGGCAGTTGGTCCATTCTGGAACCGAGGAATAGGTTATGCAACCGGAATCACGCAGGCTGCTGTGCACAAATATGATCCCGTGATCTGTAAGATATGGTGCTGACCGTAATGTGTGCTCAGGTTCTGTCGGTTTGTTGGCACTATGATGGGTCTTCCGGTGACGACAGTTTTGCTTTGGTGGTATTGGCCCGAAGCTCATGGCTTCGTGTTCCATCCCCTCGGAATCTTCCTCATTGGCACTTCTGCTGTTTGCGACCTGGCGTATCCATTCGTGCTGCGACATGTTAGATTAACGGAGAGAGTCCTGCTGGATGGAACTATTGTTCCAGGGGAGACTATTGAGAGAGCTGAGGAGAAGAAGCAACAATAAACCAGGCTGTCGGTATTTGGCTGTCACGCTGAGTCGCCACAAGTTGACGAAGTCAATAGATGTGGATACATGCTGGACTAAGAGCTCGGTTTATCGCTGCTAAGCCCCTGGCAATCCAGTCATGTACCTTCGAACCTAGGAAGTTGGGCCAAGCTAGATGGACAATGTCTTAGGCGGTGTTATTGTCCAAAGTAGCGTGCATTTGCAAAGAAAGCCTCATTCAACGAGCTCCAATGAGTAGGCTCGTGGCTACCCCTCAATCATGGCAATTGCATAGTCATTTGTGACAAGAAGGCGTTAAGCTAACCTCAGTTCCAAACTCCCGGGACCGATTAAGTGCTGAGAAAAGAGCGATGAACCAAGGGCTGTCAAGCCTCTTAGAGACATTATGTTCGTATCTTTGAATCTTGCAGTAGCTCTCCTTTTAGGGTCAAAATTGTCGAAACCCCTCTAACATCAACTTGTGGCGTCCAGTTGAATTACTATTGTCGTGGGATTTAGTGCATGAGGGCTTGCGGACACTTCTTGCGCATCACATGCTCTATCCGTAATGGTTGCGGGCTTTGTGATATGTGACAGTAGGAGAAAACAAGCATTCAAGTTGGTACAAGAAAACACCTCCGGTCGCCATTGAAGCGTAGTCTAAGGCTTAGGCTAAATCAAACTCTCTCCTAATTCATATTAGGTTTCATCATGAGCCTTACCTGACGGATTTCTTCCTGTTTGCTTTACGACTTGGGCTTTTTGAGACACCTGATGACATCCACAGGGCTTTCATCCACCCGCATGGCATCCACCCATTCATGCAGACACTCTCACCGAGGGAGGGTCGAACAGAATCGCCACCGGCTTCTACCAAATCCTCTTCCGGCATCCCGTGCCGTTCACCGGATGCATTGACGATCTCCCCTGCATCATTGGTTTGCAGATGGGAAGGATCTTGAGGCAGAAGCTGATCGAAGGTGACTTGACAAGTTGACAGGGATCCGGATCTTCCACACAGCTCTAGAGTGGAGCTTGGTAGCTTGGGCCAGATTCAATGAAGTCAACCAACATCTCACAACCAACAAACCAATCCGGAATCGCACATTGAAAGGGTGTTGTGCTACCATAGAAACCACTCCTGCAATATGCCAAGAAAAAATAATTGCCATGGCGTTGGAGAGCTCGTGTTGAAAGTCTTGAATCATTGGGATTGGAGGGTCAATGCAATTATCTAACTTACGAGGCAAAGTAGGTTCGCAATTGCTCCACATACTACTCTGCCGAAAGACGGTATCCGTCCTAGCTTCGCACGTTATAAATCCTCTTACTGTTCTCATTAACGCGGCTGCAGCAGGATGTTTGCCTTCCCATGATGTGACTTTGGCAGTTCGTTCATTCCCTTCCTCAATCCACTGTCACATATCTTCGCCTTTATGTGCTCTTGCACTCATTTATCATCCAGTAAGATCGCTCCAAGATTGCATGTCCCTGATCTGCACGGATGCCGAAAGGGCTACCCGCCTCCGAAACAACCACGGACGAGAAAAACAAACATATGATGCATCAACACCCCAATGACGCAAATGCCGGCCATCCAGGACAAGAGAAAATCCTCACGGTCACATGCTCAAAGGCTTGTGCGGATGCAGGCATCTGGCCAGGGGTTCTGCGGCGGATCGTGGAGAAATCTCGATGGGTGAGGTCGGCGTCCATTTCGGCCATGAGCATGAAATGGAGATCATGTTTTGCCGGCCACTTAGCCTGAACGCAGATGTGAGTTAGGCTGCAGCATTTCTATCCCCGGGATCATCAGGGGAGCCGGAGTTGTGGATGATCCAATGTTCGGCCAGAGTGGCATCAGGGTCTTGCTAGGATGAGAAGCACCCCGGAAAGACGGTCCCAATCATATACTCCTTTGGGTACCGAGTGCCGATGTTTTCATTTGTGATGCACCATGGGGCTCGGTTGGGTCATGACCCAAGAACGGAGAATTTCGCCTGGAGCTTCATGGTTATGGGAGACTGTAGGTGGATGGAATAGGAAATAGGACTCGGGTGTGAATAACAACTGTTTGAAGTTGGGCGTAGCGGGGGATGTAGTTAAGCCATACAGAAGCGATGCAGCTAAGCGATCGCCTTGTTTCTTGTACCACCTGCCTGGGAAGGATGGAGGATCGGTATCATTAGGGAACTTTTTCTTTCAACGCAATCAAGGCCCAGGAATTCGCGGAAAATCTCTCACCGTCTACGGCGCAAGATATCGCGAGTATCTAGTCGCTTGCTAATTTAGTGGTCTGAGAATGAAGTCTCATTCTTCTCGATCACCGCCTCTTCGATCGGTCCCCTCCCAAGTTGCATTCAGTTCGGTATCCTCAACCCCAGACACACCCAAAACTCTCAGGACTGGTTCCGTGTCACAGGAGATATATTTTGGGAAAACCATGGTTCATCGCGGGGTTGTCTGACCGTGCTAAGTTCTCGCTACAACCATACGACTTGCTAGCCATTGCCCTTGCCGGGTCGGAATCCCCACCCAACGCAGCCGATTTCTTCTCGAAGCGAACTGTGTGTCGTATGGACATGGCCTTACATGAGGGACCCGCGCTGACACCTCGGTGAGCGGCATTTCTTGTTCCCAACCTGCAGGGTCTGAGACCGGTAAGGCGGGCAGCATGTGGGGTATCAAAGCGGGATGGCGTTTACATGATGGCAACCCTTTGACTGCAATATTTGTTGATATCTCGAAGCAACCCTCCCAAGGAGTCACATGTGATATCTCTTGCTTGTTTTGAAACATGGTCACTCTCGGAATTCCCGTTCAGTATTTGGCGCTACTCCATGCTGCGACTGTAGCACGTAATGGCGGCGCCCTCCGGACATCCCACGCCGACCAGGTCAGGATCACAAGCAACGTGGGGTGTAGGCCACCCATTGGAGTTTGTTAATCAACGACTAGCACCTGAGATGCGGGTATTGTCGAGATTAGGGTTCGAAATGACGAATCTCCTAAAAATGAATGCAAGATGACACTTTTAGTTGCTCCCGACACTGAGGAACCGGCGGAGACAAATGAGTGTTCACCTGAATAACCCCCATGTGAGAAGCAGACCATGTCGTTGACGTGATGACACCCTCTTACTCCTTCCGACGGTCCTTATGCGAGATCCGATGACAATCACCCAGTCACTGCGATACACGCTCTTACGTGACGCGGGATGTCGTAACGCAGTTGGGTGATCTCGAACTTACCGCCTACCTCAAGTAGAGGCTGCACATTATCACACAAACTAGCACAGAATTCTCGTCCGCACTCGGGACCGAGCATAACAGTTTCAAGATGTCGCAAAATCAATTGGATGGGAGGCGAAAGTCGGACCCCTAGGTGCTGATCCTGGGGGACTCGCTTTTCGTTGTGTCATTATCGGAAAGTGATAAGCAACGTCGCATGGTAAGGCTTCAGCCTCATGGAATGTCCTTCTAGATGCTGCAGGGAACCATCAGCTGACTAGCCAGGCGAGGCTAAGTCCCTGATTGATTATTAGGGTTTCTTATCGTGGGCCTGGCCCAGCTGGTCGGTATATGATACTGATATCAGACGGAGATGGGAATGGGTTATCTTTTCCCGATGCGCAATCGTGGACAATGCATCTCCGGTGGCTTATCAACAAGTGGCCGGTGGCTGAGGGATATCAATCTTAACGTGGGAGGAACAACGGACGACCCCCATCAGCAACGTTCAACGCCCACCAATGGTCCCTCCACGCACACCCTGATCCATCAAGATACCCGCCGTATGGAAAACTCGTACGTGACAGAAACCTTGAGAGAAGCCGACTTCGCACTCTGTGCTGTGGCACGCAATAGGTCTATGTGGGAGGTTTGAGCTGTTCGCATTCGGCAATCGTCCGACCCTCCACGAATGCCGCATGTGCAGCTGAACTGTGATGATTCCTTCAATGTTGCAGTTGAAGCCAGATAGCCGCGCTTCCCAATGATTTGACATTAAGCGTTGTTGTCTCTTTTCACCATCTCAGCCGCAAGACGAGTCGTTGTCTCGACTCGCGTCTCACAGGGTACCTCGTTTGTGCAGCTACCCGAGCCACGCGCGCCTCATGCAACCGACGGTAGGACCATGAGTTCCTCCCCCCGTCGGTGGCAGTTATATCACCATCGTTCTATGAAACGTCTTCTCTTACACCACCTTGACGTCTAACGCGGGCACCAGACACAGCCATGAATCGCGTGGGGGAAGAGACAACTTCGCAAAACCCCATGAACCGCGTGAGACAAGAAAAAGCAAAACCGTTTCCATCTTCCAGGAAGGGGTAGGGCTGTGGCTGCTTGGTGCAGTAGCGTTGAAGCCGACGGGTACGCCAGTTTGGGTTGCGAAGAAAAGAAGCAATGAGGGATGCAACCTCCGGAATGATTGGCAGGGTAGGTTTTTGGCAGCGTGCCATGCGGAGCGGTACGATGGTGCAGTGCAACGGTGCAGTGCGTCAGGTACGTATTCATAGTGTTGCGAGGGTGAGATATCTTTTGTGAGAAGCGATACTTATTCTTAGGTGGTCACTGGCGGACGATCACTGCAAGGAGGCGACTTGGGTCGAGAACATCGAGTGAGCATTGCTCCCCATCATCCCTCCCCCTTGATCATCACATGAGGCCGACCATTCCGCCAATTCAAATATCCTGCAGCTCGTGAAGCTCTCAACGCCCGTCGCCAACCCTTGGCAATCCCATCCTTCACCCACCGAAACACAGACCGGTGTGCCGTCCAGGTATTAACGTGGAACCCTCGCCCGGAGCGACGCGACGCGCTACTGCACCCAAGAACGTCGCGGGCCGCCCTTTAGCAGCCGCTGGCCGTCGCTGGGCAATTTACGAGCAGCCCTAGACGGTAAAGTGGTTGCGCCTGGTACCTGGGAAGATGGCGGGGGGTCGTGGTGAGCGAAGGATGCGAGGCTTGGTTTCGTGCGCACCAGCGTGGTGGCTGCGAATGTCACCATTTACGCCAAGTCGTCACTCACCGGTGAAATGACAAAGATGGTGTTTTGGACAATGCCAGTCTTTTTCTCGTAAGCAGGCATGAATCTAATGCAAGAATTCCAAGTCCAGAACAGAGTGAGAGGAACGGGGTTAAGCGCTGCTCGCCGCGGGCGCCGCGGCCCCGAATCCAATCTCCACTGCCATCGCCATCATCCTTACGACGTCACGTTAAGCAATCAAGCTTACTCGTGTCCTTATATCGACTCTTTCAATTACTTCTAAGCGACGATGCAGGTGCATTCCTGGATGCATCCACAAACCGCCCAAAAAGCAAATAGCCTACGCGAAATGCGAAGTGAGGTCGCTAAAATAACATTGTGTATCTTTCAAGCATTTGATCTCGATCTCATCCTAGTGAGACGCTGCCACGGTGTGTGTGCTGCTACTATGTATAATGTAACCTATGTATGAGACAATTGGAATCAAGAAAAGAAACGCCGCAATGCCCGTCAAAATGCCCATGTTCCATCCATGCGATTTCCATCCATGCCTACCATGCCCTACACATACAGTTAAACGATCCCAAGGCTCCTAACCCATATCCATGAAATGTCAAATCAATCAATAAGCACGCACCACCCAAAGCTACCCTCGCTTCAACTGTTTTTGGGGCCATTTATTGTCTGGTCTGGTCATCCCACCTCTTCTTGCATGCTTCATGCGGGCTCCATCTGCGGAAGGGAAAGGGTGGCGTCCAATGCTGGTGGGTGACTGCGGGAGGGCGGGTTTGAGTGGCTGTCCGAGTGTGTCATGGGTCGAGACGTCGAGGGCCTGGAGGATGGGGTTCCCTGGTCAGACTGTCAAGAGGGGAATCCGCTCCGTGGCCAGCCCACCCGTTTGCCAGTCTCCAGAATGCTTTCAGAGGCGGCAGTGAAATCCCTTTCACTGATCACTCTTGTCCAGAGAATCCACGTTTGTCAGTTCCGACATCCGAGTCGTCCCTTTGCGTGCTCGTCCTTGCTCGCTTTCCCCCAGCGTTGTTCAAACTCAACTCCAGCCAAGGAAAATAACAAGAGGTTTGCACCCGAAAAAAAAGCCAGTCTTGATCCCATCGCCTTTTGTCAACATGCCTCCTTCGGCATGAAGGATTTTTCTCTTTTTTCCATAGTGTCGTATGTGTTTTTTTTGTCGTTGAAAAAGTTGCCCATTTCATGTTCCCATTTTCCCGTCCCATCTCTGCATTCCACCCTCCACCACATCCCGAAAAGGTGGGGTTAGCCAGTAAGAACTCCCCCTTCCATCCAACACCTGCAGTATGCGCGCGTATTCCAAGTTCTGCACCTGAAGCAGAAAAAAACAAGAAAAAAATAATAGGAAAAAGGAAAACAGAACAGCAGCGTCAAGCCTCAAATCGATTATGTCGGCCGAGTGTGGGGATTTTGGGGCGTTGTGGCTTTCGACATGCGTGCTCGATCTAATATTGATGGAAGCTCATCGCGCCGAGAGCTGGGGAGAATATGACATTCGTGATTCGGGACGCTGGATGAGCTTGGCCCACGGATGATTGCTAGGCTGTTGACGTTCACGGCAGGCAGCTGGAAACTAGAGTCAGTATCTTGCATTGCTAAAGTTGAATGTGGACTCGAGAGGGTCCACTGGGTTTCAAGACATACCGCAGATGTCGTCACCCCTAATAAGTAGTGTTAGTGACCTGTCATGGAGAAGGTTTGCGAGTATCAGACTTGACTCACCAGTACTGTTTGCTGACAATTGTTGGAGGACATCGTCGTTCAGTCTCAATATACTTGGGACACCATGATTCTACCAAGTGGTAGTGATGTTGGCAGCTCAGCTCCTTCTGCTCGTGTGTCAGCAATGATTGGTCTCGCTTTTAATGTTGTCAGGTTTTCGTACGTAGATGTAGTTGCACATTTTTGGTGAGTGTATTAGGCGTAGTTAATAGATATCAGGTCGTCGAATGTAAGCGTGTGACTCAGGTGGAGATGGTCGTAGTCGTAAGAGTAGACAAAGACCAGGTGTGATCTCGTGCTGTGTGTAGTCTGACACGGTAACAGTGACAAAGACTCGGGAGGTGAGGTCGTATTTAAAATGATGTGATGGCTCAACTTGAGGATTCGCAAAAAGGGCAAAGGCGGCTCTTATCCACTCATTCAATCTCTGAACGAGAAGGACCCTCTTGTGTGCTGGGCCAAGGTTGTTTATAAGGTGGTGGCCCGCCATAACTTCGCAGTCCACAAAAGACGCCGAGAAAGCGTCCCCTCCATGACCCCTGCAGGCTGGTCGACAGCCCACAACTGCCAGTCGAGACAGGGCCAGATACTGTAGGCTGGTACATCGTACAGGACGCCGCTGCCGACTGACGAGGGGAGGGGGGTGTCGAAAACGGTGCAGCAGGGTTCTGGGGTTGAGCGTGAACGCAGAGGATTGGGAGGAGTTCTGGTAGAGGGATATATGCAGCCGAGCGGGGCGTATCGCTCCCTCGCCGGCTGCATATTGCAAATTTCTGTCAGAGAGCAAACATCGCTTGGACACACAGGCCAGCATACGGCCTCACGACTCTCGGCGAGTGCGAGGTAGCTTTGACAGGAGGATCGTCCCCTGCGCCCCTTTGATGAAAATCATGACTCGCCTAGGCTCTTCTGGGCTCGATCGACCAAGTTTCTCAGTGTGGCGCTAAGCGACTCAACTTCTCGATGAGCGCCTGAATGAGCCATCATACACTGGAGGTGACGAGAGGCGAAAACCCCACGAGAACGACAACCCCTGGGACCTTATCCTCGTGCCGTTTGACTTCCCTCCACGGGCCGTCACCGCTGCGGGAACAGCGCCTAAAGGGCTGAAGAAAGCGTCTTCTAGCGGTGTTCCTAATCTGAATTTAGTGGATGGAGTCATTTCGAGGTGATGAGGGTGGTGACTGCCACATTGGGGTCCACTGTTTCCATCTTCATCGCTCTTTCCCACACCTCGGTCTCCAGTGAGGACCCTTATGGCCACAGCTCACCTCGCTCTATCCACCTCCAGCACAGAACAACACCACCAGCAAGACATCGCATACTCCCCACGACCATTACCTCATGGTATCGAGCCACTATCTCTCAAGACTTTTGACAGCTTGTGGTTAATCTTTCCTGACTAGAGAAACTCTAATCCAGGTGATATCTGGCACGTGGACTGGACGCTCACCGAGCCCCTCTTCGATCTACACGCTGTCTTGCCAACTACTTTTGGTGACGAACTCGCTTGACTTGGTCCATGCTGAGTTCGATCCATCAACAATGACCTGGAACTGATGACATTGACACACAGATCGAAGGGGTCCCATTTCGCTCGTCCCTAGACCCTGGGTTGTCGGTATTACCTACGCCTCTCCATCAATGTACTTGGCCAGTGTACAAAGACGCCATCATCTCCATCAATGCAGCTCTCGTTGTAGCGGTCAACGGAGTCCATCACTTTCAAATTCTTCTCTCTGCAGATTGGATATTACACGCGCAGCAACCGTACATCTGACCGTTTCTCTACCAATCACCAACTTGTCACTCTACCGTCTCGACAGTTGTTAGGTTCTCCCTAGCAGAACGCGCGCGTCTGACCCACTAAGCTCCAATATCAGCCGAGCGTCTGTGACCGTTACAGACGCTGCCAGCGAGTTGGATTCAGATCCTTGACCACGCCCTCTGCAATGGTGACGCCATCTTAGCATGCCCTGGTCTTAGAAGTACCGATGCCATTCACTGCCGTCTCGAACCCGCAATACAATGCATCAGAGTCTGGGTTAACAGGATTGTTACCTGTCGCACTCCTTCACGCAGAATCACCCCACAAGTACGAGCGTCAGCGCTGCAACATCAGGTGCAACGACACACGTGGTAAATAACCCGAGTCAAGTCAGTCGGTACCTGCCCAGGCTCTCAGCTCCAGAAGGAGTCAAGGTTTCGGTCAGCGTGGGCTCCGTCATGCCGATTCGCCAGCTCGCCGGTCGACTCCGAAAGATGGTCATGTTCGCAGTCTCGCCTACAAGCCAGCCAATCCTGGGAGATGGCTCAGCCAGTGGCCGAAGACGGGCATCAAGACGCAGTAGTCGCTTCACCAGTTACAGCCACGTCGCCTTCCCAATGCAGGAACCGGTGAAGATGTATCGATAACATTGCGACGGTCTGGTGCAACCCTGGGGCCAAGCATTCCATTCCGCCAATGAGTGCGCTGCATGCCCGACATATCTCCCTCGTCTGCAAGCCGACTCTGCGTGAAGCCCACAGCACCGTCTCACCTCGTTGTTGCGATTATCAAGCACCCAGCCTCACGTCCTTGACCAATATTACCCCGGTGGAGCTCTGGGTGTGTGTTCCCAAATGACTTTTGCCTGGTTCGACTGACACTCTACTTATCCCCACAATGTCATCGCCGTCATAGCATCCCTACCACACCGCTACCCAATCAGCCTTGCAAATCCCGGGTCCAGAGACTCGGAGGCAAATTGACGCGAGGAAATTCTCCTGAGCCTCTAACACGTTCCATCCGAATAAGTTAATTGGGCAATTAGCCTTGGAAAAAAATTGGAAGCAATTGCCATTTCCACGCCTTTATGGGCTATCGTGACCAGCTGTCTTTAGCGTCATGAGGCGGAATAGCTACTGCGTCAGAAGCCGACATTATCTTCAGCTGGTTCCATCATTCGACCAAGAACCAGGCTTATCCATTCTGGCGGTTCTTAGGCTGGGACTTTCGACTAGGGCCCCGATAGCTCATCAACTCATCAAATTGCGATTCTTTGGCAGCTCATTCGGTTGTCATTTCGGCTTCGTGCCAAGCTTGAGTTTCTCCGAAGGACCCGGTCTTGTATCAGGAATCAGTTTTCTCTTTGAGTAGGCATGAGTTTGTCACACCTACGCAAGCCATCGCGGACGGCTCCGTTAGAGGCGGCTCTCAACCAATGAGCGATGTCCCAGCTCCTGTTTTAGCGTACCCAGAACGAGGGCTCGGGCCTCGGGATGTCCTGCTTCTGGCATGATGTCCCTGGTCGATTCCTTGATCCTTTCCCTCGTCAGGGACCCTTTGCGACGTGGATTCGGGTTCATATCCACACTTATCACTTATCAGATACAGCGGACTCCCCAACCGGCAGCTGGTAATGAAAGCATTGTTGTTACCTGAAATCTAGCGACTCTGGACAAAGCCTTTGCCAGGCAAGCCTGGGAACAAAAGTCTTATCTGAAACTTGATGCGCCCCGTTACAAGTATTAACCATAAGTGGTTTGAACCTTTCGAAGGAGGAGTGGAGCATCTGTACTCGCCAGCGGCCGAGTCTTACGCCCGACCCTTGCGATGCTGGTCGAGAGTTTGCATTGCATACCCTACACTGCACGCTTCAGGATTGCGGAGGTGCTTGGTAAGGATGCAGCTGTCAACTGGAGCAGTCCGCTAATCAGATTCATATCTGACCTGTTGGCCTGGAGATCTGACTTGATTTCCCTCAAAGCTCAGGCCAAAGATGAAGCGGCCGCATATACGTTGTGTTCATTATATTGCGTGCGGGTCTAAGTCACCACCGGTTCCGCACTCCCACTAACCCGACGTCGGAAGAGTTTTGACCGACCTGGCTCGTTATATTATTGCTTTTCTCACACCCTGCTAGAGGCCCACGAGGATGATATGCAATCCATCATCGGTCCACGGGAGAACAATGCTAGTCTCAACTCGAAGCCGCCACAGCCAGAAAAAGAAAATCGAAACCACGCGGGTCGGCCCTAAGAGCGGAGAGAACTAGTTTCCGAGACTGTGGACTGGGTCAAAGAGAAAAGAGAACACATGGCTGATCAGCCCCGGCTGACCGGGCATCGGGTTTAGCCTTCCATGGCTTGACCGAGTACAAGCGCTGGGGTCGATATCGCAACCCTAAAGGTGAACTTCAGGATGAAAGAAAGCACTTTCCGCTCAGCTTCTGGATCAAAGTCTTAAAAAATCTGCCATGTGTAGAGTTCTTGGCAACATATGGTGGGTACGATACCAGTTGATGCAGACCGCTCTTTGACAGCATTCTCCAGCAACACGCAGGTTGCAGATGAAGATTCAATTCACGCAGAGTCTTATTGGAAGGGTATTTGAAATGAAGCCACGCAGCACACCGGCATACCCCAGACCACAGAGTTTTCACGATCAAGGACGATCAAATACCGCTGGAAGCGCGGGCAGAACGCCCAGGGCAGGCGTTCGGAGTCGGGTTTGGTCAGACCATGTTATCCGTCTGGTTGGGTTCTCAAATGCGACTACGAAGTACCGCCTCCCGACCCCAGAAAATTAGCTGACAGCCACGGACTGTGGATCTCGTAGACGTCGGGAAAGATGTGGGCGCATGCGGATGACCCGGAGGCCTGCCAACAGATTTTTGAGGACTTTTCACGACCCCTTCATTCAGTCACGGCTTCCCGAACATCAAAATCGTCACCGCCCAGTTAGCGGTCAAAGGTCTTGATTTGTGTGATGGTCGAGTCAGTTCCGCGCGGCGCGCCCAGCTTCACACCTTCACAACATTCCATGTTGCCGACGGTTATAGTTTTACCCCAAATAGACATCGGCTTGATTGGCTTGGGCGGAGGCTGGATTTAGCCAAGATTGGCAAGCCTTGCGGTAAACTCGTACCGAGGTGCAGGGTACATACGCCGAATGAGAGGCTGTTCGGAGTCTACTTGAGACCATGTCAAACGGGCTGCGTGATGATACTTCGGTCTATCACGTTACCCTTTGGAGTTTCATTGGTGCTACCGCGGTAACAAATGTCGAATGATAACCGTCTTACTCAGCGACGATTTGTCTGGGGACTGCAGATGCCCCTGCGCTTCGTCTTTCAGCCGCGAAGCACGGTTTCCCAATTGTAGACATGGCTTTTGGTCATCCAGGTGAAAATCCAGCGATGCGCAGCTTGGCTCGGACCTTCGCGGCTATCACGCGAGCCAGAATGCCGACAAGCACAGAGTGCCGACAAGTGCTTCTCTACTCGGTACCGGCACCTGAACCTTAACCAGGGCCCGTTTCATAGGATTACCCTTTTAACGAATAGGCCTGTAATAACGGCCTTGAGAAGATGGCTAGACAGGGCATCCAAGCATGACTTCGCCCTCATTCACGGCAACGGAATTCACGATAGTCAAGACCATCCTTCGGATGAAACCGACGGTGACTGACTGCGAGTAGCGATAGCTGACCCGAATGAGTTCCTCGATATCGAAATATGGGTAAATGCATGCTAGCGAATCTAAACGATCGGGTTATCGCCTCAATGGGGTGTGCATTGAGACAACATCGGGTCGATGGAGGTCTCACTACACGAGACTGGGCTCAACCGTCAGTTTGGGTCCTTAGTGATGCCACTCCCATCTCCGTGCCGTGAAATAAGAGCCAACCAGATGTTAAGGTAAGGAACCCCTTAGCGGCTAGCTCCCAGGCGAGCAATTCGTAAATAGTCTGGTCTCCCAATAGCTTTCAATCGCGACTGGGGATCATCGAGCTAGGAACCGGATCCCTGACCCGGAAGCGCCACCTCCATCAACTCAGCATGTCAGGCCCGAGCCGTGTCAAGCTTTATTCACCTCTTCTTGAGTTGTGGTGACGGAACCTGCTGCTTCGAAATCAATTAATTCTGGAGGTGGAGGAACAGACTAGACTGATAGATACGTCGATTAGACCATACCAACCATCTCAGCGAAGGATCTACACTAGATCGGATGCCCATCTCAAAACTGAACCTTTCCAACTGAGGAAATAAAGCGCGAGTAAATGTCACTGCAACCTTCGGAAACATACGGCTTCTTTTAGAATGGATTTTGACTCAGATCCTTCGAAATGAGGGATAGCATCGCAAGCACATACCTTCATTGTAATGGATACAAAACTCATGATTCCTTTCGGATGGGATGCGGTTCCGAATGATCGACAAACCGGCGGGGCTTCGTTGAAGCTCTATTCTCCTAGCTCAGAGCTTTTCATCGGAATTGTGCGGCCCATCGGGTCCACGTTGGGCATCAACAACCTCAGGACCCTTGAGTAGCTTTCCTACCAGGTTTTCACCGACAGAATGTGGATTTCAGGGACCTCTTGGCGAACTTAATCCACTGCCTGTTCCAACAGGTTCGGTACCAGCAATTTGGAATCTCGTCTACCGAAGCCCCTGCTCTCTCGATCCCTGTATCGCCAGCTTGGGCGCATCAGGCTATCAAGACACTCGAAGAGCTTCAAGCCTAATACCTTGACTACCTCAGTTGCGATGGGCCTCTCGATTGACACCCTGGGATGGTAAGCGTCGAATCATACCTGTCACTCCGTTAGCTTCTGCCTTCGATATCGGAGTTTGAGTCACTCACATGACACGCCGTCGTAATGAGAGTATGTTGGGTCTGGTGCTGGTACTCCGGGACGCATAAGCTTGAGAGTGCAATATTGAAAACTGGAGAAGGGATCACGAGTATCGCCTTACACCATAGTTGGTCGTCTTGAAGAAAGGAAATTTCTTGACAGGATGATATTGAACGATTCGATGGCAGATGTGAAGACTCGGCTTCCCTTGACACGTCTCGACATTAAATGTGTCAAGTTCTTCGCTGAAAGAATTTGGTCCACGCTCTTTCAAAGTGTTCTGTTCAACTTACGCGACACGCTTAAGGGGACGTCTTGATGCAGCCCAGCATCGTACAAGATTTGGAGGTGTCTAAGGTACAAGTCCAGTACTTTCACCCAAGTTTCGGACTGCCCAGTAAGTTGATCAGAGTTTCCTGTCATAAGATTGCTTTCTTGGCAATTAACGGAACGACTTCAGGGAGAGCCGGATTCCCGAGTGGGCTTGACACCAACAGCTTAATTCTATCAACATCAAAGTCTTTCCAGGAGTACGAGTTGCCCTTCTCCTCATTAGTATACGTTTTCATCGTCTTACTCAGTGTATGGATAAGTTTTGCTTCTCGAAAGGGTGATATGCTGAGTGAGGTTCATGAGATCCCAAGCAAAGGAATATGTTTCGAGGCAATATTCGGTGACCTTCGAAATGGCGTTAAACAGCACTTCTGATATAACCGGATATAGAAATATGACGCAGCAAGCTTCCCTGCCGTTTTCAGGGCTCGTGAGAACTATTTTCCAGCAACGGAATAACCTTCGTTCGCACAGAGCAACTCGCATGCGGAAGTTTGGCCGTGTACCGGCTTTTAGAGACAAGTATCTCATTTATTGACCCGTTGAGGATCCTTTCCCTTGTCGACTGCGATGGTTCATCTCGTCGGGTCGTTTCCGATATCTACGCTAACTTAACCGAAATGAATCACTGGGTTGACATTCGAGTTGAGCCTTCCTCTAGACTGAATGCCGTTTCATCGGCAACACTTCTGAATATTCGCTTGGCATTGAACTCGAGTGCCGGTGATCATGACGGAGAACTGCCAGCGCAACCACCTGGATCCGAAGAGTCAAGCATGCAAGCAATAATTAATTTAGCGAATCAGGATACTCTACTCTAATGACCGTCAGCTTTGGTCCTAGACGACTGAAGAAAACCATCGACTCCTGGCCTCTCCACGCGTGCCCTCTTTTATACCGGCGTCAGAATATCCAAAACCAGTCTAACACAGATCGAGAATTAAGCATCCAGAGGGGCTTCGATTTCACTTCGAAGTTGCACCAAGTGTTTTGCAAGGGCCTCCTCTTGAGTCTTCAATGCCTGGACAGAAGCATCCACTACACCTGAAAAAACCGATGCCCCGTTGGTCCCCGCCTCCGACCAGCATGCCGTTGAGTTGCGAAGACGTGAAAGGAACTCTTCCGCAAGCTGAATTGTTAGAGACATCTGCAAGAATGGAGATGACTCAACCGCGAATGATCCGACAGTTACATCGGGGAGTTTCCAAAAGCGAAACGTTGTGCTAGAGCCCGTATGAGACAGTTCCGTGTGGATAAGACTGAACACCCTTTGATACATGTCCAGGAGCCTCACATATGTCGATAAGATGAACATAGAATTACCAGGGTCCGAATTGTCGACGGTCGAGGGTGGAGCTCTCGGACCGTCTGAAGCAGCGCCGGAGGAGGAGAAGGAGGGGGTTTCCAGAATATCGGCAACTCGCCGAGTTAACTTGAACATCTCGTCTATCGGAAACCCTTGGCCCTTGAACCTCTCGTCTGTGGGACGGTCGAGGGATGGCCCATTCCGAGCTGTGCCCTGCGTAGAAGGTAGGGCAGACGAAAGGTCCAGCAGACGGGCGTTGACGTCGGACAATTGCGCCATCCAGTGAATCGTGGGCGTTTCCCTGGGCGGTGGTGGTGTTGTGACTACGCTCTGCCTCAGCGTAATCTGCCTGGGCCGTTGTTTGGTCCGAGGCCTTGAGCGTTTGTCAGAGCTGCTGTATTCAGGTACACAACCTCTTCTTCTCAGGGGTACTTGGGGTACAACTTGGTGATGTTCTGCTTGGGGAGGAGGGTTTGGTGTAAAAGTTGGGTAAGCCTCGGCGGACGAAGCGAGCTGAAGATTCCAAGAATCGGTGAAAGTACCCTGTGACTGGAGGTCGTCGATACCACTGGGGAGCGCCGGGTGTGATAAATGCTCGGACTGGCCAGGCACGAAGAAGCCCAGCTGGTCAAAGTTGAAGTTGAAATCACCAATTTCCAGAGCAGGATCAGGTGTGACGACGAGATGGCTTTTAGACGTTAACCCGCCGGTATATGGCACTATTGGCACTGCTTCGGTAACAATGTGAGTCGGTGGTCAACACAACGGAGACATGAATCATGCTAGCTGGACTGAGGGCACCTACCCGCCTCGGGTGGGACAAGACTCGGATCACTGTCAGTTCGACGTCGCTTCGGAGAGCGGCGTCCGCTCGGAGTGGACTCGGGGACTGAGAGTGATTGATGCCTTGACTGTTGCTGGTGCTGGACCTGAAGCTGCTGATGTTTCTTGAATCGCAGGGATGGGCTCGACTTGCACTCCGTCTTGAGCCGGACGCAGCGCTCGCACGGTTCGTCGTTGTTGCGTTTACAACTGAGTTTCTGCGCGTGACAGCGATCGCAGGCCTTGCGAATCACATTCTCGGCCATGGTTATGGCCATCGGTTCGGAAGAGGATGAGGTGGGGAAGACATGGAGAAGGTTTAAGAAGACGACGCCGAATGGACAGAGACAGTCCCGTTATGCGCGTGGCCGCAGATATTGTTCTGGTTTCTGGGGGAGAGTTGAGACAATTATTGGTCTCGATCTCTTCACTATAAACAGAGATTACTGTTGGGTCCTACATCGAGGCGGGCAAGGTTCAGATGGTCTCGCTTTGCGGTCCCGAGTCTATGCTTGCAGCCAGATCCCGGTGAGATTTTACTTCGTAAGACACCACGATGGACCAATTCCCTGGGGTTCTGGCGAAACGAGGCGAGCACTGCCCTGCAAGGCCTCGCCTAAATAAGTCGGCGTGCTGCATGTATCCTTTTAAATGCGATCCCGATGCTGTCGGCACCCATAGGTAAGACTAATGGGATCTAGGAACACAACCCGGTCCAGTGGATCGGCATATTGGATCTGAGCATGAGTTGAGACTCGTTCTGATAAAGATATATTTGATGAGATTCCTGGGTCCATCTGTTGGCATCTTTCTTCTTGTGGATGATGAGTCCAATTGGTATACGTCAACTGTCCATCTATTCCTATCGATGAGAACCTACCACCTTGCACGGATTTCACTCGGACAGTATTTATCACTACCGTGGAAATGAGATCCCACGTTTTACACGATTAAGCAATTCCCAAGAAGCGGTGGCGCTTTGGTCATTTCCTGGGGTTACCTGACGTATCTTGTGTCTCGTGATGGACTGGATAACATGCCGTGCTACATAGGGCGGTGACGGGACTTCATTCAGTGGGCTAAGTTTGTGGGAGCCCCGCGAAGCTGTGCGGAATGTGATCCTCTTTAAGAATACTGTGCGACCAAGACATGGGTTGAAATCTTTGTCTTCACCGCCTGACTATTTGCGAGATGAAACTGATCTTCCTGGTGAAGGTGTATCGGGCCATCATCGTAGTGCTCTCTGGTCCCAGAAGAACAACTTAACAAAAGTGGACGGGAACAATACATCATTGCCACGAGATTAAGGGAGTTCTTCGGCTCTTCGGCGCGCCACTGTCAGATTGGATCTACCTTCCAGAATGAAACAATTTCTCATAAATATCTATTACTTTACACCGGCTGAACTGGGACTTGCGACAAGCTGAGTCTATTTATGAAATTTGAGACTACGCGTTAGGTCCCGATCATCGATTAGTTGCGAACAAGCGATTGTCTCTAAAACAATAAGCCAGGGCTTAGAACTTATATACCTCCCTACAACTAGGCGGACAACTACAATGCCGAAGCCTCGGTAATCCCCGACGCCGTACCCCGGCAGTACTACCAATATAGTATCTGCGATATGAAGATACGATTCTCGGCTGTACATCTTCAGCTTAGACGGAAAAGACGCCTCCTGCAGAGTATTTGACTCGTTTCCGGATTTGGATCACGCCCCGCCTGCCACCTCGTGAATGCCATGTGATGCGAGATGGAGTGGCTTGGAACAAGCGAGTAGGCGCTCAGCCAGTTTTCTCCGGATCTTGATGGGGTTTTGGAAATCTTAGTCTGCAGATGATGTGTCTCGCATAACAAAGCTACGACTGAGACTGCGATGTCGCTAATCATTGGACAGAATGAAAAGGGCTATTTTCGGACGCCAACCAATGCCGTCTAGAGGCACTACTGTCTATTATCTATGACTCGGCAATAGAGACTAGCCGATAAAACACCAGAGGAATAACTCGCTAGTCCGTCACACGATCAGAGCATGTTGTTCATGTCTCTATAGAGCTGAATAGTCTACTTCTACGCTTGATCTATGCCCCATACTTTTCAAGCTCTCAAGCGGGTATTCGAACGCTCCAAATGCAGAAAACTATAATGATCTCATAAATATACAATGCTTTCTTTTTCTTTTTACTCGACATCGCCAGTCTGGAATAGCTCAAGATGTTGCCTATCCCGCTCAACGCCTCGGGCCTCGAGCCACGCCCTCACATCAACCATCCAATCCTCAGGCCCGCAGACGTAGTACTCGGCGGTCTTGTCTCCCAGATGCAGCAACTTCTCATCCTCAAGCTTCTCAAGGCTCACGCGGCCAGTGAAGTCGTAAGCCTCACCGAGCTGGTCACCATCACGAACTTCCTCAAGGAAGATCTTGGCCGTAACGTTGTCGCGGATCTTGGCCGTCTCGCGCACATGCTTAGAGTAGCATGAGGAGCCTGAGTGGCGTGCGGCGTGGATCCAGGTGATGGGGCGGGAAGCGGTCTTCGAACCCAAGACGGCATCGTGAATGGAGAGAAGGGGCGCGGCACCGACACCAGCAGAGATCAAGACAAGGGGCTTGCCGAGGGCAGCGGTGTTGGCTGGGTCAACGTAAAACTCACCCTGGGGTGCGCTGAGTTCCACGACATCGCCAACATTATACTTGTTGTGCAGCATGTTGGAGATCAACCCAGGAACCTTCCCGGCCGCTAGATCCTCGATAGAAGCATTCTCGACGGTCTGCTCCTTCTTGACACTGATTCGGAAGTGGTTGGAACCACTCTCAGGGGCCTCGCTCAGACTGAATTGCCGGCTCTGGAGTAGACCATCGAGCTCCAGGACGGGAACTTGCAAGCTGACATACTGGCCAGGGAAGAACTTGGGCAGAGTCTTTCCGTCACTGGGCTCAAGGTAGAAACTGGTAACACCCTCGTTCTCGGCTTCCTTCTTGGTGATCTTGAACTTGCGCCACGATTGCCAGTCTCCATTCTCGCTATAGAGCTGCTTCTCGCGGCCGATGAAGACATCAGCCAGCTGGCCATAGGCCGCAATCCAGGCATCCTTGATATCAGTGGTCAAGGCATCGCCGAGGACCTCGCCGATGGCACCGATCAGGTACTTTCCTACAATAGGGTAGTGCTCTGCCTTGATGAAGAGCGAGGCGTGCTTGTGGGCGATACGCTCGACAGCGTGGTGGAGCTTAGGCAGATCGTCGATATGTTGAGCATAGGCCAGCACGGAATTCGCGAGGGCTTGTTGCTGAGCACCAGTCTGCTGGTTTCGGAGAGAGAAGTAGTTCTTCAGCTCCGGATGGGCCGCGAGCATGTTGCGGTAGAAGGTGGTGGTAATAGTCTTGCCATGCACCTTCAGGATAGGAGCTGTGGACTTGACAATGTTGATCTGTGCTAGTGAGAGAGACATGTTGGCGGTTGTGATGGTTTGCTGGTGAGAATGTCTGAACTTTCTGAGACCAAGCAGACATCAAGGCTTTATATCTCAGACTCAAACCATTCACAACGCGGCGAAAAGGGATGGCTGGCCATCATACCATGCTATGTGAACGACTACGCCTACTAGTTCGAAGCTCCCGCTCCGAGAAATGGCCTGTCATTTCCGCCCCTCGCAATTCATTCCGGCCGAAACTCTCGGTCATGGTCTGACGTCTGGACGGTGCATCTCCGCGGCTTCGGGGGTTCCACCGGCCCACTGTATCCGGATTCGGGTCCTTTCATTGTGGTGACAGTTTCGAACTGGATGCCACTGGAGTTCTAGAGACTGAGAGAGAAGGAATTAGGAGATGGTCCCCTATGCCTTCAGCCACCCCGCGTGCATGCGTTGATGGAGCTTTCTTATCAGAATCTGCTGTGGGAGTGGAAAGCTTATTGAGGATCAACCATTTACCTAAATAGGAAATGCACTAATACGCCCTTCAATCCTAGACGGACGGCGAAACCCCAGGCCCTCCGAGATTCACATTCAGAATATGGAAGACAAGAAAAAGATTCAATTGCGCGGAGAAGCGGAAATACAGAGCATCGGACTATTTTCGTTGTTAGATCTGGGCCACACAATACCTAGGCTTTGGTTTCGCTGACACAGAATGGGCTGACGGGTCGCCGTGTGAAGTCGGGACGCAAGCCACGCGGAGAAAATCTGTCGGAACTGAGCGACGGCAGCCCTGGTGGATTTTCACGCCGCGTCGCCGACCCGTCCGCGACGAATTGCGATCGGAGGATTCATCAGCAGAGTTTTGAATGTCCGGGGAGATGCCAGTTCTGCAGGGGTTTGCCCCCAGTTTATTCCCAGAATATGGAACGGGATGAAGTTGAAGAGGCAAACGGTTGCTAGGGTTGGTTAGAGTGGCTCTGGGGCATGCAAGGCAATGCCGATTATGCTCCACATGCCTTGCATCATGTAACGAGGAAGTAGGAAGTCCACTCGCTTTGTCAGTCTGAACATGTGCATGGAAGACTAACATAGCAACGATAGCGGATCGTCCAAAATTAGATGCGAGGCCTGTGTTGGAACGATTTCAAATTCTGCTTTGACGCCACGGGGTGTCTTACTCATCTTGATCTAATCACGATCGTCGAAAATTCTCACCAAGACCCTCACTGTTCATCACGTCTCTGGTTCCTGGAGTCCCTTATTGGGAGGACCAAAGTTCATCCGCCAATACGAGGATCCTGTCTGCCTGATGCGATCAATTGACCGGCAACCCGGGTTCCAATGGTCGTCAACATCACCAAAAGGCCACATGGCGACGAACAGCACTTCGTCTACTGAGCATGGTTCCGGTTGCCTCCAAGTTGTCCATGCGAGATCAGTCATTAGGCTCTGAATAAGTGCTCGGCCAACAGCGACAGCTTCTTCTAAGTCAGAATCGTCTTCTTCTCCTCTCAAATGGTAGTCGCCGGTCTTGGAATCGGCTTCGAGGAGGATGTTTCGGACGGTGAAGAGGGCATTGCAGATGTTGCTCATGACGGTGTCAATGGAGGTGAAGATGAGCCCATCTTCATAACTCCACTCCTTCCGAAATGCCACAGCCGGCCTGAGAAAGTGTTTTTGGCATCGATCGATGGCTTCGGCAGTTCGGTTCTTCTCAGCCATTGTTAAATCTTCGGGCAGCGGCGGCGCATCAAACCAGGTTAGCGTGATGGCATCAACCTCGTCGACAAAGTGATACCACTGGACTGATGTCGAAGCAAGAGTAGCCAATCTCTTCGAAAATCGACCGATGGCCATGTCAACAAGAGCCTGCCAATTCACAGTAAATCGCCTCGGCTTTGTGGTTACGTCTCGAAGATACAATTTGATATCCTTTAGATCGTCCAAGTTCGCTGCGCCAAGTCTTATGAGGTCAGGTCGGTCCGCGTCGGTGCTTGAGATATTGATAGGGAAGAAAAGCCCAGATACCATGGATGAATAATCGATGCGAAGTCGGTCACCCCCAATACCATTGTATCGCTCGGCTACAGCCCTTGTCCAGTCGAAAATGTCCACCATTTCACGACCGATCTTGTCTTCCGACATCATGGTGCGGGTCATACTTACGAGATCGACACCAATGCTGAAGTTGCAGTAGATGACCTCAAAACCGATCTCTGCCCGCACTACGCCATCATAACCCCATTCAATCATCAAGTCGCAAAGATCCGCTGCCCGTGGCCACTCGTCGAAGCCATGGCCTCCTTTGGTTGCATTTTCTCGGAGTAGCAGGTCTTGGGAGTCGAGAGTACCCATGGCGGTCTTACCGGCGCTCAAGCCATCAATCAGTAGCAGGTTCAGGTCTCGGTTTGCTTGATACACGTGGAGGTACCCTCGGTAGTTTTTATCATCTTCCTCATCTCTCCGCTTCAGCTCTTCGCGAGCATTTTCCGAGGGAGGTTTCTCTTCAGGTTTCTTCCCTGGCGGATGGCCACGACGTCCGCTACGCATCGACCGGGCGAACGCCTCGGCGTGTTCAATCTCAAAGGCTAGCCATTCCGGCCCAGGAGGTGTCTGATTCTGGTGCGCTCCATGGTACATTAATGTTCCCTTCGGCATGACAGCCGGGAAGAATCCGAAGCCATTGTGATAGAAGGAAGAGCCCCATTGTCGACCTGCAGAATGAATTGCATTGAAGATCAGGTTGGCGTTCTCCTCGGCGCTGTCGTGGCTTGGAGTGATTGGCTGGGGTGAGACATTGGCAGCCGTTACACTGGCGATCAACAAAGTAGCGAGAACTGTGCTGGTCATCATAATGATTAAAACGACAAGGCTAAAACGCCTCCAGCACTGCTATAAAAGATTGTGTCTGGGAGATGTATCGTCAAAGTCGCTGCCATCTGTTCAGCGGCAGATGGCTTGTCAGACGCGCGTCTTTCAGACCGAGCGGAGACCGAGTCTTGAGGTTGTCAATTCCGATGATAGCGGCGGCTGTAGATTGATAAGCGCAGCTGGCGACAGCTGCCGAGAAAGTCATCACAATCAGCCTTGACCCTCACCTGAGCGACTACTACATGATAATCAAGAGGACGAAGAAGGGGTCCTTTCGAATCCTGTATACTCACAAAACGACATCCCTTCCAGCATTCTAGAAGAGATGGCCACTACGGCGGGACAAGTTCGCACGTCCTAGGGTCGCAATAAACTGCCTCAAATACTCCATGGTACCGAACCCACTACCGTATCTAGCTACAGGTAGCGGGAGGGCACAACCATGTCAGAGTCCTAATTGTGGCACTCTGGGCTCTCGAAGCCCGATCCTCGATGCTGCCGACACCTTTTAAGGCAGCAGACGTTTGCGCCTGTTGACACATACTGATTGGGAGGTTGTCTTCAGCCGCGTCTGGGGGCGCATCGGACCTTGGCGCACGTTCAGCTGAGGCACTGACGAGCGTGTCTAACGAGGCTCTGCTCTTCTTCTCGCCTTCACCCGCTCTTCTTCTCTATCCTCAATATGCCACAGTGTTAGGGTTCAACATCATCAGCGCGGTCTTCTATCTGCGGTAACCTATTATTCTTACTTCTTGATCTGTTGCACGACTCCAATCGAGCCTGTCACAACACGCCTCCCACCGAGGCACAGGCCACCAAACGTAAACCGTGGAGCCTTCCCCCAAGCCCGATTCGAGATCCCGTTTAGATACGACCGTGAGGCATAGTCCCTATCCTTCCTCTAGGCTAACGCCACTCCGCCCTTCCTAGAAACCTTATACTTGTGCGCTTGTCAACGAGTTCAGCAATGTATCTTATCAACGTAGAGACATTGAGATTGAAAACGTTTGTCGGCGAAGACATCCCACCATACGCCATATTGTCTCATACCTGGGGAGCCGATGAAGAAGAGATATCCTTCAAGGATATTCAGAGGGGGAATATCGAAAAACCGGGTAGGGGGGCGGATAAATTAAAGGGGTGCTGCTACCAAGCCAAGGAGGACCATCTCGAATATGTTTGGATTGATACCTGCTGTATTAACAAGGACAGCGAAAAGGAACTTGGCGAAGCTATCAATTCCATGTTTCAATGGTACAGGAAGGCTTCCATTTGCTACGCTTACCTTTCTGATGTTCCCTATGGAGATGATCCTTGGGAAATAGGATCGAAGTTTTTCTCCAGCCGTTGGTTCCAACGAGGATGGACCTTACAAGAGCTTCTGGCCCCTGGGGCGTTACGTTTCTATAATAAAGAATGGGCCCAAATAGGAACAAGTGCGGAAATGTATGTCGCCATCGAGGCAATTACCGGTATTTCTCGACAGTATCTACTCGGTTGGCAGGATTTCCGCCGAGCGAGTGTGGCGCAACGCATGTCCTGGGCGGCGGAACGCAAAACCTCTAGAGAGGAAGATGCCGCGTACTGCCTCCTGGGAATCTTTGGTATCACGATGCCAATGATCTACGGCGAAGGCGACGGGGCTATGGCCCGGCTGCAGCAGGAGATAATGATGAAGACCAGCGACTACTCCATCTTGGCATGGGGTCTTGATACTACGGAGTACCCACCGAGCAAATCCGCGGGGGTTTTATCGGCGGGAATTCTGGCCACCGTTCCATCAGACTTCGCCAATTGCGGATGCATTGTTTCAAGGAACAAAGACGCGACACACGGCAGTGCATTCAATATTTCTGGCGGCCGTCTCCGGGTCCAGCTCCCTCTACATATAACTCCGGCCGGAGAGACATACGGCTTGCTAAATTGCGGTCCAGAGCATGACACAGATCAGGTTGTGGGGATCCCACTCCAGAAGGCCATATTCAGCGCAGCACTGGATGAGTACCTCAGACCGCAAGGACGATACCCAGTCTTACTTCCGAGTACTGCGCATAGTACTTCGGCCAAACACATTCAAATCCAGATGGAGCGTCAAAGCTGGGGGGACGAGGCAAAGGGCCAGCGGCTTTGGCTCCATATACATAGCCACCACAAAACCAAGCTGAAGCTGGAGGAAGTTTATCCCCCAGTCTGCTGGGAGAAAGAGCGCGCACTGATTTTGAAGGCAAGCGACTCAGACCGGCATATCGCACAACAACGATATTTGGCTCGATTCCGCACTCAAGGCGAAGGATCGCGAGACGTCATCGTAGTACTCGAGTTTGAGATACGCGGATTGCAGCCGCAAGCTCGCTGCCATGTCATGACATCAGCCACAGATACTTCTTTAGAGGATCTGTCACAGTATCTCATTTACATGAGGCCGGAAGCCTTGGGAAAGCAGGGCGCCAGCAACGGCAAGCTCAACGTGAAGGTAACTGTGAGTGAAGAGCAGGTTGCACAGGAGCCAATGTTTGTTATCAGGTTGACTCGAACATCCAGCTCACCACAAGCTACCGTGGATGCAAATTTAGAGCTAAAACAGGTAAAGTCGAAACTTGCATTGATGAATATTTTGCAAGAGGAAGACCAAATCGACATACAGGTGGAACGATTGACCAAGCAGAGGGACGAGGAGAGGGCTGCCTTAGAGCAGATGAGGGAACGCCTAGCGGTGGTTGAAGAACATTTGAGGAAGTTGGGTGAGGAGAAGAGATTATTATCCAAGGGAGTAGAGAAAGGAACTCAACAAGTGGATCGACTCACGAATAGTCTCGACGAGGCCTGGCGACAACAAGACGAGTTGGCGAGACGAGAGGAAGAAATACAACGGCGCCTGGATGAGCTCGAACCCGCTCAGGGTTCCGGGAACTGGCTGGAGACAATTGTCAAGATGCAGCTTGATGCAGACAAAATTGGCCGCAGCCCGAAGGATGGAAGAAATTCTAACCCTAACCAACCGCAGTTATCGAGGACAATGGAGAGCGGACAAACCGTCTACGGCCAGACACCCCTGTTTTGGGCTATAACGAACGGACACAAGGCTATAGTAAGACTGCTGCTTGAGAAAGGGGCCGACATCGAGGCAAAAGATAAGACTGGCTCTACGTCAATCTTAAGAGCTGCAGCTAGGGGGCAGGAGGCTATGGTAAGGCTATTGCTCGAGAAAGGGGCCGATATTGAGGCAAAAGATAAGACTGGCTCTACGTCAATCTTAAGAGCTGCAGCTAGGGGGCAGGAGGCTATGGTAAGGCTATTGCTCGAGAAAGGGGCCGATATTAAGGCAAAAGATAAGCTTGGCTATATGCCAATCTTATGTGCTGCAGGTTGGGGGGATGAGGCTATGGTAAGGCTATTGCTTGAGAAAGGGGCCGATATTGAGGCAAAAGATAAGCTTGGCTATATGCCAATCTTATGTGCTGCAGGTTGGGGGCATGTGGCTATAGTAAGGCTATTGCTCGAGAGAGGGGCTAATATTGAGGCAAAGAATAACGAGGACTCTACGCCAGTCTTATTAGCCGCATGTAATGGGCACGAGGCTACAGTAAGGCTATTGCTTGAGAAAGGGGCTAATATCGAGGCAAAGACTAACAAGGACTCTACGCCAGTCTTATTGGCCGCATATAATGGGCACGAGGCTACAGTAAGGCTATTGCTTGAGAAAGGGGCTGATATCGAGGCAAAAGGTAAGGCTGGCTATACACCGGTCTCGTTGGCTATACTTAGGGGGCATGAGGCTATAGTAAGGCTATTGCTTGAGAAAGGGGCCAATGTTGAGACAAAGAATAAGGCTGGCGATACGTCGGTCTCGTTGGGTGTGTCCAAGGGGCATGAGGCCGTAGCGAGGCTACTGCGAGGAATGGGCTGGCATCGAGGCGAAAGAAGAAAATGATAATACGCCGGGGGCTTATCTCCTCGTCGTCGTTAAAGCCCGTTGTAGGCTAAACGCCGATGTTGCTCTGTACCATTGAGTTTCGCCTATTCACCAGTTCGTGCAGTCTAGTGTTATGCGATGCAATGCAATGCGACGCGTTCTCACAACCAGGGAGTAGAAGATGAGATGGTGTTGTGCATTGAACATAGAATTAAGGCATCTGGTCTGGGATACCTCGACAAGGGGTAACGGCCACGTGTGATTGACCCATTACGACAACATTGGAGACAAGAAGATGATGGAGCTAGGGTTGGCGATCGCAGGTTCTACCGCAGCCAGGTTCGCGGAACCGGGAAAAGTTCCCGCATGGTTTCCACGTTGGCTATAACAATCGATCGGTGGCTCAAATGAAAGATCCAATGGACGTCGCTGAGAGACACATGGAAGTAGCAGCGGTGAGCCGAGTCGAAGTACATTCAGCAGGCGAACCCTCACCGCCGGTCGGTTCCCTCGGTCAGGGAGAGCTAAGGGTAGAGATGACAAGCAGGTGCAGATCCCAATTCGATGGCTCGGTGTTTCGGTGAGCTCGCATGGCTGTTAGGGGACGATACATCGTATGACACCGAACCAGTGTGGTGATGTCGACTGGTGGAGTTGATCTGCCCTCCATGGGCCAACAGGGAAGACGGTGACGAGCCATTGGATCTTTTGAAATGACTGGCCTCTCGTCGACAAGGAAGACCTTTAAGATCGGATCAGGTCTTAGCTGAGAGATGAGTGTGAGGTCGGGGAACCCGAGGTTTGTTATTAGTAAGTAGTTTTATGACTCTGGTCCAGGGGGGGATTGGCTCTTGAGGCTCAGGTGCATCCCTAACCTGTAGTTACAGCATGTGTTCCCCCCACAAAACCCACCAAAGGCTCCCGAGTCACTGACGTACATGCCGTTAGCGACTAAAGTAGCGGCCCCAGCAGGCTGCCAACCCGCTTCAGTGGATACCGCGGGGTTCGGGTACGCTAGTTAGAGGCGACATGGAGGAACGGAGCATCGACCACTGCAACTCATAGCGAAGACATGCGACTGCTCATGAGAGAGCCCAGGGGCACAAGCTGTTGGTACTACTGCAAACTGCAGCCGAGTTTGAGAATTATCGAGGTGCAGCGCAAAAACAGACGCCGTGGGGCAGTGACGGAGGAAATATGACTAGCAATGGATGTCAGTTGATAACTGGACGCCACCGGATGCGCTGATGCAACGGCTGAGGTCGCAGACGGTAAGGTCGCCAACCCGATTCGGGTACGTACCTTTCCTTGGGAATTTCTCCCCCCCCTTCCCACATGGGATTCTTTTTTCCTGACGTCAACCTTTTTCTTGGTTCTCTTCTTCAAACCTAAATACACTTCGTCGGTACGTCAGCGTCTACACCTTCTATATCAACTGGAATTCTACCCCAGAGTCACTGTTACAGCTCTCGAGCCTCGAGTTCCCCCTAAATCCGCCCATGCTCTGAGAGGCCCAGCCCACATCAGACCACCCCTCACCTCAGATACCCTGATGCTCTAAGCCTCCACGGCAGGTAAGTAACAGCAATTATCACAGACATTTCTACGCCCCGAGTATCAGGAGGTATCCGACCGCCCTTCCCGGGTACCTCGACTGCCTTCCCCGGAGACCTCATGACTTCCCACCCGGGGCCCTGGATTGGGATCCCGGAATCTCGGGCATCCAGAATACGGGCTTTGTCGTCCAAACACCCTTCAACGTGACCTCTATCCATCTCCGGCACGCCACCCGTCTCCTCACCTTGCTGTAGCATGGTCTGCTCACCTCGTCACTTACCCGTCCGAACCCCACGCCATCTACTCTCCCTTAGCCCTTCTGACCCCATTATGCAAGGCCCAGGCTGACGGGCTGACCAGGGTTCATAGTGACAAGTCTTGGGATCAATTGCCTTAATCTACGACCAGACAATTGATCATTACCAAATATTCCCTGTCCCAGCCTTGCGCCCAATCTCTTAGTGCTGCCATCCTCAACAGGGAGCTTCTCTGTAGGCGCAACTAAGACCCCACAACTCTTTCGATATCGCTTTCTTACTCACCACCGCCTTTTGCTCCTCTGACAAGAGAAAAGTATAACTGCTGCCCAAATCTCACTCAATTTTCAACTCTGACTGTTGAGCATCTCACTGACTTCTGGTTAAGTCAAAGTTTTTTTTACTTTGTAATCCTCTCACTACACTAGAACCCACAATCCGACTCAAACCGCCATCATGAGTACGCCATCCGGTCAGGTTCGGAAGTTCTCCACGGGCGCTTCGTCGCACCGCAAGAGGCAGATGAGTCTCGTTGTGGAGAGGGAAGGTCACCTGGGTGCATCTCTCACGGTATGGATGGCAAAAACTCCATGGAGATGAGATGCTGATATTTCACTTTAGACCCTCTACCTCGGTATCTCTGCTGTCTTCGCTGACGACCACACGGCTGTCGTCGCCCTCGCCATTCATGACACAACCTACCTCCTCGACTTCTCCGTCAAGCACATCGTCCTCGATGAGACCATGCGCGAGAGCGACGACTTGATTGCCGAGCACATCATCACTGAGGTTCAATACTATGAGCAGGACAACTTTGTCAAGTTCATTGGTGCTGGCCTTCCCACCACCCTCAAGTACATGAGCCCCACTCTTTGCTCCCGTCTCTGGCTTGAGCTCGACATTGTTCCCGTTGTCCTGCGACCGGATGAGGAGCAGAAGGAGAAGAACTTCTGGGACGTCAAGCGAGTTGATGAGCAGGCTGATTCCATGGCTCGAAAGTGTATTCTGTAAGTTTTCATTCGGTGCTGCCAGGACAATGCTAATTATCCAGTAACTTTGGTCCGTCCCTGGTCCCTCTGTTGCAGGTCGGTTTCAGGGGTGTCGTCCAGACTGATGCTGGATTCCGCGTCCACCTCACCACCCTGCAGAACCACAGGGATACTTGTGGCAAGACCACCTGGGATAGCATGATGCTCTATGCCAACAAACTACGTGCGAAGAAGACCAAGATTGCTTTCTTCAGCGCTACTCCCCAGGGTGGTGGTGTTGCTCTCATGCGTCACGCTCTTGTCCGCCTTTCTCGACTTCTCGGCGTCGAGGTGACATGGTATGGTATGTATATCACTCCCTTAATAAAAGGTGTTGAGTGCTAACACCCCCGTAGTCCCCAAGCCACGACCTGGTGTTTTCCGTATCACCAAGAACGTTCACAACATCCTCCAGGGTGTTAGCCACCCTGACCAGCGTATCTCCGACGCGGAGAAGGCAGCCATCACTGGCTGGATCGAGGACAATGCCAGCCGATACTGGCTCTCTGAGGGCGGTCCTCTTCGTCCCCCTGAGGAGGGTGGTGCTGATGTCATCATGGTTAGTGCTTGATCCCCGCTTCCCCGCATGATCCCCGCATGATGGGCTGAGAACTGATTTTGGAGTAGATTGACGATCCCCAAATGCCTTGCCTTATCCCTCTCGTCAAGAAGCTCACCCCTAACCGACCGGTCCTCTACCGATCTCACATTCAGATCCGAAGCGACCTTGTCGCCATTGAGGGCTCTCCTCAGGCCGACATCTGGGCCTTCCTCTGGCGAAACATCCAGCATGCCGACATGTTCATCAGCCATCCCATTCCCAAGTTTGTGCCCCACAACGTGCCTCGAGAGAAGGTTGTTTACCTGCCTGCCACCACCGACTGGCTCGATGGTCTCAATAAGCACCTGAACAAGTGGGACACTGGTTACTATGGCCACATCTACAACCTACAGTGCCACTCCCAGAGAATGACTGAGCTTGCATGGCCCAACCGCAAGTACATCGCTCAGGTGGCTCGCTTCGACCCTGCCAAGGGTATCCCTACCGTCATCGACGCATACGCCGAGTTCCGACGCCAGTGTGAGGAGAAGGGCATCGATGATGTTCCCCAGCTTGTAGTGTAAGTTGACTGCCCGCTGTGGAACTTCGTCACTGACCATTTTAGCTGCGGCAACGGCTCCGTTGACGACCCCGATGGCAGCATCATCTTTGACCAGACCATGAGGCAGCTGGAGACTCACTACCCTCACCTCATCGAGGACTGCAGCATCATGCGTCTGGACCCCAATGACCAGCTCCTGAACACCATCATTGCGAATGCTCACGTTATTCTTCAACTCTCTACCCGCGAAGGCTTCGAGATCAAGGTTTCCGAGGCACTCCACGCTGGTGTCCCCGTCATTGTCAGCAACGCTGGCGGCATTCCCATTCAGGTCAAGGACAAGGTTAACGGTTACCTCGTCACTCCCGGTGACTGGCGTGCTGTTGCTGGCCACTTGCTCGATCTCTTCACTGACGATGACCTCCACGCTAAGATGAGCTATAATGCCCGCACTGGCGTCTCTGACGAGGTTGGAACGGTTGGTAATGCTCTTGGCTGGTTCTACCTCGCCGCCAAGTGGATCGAGACTGGTGTCCACCCCGGACTCAAGGGTGACGAGAAGTGGGTGAACGATATGGCTCGCGAGGACGCCGGCATCCCATACACCGAGTCGGAGAATCGACTCCCAAGAATCTTCACCACTAACCCCCCAGAACAGCCCGAGGCTATCCCCCCTACTACTGTTCCCACTGGGGACGATGAGGAATAAGCCCATACAACTTATGGATGTCCAAACAGGTTTAGACTTGGATAGACGGGATGGAACCTAGAAATAGGGGGAAATGGATGGAAGATATGAAAGGTCGGGATACGTCAGTACGACTATGTTGTTCCACTAGAAAAAGATATGATTGTCTGTTCATGAGATTCAAGCAAAGAAGGTTATGGTTGAATTTGTTTCGCGATTAGGTTATAAGTTAGTTCTAAAAAGAAGGGAATGATTATGTTGTTATCACAACGTTCCGGCATCGGTGCCCTTGCCAGCTGTTGCGCAGGTGCGAGCCTGATATACCTTCTACTACGGGCAGGGGCAAGTGAAGGAGGTGCATTTCACTAGCAGGAGGAACCTAAATGCCTTTTTTTTTCTGTTTACCTTGAATCACGAAACTTCACGTCCAACATCCTTCGACGCTCCAAGCTACCCGCGTCTTGTCCCTTGATTTGTTCTGCGTCTCTTCGATGTTGAACACGACTCGGTTCAACCATCTGCTTGTTCCAATTCTCACTGGTACACCTTGTCTTCTTCAACTCGCCGCCCTTTCCTTGTCAGGTTTCTTTTCTCTTCTTTGGTCGGTAATGGATCCACCTGCGATGGATCCTCCAGCGGCCTTCTATGAGGCCATCAACCCAGAACGCGTCAGGATGCTGGCTGAAGCTGCCGAAGCTGAAGCCGCAGCCCCTCCTGTCGTCATTAAGAAGGAGGATACTCCACCTCCTCCTATGACTGGAGCCAACTGCGCTCCTGTTGGAGATCCTGCCGTAAGGGCCAATGTGAAGCGATCAAAGTCGTTGAATCCCATGGCGGGAACCACAGGTCAAGGGAGTAGTGATGTGCCGGTGGCTTCAACTTCAAGCGCAACAGACCAACACTGGTTCAAAACAGTCCTTGCGAAGCAACCCTCGTACAATCAGCCCTCGCTGAAGCGTACGGGGAAGCAAGTTTCCATGGCACCAAAGAAGAAACAGAAAAAGAACAGCGATTCAAATGCCCTGCCTGTTCTGGATCCCCGTAAGTGTAACCGGCGAAGTTTCAGACGATTTCTGACACCCGTAGCGCCCGCCCCAAACGAGAGCACCAAGTACCTTGAGTCTTTGCTTCGAGTTCGGCCACTTCATCTCAATCTTGAGCCATATGACGACAAAGGCCGCAGAGGCAAGGGAAAGCTCCTACATCTTCAAATATCAGGAGTCGATCTCCTTCATCAGCAGATCATCTCAAGGATGAGCGGTATCCCTGTGTTGAACTTCCTAAGGTCCCCTGAAAAGGGGTCTTCCTTAGGTGACGAGATAACCTACCATGTCAAAGGAGAACTGCTGGAGGACGTGTGGTCCACCCTCTCTCCAAGCCGAAAGTTGTCGGTCGTTTCCCAACTTCGGAACATTGTGTGCAACATGAGGAAACCAACAGTAACTGGACCAGCAGGCCCTCTTGGGTCCACTACTGCTGGCCCTTACTCATTGCTCATTGACAAGCATGCCGACCATACTTACTACGCCGTTCGGGAGCATCCTGATAGCACCCAGTTCACTGCCTTTCTTCTTTCTACATTTTACGATTCAGTCCCCAAAGTTGTCGCGAGCGCGATTGCGTCCAAGCTTCGTGCCCACCACAATGTCGTCCTCTCTCATGGTGACCTGAGTCTAAGGAACATTATCGTGAGAGGGGGCTCCATTGTAGCAATCATTGGTTGGGGCTGCGCCGGATGGTACCCTCAGTGGTGGGATTATGCCAAGTTCTTCGAGGCAGTAACCCGAAAAGAAAATGATGACTGGTACGATTACGCTGTGGACATTTTTCCTGCGCAGACACCTTTGGAATTAGCCCTTTACCAAGGCTTGGTGAGATGCCAGCGCCGGTGAGATGTATGTGCCAGGGATATGTCCATGGCATGAGCGGGCTTTCTTTGGCTTGCATCCACAGCTATCCATCTCTTCAGATTCTCGAGTCTGGTGTGAGTGAGCTGATGTTAAAGTCAGGGCGGGTGGATTGTGATCGATGGCTGGAAGGTTTATGGGCGATAAATTTGTTTCTCTGGTTGAGTTCATTGTTTGTATGTTAATGGTTTTGAGAAAGGATGCGTCGGCCTATAATCACGAATGAGGGATCGATTTTTGGAGAATCAGTCTTAAAAGTTGTATGTATGTGTCAATTGATCAGGTTTGACAAGCGTTGGGCCGCGAAACGTGCCTAGCAGACAGTGTGTCTCAACACAGCTATCACCAAGGAGAGGAACAAGAGTGGGTTCAATTCTTGATTCAGATCTCAGTTTATCATACATTGACCTTACACTCAGCATCCTCCTCTTCAAAACTCGGCTATCTACTTCTCAAATCGCTTGGCAACGATGCCCCAGTTGATAACGTCCCAGATGGCACCAAAGTACTCGGCCTTGCGGTTCTGGTACTGGAGGTAGTAGGCGTGCTCCCAAGCATCAATGCCCAGGAGGGGCTCGAGGTTGCCGGTAACGGGGTCTTGGTTAGGACGAGTGACGACGCTCAGGGTGCCAGAGGTCTTGTCCTTAACGAGCCAAGCCCAACCAGAGCCCTGAATACCAGCGAGTGCGGTGTTGGTCTGCTTCTTGAGAGTTTCGAAGGAACCGAAATCCTCGTTAATAGCAGTCTAGCTTCAATTAGCGCGGTCTCGGCCGTTGGCCTTCAGATTAGGGTACGCACCAACAGCTTGCCCTCAGGCTCACCACCGCCGCCCTTGCCGTTGGGAGCAAGGTTCTCCCAGAACAGGGAGTGGTTGACATGGCCACCACCGTGGAAGTTGATGAGGGGAGCTTGGGCGGCAGCTGCCTTGGCATCACCCTTTTGCTGGGCTTCCTGGAGAGCTTCGACGGCGGTGTTGAAGCCGGTGACGTATGTTTGGTGGTGCTTGGAGTGGTGGAGTTCCATGATCTGGCCGGAGATGTAGGGCTCGAGAGCGCCGTAGTCGTCTGTGATGCCGTGTTAGTGATTAACCGAGAGGGGTAGATGCTTCGAAGGGAGCTTGGGGAGCGGCTGGAGGTGGAAAGCTCACAGGACAGGTCAGGAAGAGTAGCCTTGCCCCGGACAAAGCTGGCCGTCGCCATGGCGCCGATGGGCTTTGCGGTGCGGGCACGAAGGCCGGCGCGGAGAGTGGTGGTTCGGAGGAGGGATGCCATTGTAGTGATTCTGGAGCTAGATTGCGACAGGTATTAGCAAGCTTCGTCAAGGTACGATCAAGCTCAATTGAAGTCGTCAATTGATCTTTCAATGGAGTGTAAACAAGATCTAAATCACAATAAGAAGGGTTGGAAAACTCGGCTTCCTTACCTCAGATAATCGCGAAAGTGGTGGAGTTTTGCGTGCTGATGATGTCAAAGGGTGGAAGTGCCGGAATTTCGGTTGGTGGTGGAAGTCCTTCGGAATGCCGAGCTGTGACGAAATTCTGAGGGAGGTGGGTTCGGGGGGGAGGGGAGCTTGGGCCTTGTGGCTTAAGGTGTGGCGGGGCTGCGGGTGGCAGCTCTGATCGTTCTTACGCAGGATAAGATTAGATTGAGATTGTGATGTTTTAATTGTATTGATCTTCAGTCTTTATTATTTACTGGTGTTCCTTTCTGACTTATTATAATCTTTATTCGATTGTTGAAGCAACGACTTCTAAAATCGCAGACTGTATTTTGTGGCGATGATTTGACAGCAACTTCATGATAATGACGTCGCTTTACAAAGCACTAACCACCTAACAGGCTCGTAAATAATCATCAAAACACTGCTGAGAATTAGTTTATCGCCGGTAAACTCGGTCTCCTGCCGGAGCCGAAAAATCTCCATTTCAAGGCTTCGGCGACATGAGAAGCTTTCCAGAAGGTTAGCCGACCTCGGAGCTGCAAGTTACTCGGACTTGGGTTTCTGCACAGCCAATGGGATTTCAAGATTCCCAATGTGCCTGATGCAAGCGGGATTATGTCATCGCCTCTTTACCCGTCGCGTCTCCTGGGGCACGACGCGATAATGCCCCTCCATCAATTGAAAGTTGCTGGTCAACGAAGACCGGACAATCGAGATATTAGCAATGTCGTACTACGATATTGATGCCATCCTGACGGATGCGGAAGTATGTCGCTCAATCTTGCTATCACCTCAATCACTCACATGACGCAGAAAGTCCCCTGCCAATTCGAACTCGACGTTCCATACCTCGGCCACCTCGACAACTCCACCACAGGCCTCAAACCTGGCACCCCTCTCTCCCTCCCCCTCTGGCTCGCTGAAATGCTCGCCCTCGCCTCCACAAACGAAGACTCCAAAGCACCATTAACTCTGAACCTCCCACCTTGTCTCTCCGACGAAGTCATGTCCGCGCTAAAGGCCGACCCGCGCGCCGTAGCCCTGCGAGACCAGAGCGCACACTTCTACGGCATCGGCGTGCGAATGCTGGATCTGTTTGACGAGCGAGAACTTAGCGTTGTGTTGAGGAAGACATTCGTAGTGAGGGCGGGAGATGTGGGGTTGCATGCGCGGAAGGCGGAGGAGGGCGTTGGCGGGCAGAGTCAAGAGTTCTTGAGGGGCTTGGAGGAGTGGGAGAGGGGGTTGTTCCGGAGGGGGCATGAAGGTGTTAAGGGGGCGAAGGAATGGATGGACAAGGTGAAGAAGTCATGATATTCAAGAAGCTTGGTGTTGACGGGTGGTCGATTTGCGGGACGGGGTTTGGAAATAGGACAGCGGACGGAAGAAGGGGGAGAGCTTGAGAGTGGAAGATACCCTAATGATGGTACGTGATATGATAACGGTAGCCGTCCTACGGTGCTGATGGAGTTTGGTTGGTCTTATGGACAGGAGTGTGATTGCATCGCTGAAGAGCTCCGCATCTGAGAGCCTGAACCCTTTAGAGATGTAGAAGCTGTCCCAAACCACAATTTAACAAGCAAAGTAAAGGATACATCAAAGCACTGCATTGAAACTACTAGTACTATTCTAGTCTCTTCAAGTGTACTTCCAGAACCCTTTCTCCTCCAGTGCTCACCTTCATCATTATGACACCTTCCTTCTATCTGAATCTGCTACTTCCCTCCCCAGTTGGAAGTCATGGGTGAAGGTACTTTACTCAACGTCCAATGTACCTTCCTCCTAATGACTTGGCCCTAACGCACAGAGAATTCCCATCCCACGTTTCACAACCTCTGGCGAGAACTTGAATCGCTCAAGCCATTTTGAACCATCCCGTACTGTCACCATTCGCGCCGTTTCGGGATCACAAACTGCATTCTGCCTCGCCACTACCCATCAAATCCGCCATGACTACGCTAGTTCGGGGTCACAATCTGCAGTTCTAGTTGTTGTCGTGTGCACTGATAGCAGAGGCTGCACTTCCTTCGGAAGTCGCCGGCCGCCATGAGGCTTGGATGGATTCGGCATTGCACTCGGCGATCCGCATCCCATCCTGCAGATGTGAGTGCTCAATCTTCCTCGTGGGGTCAATCAACTAACATCGCATTTAGAAAAGGAGTACTGAATAATACGACTGCTCTAGATCAGCGATGACTCGAGACCTTGCCCCCTAGGTCAAGGAGCTAACCAGTAGCCAACCATTTAGTGTTTTTAGGAACCGACGTGACGCCAAACTCCGGGGAAGCAACCATTAAAACGATGTAAACGTATAGCGAATGGGATCAGTACCATCGACTGGGGACCGCTGCGGTCGCAAGGACATGCCTTTTCTCAACGGCCAAGGATGCCAAAGTTCTTCGGCACACGCCCCTAGATCAGACGGAAAACCGTGTGTCAACAACTTTTATGCAGTGCTGCCATTTCGTGGCTTACTCCTGCACACCAAGAGGTATCTAGCCCACGAGGCGCCGAGCGGCGCAGTCATTTCCAAGCACGAGGTGGCGTGTGAAGCCGTCTCTGAGTGGAAAATGAGACAACACCAACCGGAACAAATCTATTCTATCATCGACGCGCCTCCAATGAATACACCAAGATGTAGCCAGCAACGGTGGATACAGGCATCAAGGTTCTCCAGAATGCCTTCCATCATGAGAGCCCCGATATCACATGAGTGCTTATCTCGCGCGGCTCATCTCTTGCATTTCGTTAGCTTCGCGCCATGCGTTGATTGACGATCCCTAAGGATCAGCTGAGGACTCTCCTCCAATATCAGTGGGCCTTCTACTATGCAGGCAAATTGTCGCCTCGGCTCTCGCATACTTTCGAATGGGCTGAAGTCTGTTGCATCGAGGACACACTCCTGAGACCGTATTCATGCCTGCCACTTTGCACTCATCAGATTCATCACATCAAGCGCTGTGCCGCATTACTCACCGCCAGCCTCGTCAATTAAGCCACAGGATCTTTAGCAATGATCGGCGTTGAGGCTTCCTAGTGGGCTTACAGGAAATGTCTTAGAGTTGATGTCGAATCTACGCATGGGAAAAAGCTTTACATGGTATCAATTACCAAGGTCCATTAGGGGGCTGTTCATTTCACAACAACGGTGTCACGAGGCGACAAGCAGTCCAACAATCAGGAGAAAGGTTTAGCTTTCAAGCGTGCATCTTTCAGCACGAAATTGCCGGCTCAACTACTACGTCTCAGCCAACTAGATATACATCCGTCCAGTACTATTTCAACCGAACGAAAGGATGGGCATATTCAAATGCACCAGATACTCCCAGCGAGTCTTTGTCCAACCGTCTTTCCATCCGTATTCGCCGTTCCATGAAAACAATAACCAAACAACTCCCATGGTATGCACCTTGTTAGACCAGGATCACCCGACCCCGACGACTATCCAAGTCGTCACAAGAACTCCTTTCCCGAACCAACTCCTTGCGGTAGTCGATGCCATATACAAAAACGACTTGTTCCTCTTTTCCCGGCTCCAGTAAACCAGCCACCTTCAATCCTAAATGAATCCCACGAACGAAGCACTTTCGATCGTGTCAGTAAAACGTTGAAGCTTGTAGTTTGGATATGCGTCTGTCATCCTTTATTGGGACAGCGCGAAAACGTATTCCCACCAGTTTCCAGGGAGGGCTAACATGATGAAACAAATTCCCAACAGGACGCCTTATTAAAGAAAATAACAGGAGTCAAAAATCATTAAGTGGGAAGGGAGGCTGAACTGGTTGAACAGGCCAAAAACAAACCCGGCGAAGCCGCCGAGTGTGAAATGGTGCAAGAGAACCTCGTGTTCAAATCAAAAGAGATTAAGATCATCGAATCATAAACGTCGTCATTTTTTGGGGGGGTTTTGGTTTTTTTTGGGGGTTTGGACTTTTTTCTTTCACTTGTCCCTAGTGCCGAAAGCCATGGCCCGATATCAGGCATGAGCGGAAACTGGTGGTAGGCAAGATTGCTGGCGAGCCAAGAAAAAGAAAGCTGGGTATGTCAAGATGCTCACATAGGAACACCCCAGATATTGTCCGATATGTTCATTTGAGGCATTTCAGCAAAAGTCGACTGGGTCATGGTATTGGATGACGACCCATTGGAGTTGAATGCCGACACTTGATCGGAGAAGGTATAGTCACCACCCATGGCACTCAGAGGAGAGGCACCAGAGAATGGTGAGTACGCGAAACTCCCAGATGAGGTTGAAATGGGAGTGGACATGGTCAAGCCAGAATTGAGGATTGACGCCGGATCAGTAGCCTCGACAGCCAAACCGTACTGGGCACTGCCGAAAATCATGTTGGTCTCAATCCCAAGCATGTCGGGGCCATTCACCCCAACCTCCATCTCATCATCGCCTTCATCCTCGTCAGCGACATCCTGACCGGCGGGATTGGAATCATCGATATTGACATGAATCTCCTCGAACCAGTTCTTCAAGTCCGCCATAGAAGGCCAATCACCGCCACCTTTGCCACCGCGCTTCTCATCTGCACCGCCCTTATTCTTGCCGCGCGGAGTCTTTGGCTTGAAATGAGTGCGGCGCAGGTGAGCAGCAGCGTTGTAGTACGCGCCATATTGTTTACCACTGACGCAGGCCTTGCATTTGCTCAGAGGGTTGATGGCTTTCACAGTTGGCTCAATACCGACTGTTGCAGGGTCGCGACAAACGAACTTGGTAACAGTCACTTCATGCTTGGCGAGGATATGCCTTCGGAGCTCATGATCGCCTCGAAATCCATCTGGCTTGTCATTGCACTTGTCGCAGAAGACCTTTGGATGCTTGGGGCGTTGATAGCTGCTTTTGGTGGAAGAAATTTTGGTTTCCTTCTTGGTTGGCGCAGGGTTCTCCTTTGCTGGCGGGGCCTGAGGTTTGGGTGCGATGATCGCCTTTTGAGCCTCAAGAGTTCGCACTCGAGCTTCCTTTGCACGTCGTTCCAGGTTCGATTCGGTTGACTTGGCGCTGCAAGAGCTGGTGTTGGATGTAGACCGTTCCATGGAAGTCGAGTCGGCAGACAGGAGAGAGTAATCATGCGACTTTGATGAGGTCATGTTGGCACCAAACCCAAAGAGTTCGTGCTCTGGAGCCGGTCGCTTGCCGTTGGTGTTGGGCGAGCTCAGGTCTGGGTCGAAACATTGATCCGTGTACGACTGCGATGATACAAGACGAGCCATGGCGGCATCACCCCAATAGCTGTTCTGGCGCGTCAAGGGGCTAGTCATGTCGGCAGCGGAAGATCCGGAGATCATGGACGGGCAAGCCGATGGGTTCAAGGTGTATGCATTATGAGGCGATAGGGTGAGTCGAGTCGATTGGAGATACGACTGGTTCATGTCGAAACCCGCGAGGAACTCATCTGGAGACTGTCCAACATCTGGCACCGGTCCGTTGTTCTCCTGGACACTGGGCAGGCGTTGTGAGAGACCTCCCTGCAGGGACTGGTTGGCCGGCTCATCTTGAGATGAGTAGTAACGATCTATGGCCGGGTTGGTCAGGGGAGCGACAGGACCAGTTTGAACAAAGGGCATATTGTCGGAACGATTTGATACGCTGCGGCTCATGGCATGAGTTGACGGTGATTGTTGGGAGAAGGCTCTCCTTTGCCGCTTGGGAGCGTTGAAGGTAGCTTCAGTCTGTGACTCCAGGTTAGACGGCGCAGGAGTGGGAGCGTCGGCGACCTTACCATCATCGGCATCTGAGTTGGATAGCCCACGGTTGACTTGCTCCGGGAGAGGGGACTACTCCTGACAAGGCCATTGTTGACGCTAGCTGCCACCAAAGCATCGTCCGGTATTGATGGCTGAACACCAGCAAGGTACTGTTCAAGCATAGAATTCCGGGTTTCGGCAGCCTCTAGTCTACGTTGAAGCTCCTCGACGATGGTGGGTTTGTTCGCAAGATTCATGTTGTGGTCCCGATGATGTTAAGTGAAGGCAAGGCAAGATCAGGATAGGATGAAAAGATGCGACACAGCACGGGATTCTTCTGGGTGAGATGATCGACAGTGAACGACGTTGCGCTAAGCTCGAGAACAGACAGACGATTTCGAGCGGATTTGATAAGGTCCAACCACTTGTCATAGAAGGACGATGAGATCGAGTGAACAAGATGACGGGAAAGACAAGAACAAGTCGAGGCGAAACTGGCGACAAGAGGGTTAAAGAACTACAAGGTTCCAACACGCAAAAGGCGACCAGTGGATGAATGAGGCTTCCAGATGCCCCACAACCTTGCAAGGATGGGAGAGAATAGCGCGGTGTGCAACGATGCAGATGCTGAAGCAGATGGGACTCTTCGGTGGGACTCTTCAGTCAGAGAACGTCAGAATGGATCCTCTGGCGCGTGTCGATAGCGTGGTGATGGTGTGTGATGAGAAGAAGGAAGAGGGGTGGAGCTTCAGCTGACGTCCTGACGAGGCCTTTCAGTGGGTTGACTTTGACTCTCACGCAGTCCACTGGACGTTTCTCTAGGCGTTGGGCCACCTGGACACAACACCCCCCAACACACCCTGACCCCTGCCACGACGCCCGATTTGTGACGTTCAAGCAATGGGCCACAGGCTCCTACAGCCGGCTGGCAGACTATGGCTTGGGATGACCACACCTTACATCCTCTATCCTACGCGGACGACTTTGGTTGGATACGACTAGGATAGAGGACAATATTCCAGGGCGAGACGAGAACGACAGGCCCAGATCGTTGGAACTCAACGGGGAACTGGGCCGAAGCCGGGAACATGAACCTTTCGCGATGTTGTGCAGCGACCATGACTTGATTCTCGGGGAGACTGTGGTGGTACCCAGGCATGAATGATGCATTTTGAGGTTCTCAAACTGATCCATCACAGCCGGGTCATCATTCCAAGCCCCGGACCTACGTAATTCGAGAAGGATACCAGCAGGCCTGATATCGTCAGTGAAGTGAAGAAGCAAGTTTCACCCCAAATCCAGTTTGGAACAAAAGCAATTATCGCCAATGGTAGTGGGCATGAGATGTCATCATGTGGAAACCGAGAGCGTTCGTCTCAGTTGGAGCCATCCATCGGCTCTATTGCAACGTTTCTGGCTGATCGGGATCTAGACGCCACGGGATACACTTTCATAGAAGGGTCGAGTTCAATTCCATATCATTCCACAGCATCGTTGTTTACTCGTCTGCCACACCTGCAACTGCACAGCCGCTTGCCAGCGAAACACACACACTTGACACCAAACAAGAGGGCTTCGCACTGCAGCCCGTCCAAGATGGAGGATCAGCATGAAGATTCATTCGCTCGCGTGCGCTAACTAGGATATGCATTGCCCAAGCCCGTTACGACGAGTTTAGCAAGGGGCGCCGACCCAGGCCAGCCAGCACCAGGCCGGAAAGAAAATGAGGCAAGCACACAGGCAGCGGGAATGACTGGATCTGGATGTCGACGTGGTCCAGGGATGACCCGCTCGGCTTACTGGGGCTCATTGGCTCCCGCTGTCTCTTGAGAGTGAGGCGAGCGGCGCGGGCCCTGGTCCCTGTCTCCATCTTACACCGTCTGTGGGTCGACGATCGACCTGAAGTTGAGCGGATCAGTCCTAGTCGAATCCATCTCAAAGCCCGTATTTTGCAGGCACAGAGCTTGGTGCATGGCAGATGCTGGGCACGTACCAAGTCCGAAACGACGCCCGAGCTATGAGGCGGCGACTAGACCAAAGTCTCAACGGTCAGTCAACGGTCATTCAACGGATGCCGAGTTGAACGATACCAAAGATAGAATCGCCCGCCCGCTAGGATTCGGGAATGGTTCCCCACGGCCTAACTGGATTATCTGTCGATCGTGCTCAAACTTCGGTCTCGCTTCAATACAAGCTCACTTGGCAAAACTTGGCTCATCAATTAGAGCCTGTCGATCAGGTCTACCTCGTGTATCTGTCCTGCGTGGTATGTAATCTGTAAGCCGCAACGTGGTGCCCGCCGTCCTCCTAAGGAAGTAGCCGTTTTGGGGTAAGACGCCCAACGCAAGTCACTCATTGCTGGCTGCAATAGCCGCAGCTGCCGCACTACTTCACCAAGTCCGCCAACACGCGGAGCTAATATCGCGCGTATACTCTTGGAGAAACCTTTGAGAAGTGTCACTGTGCTTGAACTTCACTGTGTTCTTCTCACCGAGTGAGGCCTCACCGCCTTCCACGAGTATCCGCGTGCTACGCGAATCAAATGGTTTTGATTCGTCTCATGCATGCTCGCCGGGACTTGCGTCGTACACAGCCAGCCAGCCTGCTTCTACCGGCATCATTACTGTTTCCCAACGTGGAGTGTGAGTCAACCTTGTTGGGAGACATTGGAGGCATTGCATTGCAAGTGGGCTCCCCTAGATTTTGTCGTTGATGCCAGAGACGGTGAAGGTTAATGCTCCAAATGACAAGCCTGGTTGGGTTCATGTTCTAGCCGAACAACATCATGCGATGTGGGCAATATTTTGCTCTTGGACGTCCGCCACGTCCGAGAAAGACGCTTTGCTCTGTCCAAGCTCGTGTTAGTGGCGGCGATTAGATCGCGAAGAATCTTATGAATCTCGAAGTCTCCAGGATAGGCCCGTCAGGAAGCCCTAGAGCTGTCCACTCTACACGTGGTTGACGGACCAAGTTCCTGACTCAAAGTTCTCCTGAACCACGAGGATTCTGAGTAATTATCCAAGTCCACGTTGTTCGCCTCCTGGTATTTGGAGCCGATATTCGAAACTGAAGGAAACAGATGAATGGCTCGAGTTGTGTTGGTGAGCCCACGTTGTAGTAGATTCATTTCGCCTGTTACGCCATCACCGAAAGCTCCGCAGTCACTGTTTTGCTAACACTTGGCTTTGGTGGACTTGCCAAATTCGGAACGGCAAAACTTCGGCTCTATGATGACATCGGCCTCCACCTCTCAAGCCATCATGACACCTCGCATTACGAACTACCCGGCATCGGTACAGCTTCCGACAGCTTCGATTCTCTGCGCAAAGCTCTATGTGAGCAAAAACAGCGCACTGCGGCACAATGCGCCGTCTCAATTTAGTTCTGCTGGCCGCCTTCCAGCTCTGCGGAGCCAGGTCACCTGGATTCAGTATCCACGAGGATCTGTTGACGTATCCGCAGGTATTGACGACCAACTGGTTAGATGAGCAAGGCTAACTCGAGCAGTTTGAGGTTGTCTTTTCCCACGAATTCATCTCCAAGAAAGATGCGGAAGTGCTGCTAGAGAGAAACCACCCAACCTACTCGGCCGACTTTGCGCAATCGACGATTGACAATATTCGAGAGGCGGGCGACGATGAGACGAATGGAGACGAAGCAGAACTCCCTCACACCTACGAGGTGGTGAAGCTGCCTCCTCATCAATACCTCTGCTCAATACCAGTGCTTCAACCACCTGCGCCCGAGAACAAGACCGCAAATGATCTTGCGAAAGCAGAGGAGGCGAGGGAGCTGAGTCGCGCGACGTCTAACGGATGGGAGCTCCTAAACTCGCTTGAGAATACCTGTCTTTACTTTATGTCGGGATGGTGGAGTTACAGTTTTTGCAACAACCATGAAATCGTTCAATTCCATGCCATTCCCGCCGTGCCCACTGGCCAACCACCCCAACGCGATCCAAATACTGCCGAGTTTGTCCTGGGGAGAACGCCTACTATTCCTCCCTCGGCGAATTACCAAGCCAGACAGGAGGGTGGACAAGTCCTTCCTGCTGAATTGCAGGTCAAAGGCGATCAACGGTATCTTGTCCAGCGACTGGAAGGTGGTACCATTTGCGATCTTACAGGAAGGGAGCGGACCATCGAAGTGCAATATCACTGTGTGCCCGGAATAAAGGGGGATCGGATTGGATGGATTAAGGAGGTTACAATTTGCGCCTACCTCATGGTAGTCAACACTCCTCGCCTTTGCGATGATGTTGCTTTCCTGCCTCCCCGAGAAACGAGAGCAAATCCCATAAACTGTCGGCTTATTTCCGATGGTAACGCCACACCACCACCGCTACTCGAGCAGGCTCAGACACCCAAGGAACCTGTTCAGGAGCAGCCCGAAGGTGCTTACAAAGGACAGACCCAACAGAAAGAAGAAGTTACTGTGGGAGGCGTTGTCGTCGGTGCAAGGCATGTCCTGTCGGGAGCCGATGAGGTAGGCAAACCACCAGCCAAGCTATCGCCGCCTCAGAGTTACTTCCGTAGCCAGGAGAAACCTGCTGAGCGGGTTCTCGAGGTGATTGCACAGGGAGAAGCCAAGGACAAGGGCGGGAAGGTCACCTTCCTCAGCGATGAAGAGTTAGAAAAGCTCGATGTCGATAAGGCCGTTGTGCAGGAGATGTCTAAGGAACTTCAGGAGCTGGCGGGGAATAAGGGATGGACTCTGGAGCTGGTGGAACTACCTGTTGGAGAGCTGAGGGAACTCAGAGGGTACATCGATGATGACGAGCATAAGGGAAGTGGGGGAGCGAACCAGGCAAACGAGGGCACGAACCAGGGGACCAATGATGGTACCAATGATGGTACCAATGAGGATACGAACGGGGAGGGTACTGAGGGTAGTGAGGAGAAGTTCAAGGACGAATTGTAACTTTAGGGTAGACATAGATCTTGGGCTGAGCGTTTACATGTGTGTTACCACCAACTTCGAGCGGAAATCAACGGGCATTCATACGGCTTACCACCTTATCGTCTCTTCGCATGGTGCACGAGGTTAAACAACTTTTACCAATGTTCCAAAACGACACTCGAACACTCTCTTGCCACGTCACAAGTCCAATTCCAAGCAAACAACTTGAACTACAACCCACCTCTCGGGACCCGACGTCATTAGGGGGCTAGGCTTCATAGTAAGCCAACACGACATATGATGCAGGTCTCCGGAGATGAGGACTTGCAATTGAGAGGGTGGTAAGTGGAATACAATTAGTTATGTTACCTTAAGGTAGCTACGGCGTAAAAGGATGTCGCGGTTATGTTGTGAGGTGCTGCCGTAGTGCTCGGTCAGTGATTGAAAATTTTCAGGTCAAGCAAGTAGTGTTAAGAGTATTTGTGTATTGAAGCGAAAGACTATCAAGAAATGAAGACAGTCTCATCTTGGTCAACTCTGATGTCTTACCCTATGGCATTCCAATCTTGTCTCATCATCTGGACTCACAAAGCCCACCCTCACAGTCTTACAGTCCACCCCAGACATAATTTGTCTGTACGACACGGAAATCGAAGCGAGGCACGCCGCTTACTTCGTAGGCGTCCCGAGAAACTTTAGCTACGTCACCGCGGGGCGAATGTCTCAAGGGTAGGTGCAGGTAAGTTATGGTATGCTGTATGATTTCGTGGCAGTTGGGAAGTGGTCAACGACTTGAGTTTACCGGCTGCTAGAGCATGGCTGGAAGCTAAGAAGGTTTACAGGCTGGACATGTGAACAAAACACTCAGAGCGTTCACGAATCTTGATCATCCGGATGAAGTCGCCGGTATATCGATCCCTCAAGCCATCGGGAGCTCAGTCGTTCTAGATAGCGGGGGTAACCTGTCAAACCTTGAGGAGTCTTCGCAGAGCATCAATCGAGGTGTAGTCCACGAGCTGACCGCTTCACCAGCTTGCATTAAACATGATGCGAGCTTGATGCGAGGGCGAAAGAGGCGGTATGCACGATATCAGCCCCAGACGAAGGTTCCACTTCGCGGCGTATGCAAGGAGATCGTCGGGAAAACTCTGATCGAATAGATCACGAACACGGTGAGATTAGATCTATGGGGTTATTCATCAAACCCCAGTAGATTCCAAGGCGGAGAGTGTGAAAGAGGGCGAGAAAGCAAGACAGCCCTTGTTGTCTCCCACGTGAGTTCCGAGACGCTGGAACTTGGGAACTTTGCCGTTGAACCAGGATGCGATGAGAAGAAGAAATATGGTTTGAGAGCTCTAACGCCTTTGGAATTGGGGCTTGGGCTGCGACTGGGCCGCGACTGGGCCGCGCTACCTACGGACCGAGGCGAGGGATGGACCGGACTGTTTCATCGGCTGATGGGTGCGCCATGATCAAGGTTTGAACCGCTGTTTGAGTGTGTGGATTGAAGCTTCGAGGCAACCGACGACTTCACTCAGAGAGTGGACTCTATAGCTTCACAGAAGCAAAATGCCATCAACGTTCGATAGATAACATGGGTATCAAGATATCAACTCACTCCCAGTGCAGGCCAACCCCATCCATGAGGCCACTTCTCTTCTCATTTCTCAGCTTCCGAAACCGTCGTTTTATGACGAGCAGCCACTTCCCCCAGAAGCAAAACTGGTCTCGTTGGTTCCGCGCCTTTGTGACGACATGGGTTCGCGAGGCGGAGCTGCAGCCGGGAGCCGGGGGCCCATGCTCCCCACGAGAGTGGGAGAGGGTGTGATTGGTGTGATAGGGGCTGAACGGGGATCCTGGGGGTGGTTAAGAGTCCGTTTGAGAGTGGGAGGGGGGAGGTTGCGGTTGTTAAGAGAACTGGGGGCAGTGGTGATGATCGGCTTTGATGTTTTAGGAGGAGGGTTGGAGGGGAACTGGAAGCTTGGACAGGACAGCGGACGCGGGAGTCTGTCCACCAGACAACGGAAGGATTCGCAAGGATATCAGATACGAATGAGGACAGTAAACAGGAAAACAATGTCAATCAAAGCCAGTCATCCAGGAAACAACAGATTGTGACGATTGGAATTCATTCAATTCCTCCCTTCCTCCCCCTCCCCGCCGCCAATCAATCCTCCGAACAGGGACCTGTCAGTGGTGTCCTAGGGGGCTCGGGACTTGAACCCCACTGTAACCAGAGCTAGGCTCACTAACAACAGTAACAGCAGCAACACCACCCACTAATTTCTGTGCCTGGCTCCAAACGCCTGCGAGCACTGCCGCGCTAATGCATCGTGCTGCACCTTTCCCCTGTCAAGAGACAAGCCCAGCCAGGAGAAGAAGCAAATCCATCACTTCTCTCGACAATCGCGGCCCTCTCCTTCTTGTCTTCTCTCTCCTCTCTCCTCTCTTCCTACGAATCTCTCCGGCCGACATTGGTCTCCTTTGCACTCCTTACGCCTTCCTTTCGTCCAATCGACGCGTTGTTAAGCCCCTCCACAGGGACCAGTCGAGCTTCTATCAATCCCACTCCAAACCTTCTGTCTTACTTTGCCGACCTTTATTAAAGACTCCTTAAGCTGAGGCGACCTGCGCTGACTCCATTGGAGCTTACGGGTGACTTTTGGAAGCTGAGACATCAACACACACAATTCTGCTTCGCAACGACGTCGCATTGCACAACGCAATATCATATTAAACAACCTCCTGACACGACAGTCGTCGAACCCGATCGCGACGAGACACCGAGTACCAGTCGCTCTATTCCATACGACCTGCGACGACCGAAGCGAACACTTAAACTGGCACGCGATGAAGTGAACTAGCGCATGCTAGGTATCGCGAACTGAAAACGAACCGCGACACCTTCGCATCTCCTTACCTCGATATGCTTTCGGGCTACTTTCAACCACGTGTCTAACGGTCCACGAAGCACACACTCCTTAAGGTTGCCCCGGTTGAGCAGTGATATCTGCCGCCAAAGGGACCCTGCATGTCCATTCCAAGTTGTCATACATACCACGCGCAAGCAGCTCTTGACGGAACCCGAATCGATTGGAAGTAAGCTCTATTAGCTTAGTGCTTGCTCATTGGACACTGGAGCTGTTGACGATCGGGCTGACTTGCATTCACTTCTTAGCAAGGAGCCATCCCGCCGACCTTCACTTCCTCCTTCACTTTGACCCCTCGACACTCACTTCGATTCTTCGCAAGCTCTACCCATAATGGACTCTTCACAAACACTCCCCTACGAGAGGACACGACCTCAATACCCTCGCACCGCCTCTCGATCTTCCACCAGCACCACAAACACCAGAATGACGTCCCAAAGCGCCAACAGCTCGACCTCCCAGATTGCTGGGTCACTGCCCTCTCACGCCTCCCATCGATACCACCATGCTTCTTGTGCTACACCAAGTTCCCCACGGACCACACCCCGAGCCCCACGACTATCCAGGGAAGCCAGCACCGAGTCTACACGACAACAGGCAGTTTCGTCCTTTCTTCAAGAGAAGCTGCAGAAGGAACGCAAGGCGGAAAGCGACAAGATCGCTGCCTTGTCACGAAGCAACACGGATATGAGTGTGTCGGACCTTGGACGGGCCAGCCACAGCTCGCCAGTTAAGGGTAGCGAGCCTGAGCGTCGTCCACAATCCGCTGCTGGAACTGAGAAGAAGAAGAAGGGACTTGGTGTGAATCAGATGGAACAGGTAAGATCTCCGATACGTCTTGTTGATCCCGCTGACATTTTAGGTCATTTCAACCCTCCACAAGCAAAACTTTGATCTGAAGCTGGAGCTGTTTCATCGCCGTGAACGACAGTCGATTATGGAAGAACGTATCGAGACACTAGAGACCGAAAAGGGCGAGGTTGAGGCCATGAACGATAAGCTCGTCCAAGAAATGGAGAAGCGCGACAAGGCCGTAGAGGAAGCTGTGGCCATGATTGTGACTCTTGAAGCCAAGCTTGAACAATTTGCAAAGGAACGGAACATGGTCCGGCAGATTGAGGCCGAGTTCTCTCTTGATCCCTATGAACAGTCTACTCCCCAAGCAAAGGCGCCAGACGTCAACAGGCTTGACGATGAGATTAAGACTCTCACTCGGATGCCAAGCTTTCTGTCTGAGCGCAGCGAGAACACGGAGAACCTGCGAAATGTCTACCTTGGAGTCAAAGGCAGTGTGCTCAGTCTCCCGCAAGTTGCTGAAGGATCTAGAGACACTGACAGCCCTGCAAACGACATGGCTAGTCCGAGTCTGAGCATCCTGAGCGAGAGTTCTTTCGTTAGTGTGTATGGTCAGAAGAACATTCCCGTTGATGAGCCTCTTTCCCTTGATGGAGTTGATAGTCTACCTGCTAAGGCCAGTGTGATTAATCGACCAAAGACGTCTTTAGCAAAGCCGGCTCCATCGAACAGGACGGCAAGGTCGAACTCGATGTCGACTAATGGACGTGGTCAGTTCCAGTCAATCACAAATGTTATCGATCAGGGATCGCCTCTTCAGCGGATCGAACGAACCTACTCCAAGAAAGAGGAGTCACTTAAAAAGGAGGAGCCACGCCCTCAAAGTCGGGATCAGCATGCTGGGGTGTCATTGTCTAATGGCGCCAATAAGTCTCCTGGACGTCGGCGAACGAGAGAGGAGAAGCGGGAAGCGTTGCGGAAGGTCTTGACTGACTCACCTGGAGGTGTTCGCCTACATGATCATGCCCTCCCTCCTACTCCTGATACCATCTCGACGTCGACCTTGCGACGATTCCAAAACTCCAACGACACGTTGTCTAAACAGCAGATCAACCATCAGCGGAGTATCGGTGCTATGTCGGACTTGTCGACTCATGATGAGAAACTCCCCGAACCGCCTGCTGGTGTCTTGTTGGAGCAGCCTCAGCCTAAGGCAAGAGATTTCAGTGAGAGCAGCTACTTCGAGAACCGACCACCAATCATTCAACGTCCTCGTTCCGCTGATGAGACTACGGTATCCCATAGGAGGGGAAATGACTGGGACAGTGACAGCGATGACTCGGATGCCCGGTCTTTGGAGTCGAGCCTTGATATCTGGATGCGGGAGAGCTCGAAGACTGACAAGAATGGCCGCATCTCTCCTGATCTCTTCAGCTTCCCAACCACTGCAACTAGGGGCGGCTGGGCTGTGGATGCCATGTTTGGTCCTAGCAATGCCTATAGTTCGGGCACTGTTGACCCTGAGCGAGTCCTGGATCTCTTTCCAGCTCAGCAGGCGTTGTTTGCGGGGTCTGCGCCGCCTCCACCACCTAATAGGCGGTCGAGCCTACACGCTCGAACGGGCTCAAACTCGAGGAGTCCGAGCATGACGAAGAATGGAAGGGTCCAAAAGTCGCCAGGTCGACGATACCCACGAAGTCGCAGAAACAGTGATGATCCTCAGATGAGATCAGGAATGAAGACGCCAGTCCCGCCGCCTCAACAACCCCCGAATAGCGATAAGAAGCATTATCCGCCGATCACAGGACAGCAAGCGGTTCGCAATGGACTGACGAAGCTCTTCCGTCGATCTTTGGGTAGCTCTAGCAACCCTCCAGACACTCCTCGAGATATACCCAAGGATACACCAACAAGCGCCGTTGAACCAACATTTCCAGACATCCCGAGGGCTCAAACTGCGATGGGTGTTCCTTCGTGGATCAACCGAAGTGCTGCGATTGATGATGATCGAGACGGCGCAACCCCTCCCCCAATCATGCGGTTACCACGCCAAGGACGTGGTGCTCCTATTGATATCGAGCCGAGACCTATAACACCTGGGATGGACCCAGTGATACCGGCTACACCAACAACGGCTATTCCAGTTGATTCATTTGCTTCGGAGCATCAGGGGAACAGCCCGAGAGTCGTCTCGGCTACGGGAAATAGGAGGAAGTGGCTGTCAGGATTTGGAAGGAACAGTGTCAAGAATAAGATGGGCTAGGTACTTTGTTTTTGGCGTTGGTTGTGGCACAAATTGTACCAATACAGCAATCAGGTTGGAGAGGCTGCGGTTGTATCATATGGCCTTTATTGTACGGATATCAGGGTACTGGTTTGAGCTGTCAGATGGCGTCATGGTCGGGTAGAAATAAAAGCATAGATTGAGAATCAACTCATTACACTCAACTCGTTGCCGGCTAGGCATGCCACAGTGAGGAACTGAAGTGGGCGACACAGTAGACATAGCTAGTTTCCAGCAGGATATTGAGAAGTAATGCCGATAGGCAGTCATTTTCGGATGTAAGCAGAACAGATGAGGTGAGGTTCTTAACGTGGTTTTCTTGAGTTTATTGGCCGACAATTCTAAATGAGCTCATCTTTGAATCCGGGTTTCCTTCTCCGACCCCTTAAGCTTCCAACCAGCTGAGAGTTTTAGCCTTTACCATTGTATATCTTGCAATGTCCCAAGCGCAAGACTTAGATCCACTCCCAGGAACCATGTTGGCGGCCAAGACCAAGATCGCCAACCGCCAAGCTGAAAGCAGCGGGCGACAGATCAACATCGCCATAAGCACAACCAGCGCAGCGGTCGACAACGATGACATCGACGGAGCCGGTCTGGCCCGTGACGCGCATGCGGCGGCCACAGGGATGCTCGGCATCGAAGAGAATGTGGGACACGGCGACAATGAGGTCGTTCTCGTTGTTGAAGATGCCGCAGGCGCCGAGGCCGGGGGTGTAGTAGGTGATGTCGCCCGAGCTACCTCGCTTGGTGATCTCTGCCTCAGCTGGGACCTCGGCCGGGGCGGCGAGGGCGGTGAGGGGGAGGGCGAGGAGAAGAGTCTGAATGAAAGAGATCATTTTGAGGGAATGTGAGGGTTTAGGGAGTGTGTTGGTAAGGATTGTTGGTTATTTGAAGGAGTGTTTGCTGGCTGAGCTGTGTGCGATGATGGAGACGGGAGATAGTTCTTGGAGTTTCAGAAGATGCCTTTATATATCTCGAGATTCTTCATCTTGAGATGAAGCCTTCAGTGATTCACACACCTCACAGACCCCGTGGCGTATCCTGGTGATACCGCATCGGGTCCTGCGCTTTCTAAAGTGTCACTACCATCGGTCAGAGTGATCCTTCAAGGTGTCAGTGATTAATTCGCAACCGCCAAAGTGCTTGGCTAGAGCTTGGCTGCAATGTAGTCGCGATGCCGTGGTCAAAGGCACAGATAGATGCAGAGTTGGTCATCTCGGAGCGGGTAGAGGAGAAGCTAGGATGGAGTGTAAGATGGGTTTGGGATAGAGTGTGGAGCGGCACATCCTTCGCGGCTCTCCAACACTACGCATACAGATAATCTATGCTCAAAGCAAAGGATGCGTTATATTCAACTCGTGCTCTACGCGCTATGTTGAGAAGATGGCCCTGGATTGACTATCCCAAGGTTAGGAGGATTCTATCCAGGGAAGTTAGGGATCTGCCGGGATCTCAGCCTTAAGTAGGGCTATCCTAAGTGAACGTCTCCTCTGAACACTGCGGAGAGACTGAAGACATTAACGCAGCAGGATAAGTCAGGCCTACCTCTGACGTGTAAGAGTCTATTTGAGAGATCAATTGTTGAAGTCCTGCGGACATTCTGCGGGTTCCCGTCTGGGGTGGTGAGACTACAGTGTCTGCGGTTAGGCACGGTCTTTATCAGGGTGAGATCACCGAGTCTGGCAACGACATGAGAAATACTTGGCTGCTCTGGATTGAGTGTACGACGGTAAGAAGGATTCGAACGGGCACCTTGAATCACGGGTCTGGGTTCACGTTGTGATGTCGCCTCACTCAGGATGAGGGCTGCCAAGCGTTCACTGCTTCACATATGCACCATGAGACGCTTCGAGGGTCGTCTCTACTGAATGCCAAACCTAGGCGCTGAAATGTTCACGATATTAGATGCGAACGCGAAAGATAAAGCGTGGATGAGTTGTCATTGACTGATGACCCAAAGCTGTCGGTTCTCACTTACCACCCCGCTGGAAACTCAGCAACACGAGGAACACCGCCACTATATGTCAAACAGAAGAGGCGTTCAGTCGAAGTCTCGATCTATGTAGATCGCTCAGGATTCAGCCAGCAGACAACTGGGGATACCCCGTACGACCCACCACGTGGAAAGATCGTGCTGTAACGCTGCACCGATGCGGAGAACGTCCTTGGTAGGAGCGCGCAGCGTATCCATCCGTGATCTCGGCACTCCACTGTGGATGGAGTTCGAACTATGGTAGAAATGCCTCGCTCGGAAGTTCTTTGATGAGGATCCTGGATTATATTGGGGGTCGTGGTTTGGATGGATTCGGCGGTCGGCGGTGGACTGGCATAACTAGCCGCGGAGCAGAGACTCTTACAAACCGACTAGTGGATGGACTGGCTGATTTGCGATGGAAATGAGGCTAAAAAACTGCTCTTGGGCCTCTTTTTTTTTTTTTTCTCTTGGACCGTTCTCATGTTTTCGATATGCTCAGCTCCACATCACGTCGCCAGAGGATCAATTTCCGCCGGGGGATAGAAACTCGCAATGGCTGCATTCTTTTCCGGCTGTTAAGTTCTTTTTCTGAGTTTAGTCCGTTGTTATATCCTCTTCAATGCTCTTCGTCAATAGACCATCGTACTGAGTAGCTGCTGACGTTTCGGGTAGATGGTCCAAACCTGTGGATGAACCACGCCCAATTAGTCGCGAAACCTAATAATATGCCCTGCAAGGTCAATGACCCGAAGTACTGGTTGATAGCTTGTTGACAGGTGATTGACATTCTGCTAGTCTAGTTATGATCATTGCAGTACCCGAGTTCCTTGCTTTTTTTCTTCACCCGACAGAATGTCGTGCTACTGACTTCGAATACTGCGATACTACTCCTCGGGGGTTTCTTACATCACCAAATTGCGTTTTATGCATCAGCCTTTGTAAGCCAAGTTGTCTTGCATCCTACCATCTTAATCACATCAAGTATCATGCAAGGCATGTCTCTGACTAGGACAATCCCTGTCAACCAACCAGCCACCCGCCAAAAAATCCGAAGCCACCAGGGGGAGGCAAAAGGATCTGCATCCTAAAGTGACATCCGTAGGCGAACCGCAGGCTAGAAAGCTGCCACGAGAGACAGTTGAGCCCAGCTTACATGCACTGAAACAGGCCAATGGGTCGACCTGCGTGTGCTGTACGGGATGCCAGACCCTGCCGGTGGGCGTTGACAGAGACAACAAGTCGCAGCACTTAAGTACGGTACTTGGTACTACAGCTGCCCCAGCCGCTCGGGATTGTCCCCCCTGCTGTGTACCTGTGGGATATATATGGATGCAGGGACGGAAGACATAATTGCTTGTTCTCTCCCGCATCACTCCTATTGGTCCTGCTGGACTCCGGTGGCGTCTTTATCGAACCTGAACGCCATCAAGTTCATCTCCGGAGAATCAGCTCAGGTCGGCTTCGGGTCAACTAAGCGTCATTCCGGAGTCGACTGCAGCTGATGAAGCTCTTTATGCGTGATTCGCAAGGTCTTTCAGGGTTGTTGAGCCTCGAAATAGAGCAAATAGTTCTCCTCAACTGCATCTGCAGCTGTGCGGTGTCTGAGACCTTCGTATTCATCAGCAGATCTCGTTTACAAATCTCCACAAGCTACCATCACAGCTAATTGTAACTAAGAACTCGGCTCATGACAAGCCTCTCGGAACTGTTGGGCATCACGCAGATCATGGAAGACCACCGCTTTTCCTGTTCACTTGCCCCCATAAATAGGGCAGTGATTCACACGATAAACATAGTCGTTCAACCCTCAAGATCATCTACATGTTCCACATCACCATCAAGATGGCTCTACGTACGGCATGTCTCGTGCTCTGCGCCCTTACGACCTTTTCCTCTGCCAACCTCATCGCCTCTAAGCGAGACGATCTCACGGCGTGTCTTGCAGATGCCAAGGTCCCCTTTGATGTTAAGGGCAGTGCTGAATGGACCGAGGATATCAAGCCGTACAATCTTCGTCTGCCCTACACGCCTGCTGCGGTGGCCATCCCGACCAAGACCTCCCAAATCAAGGCTGCTGTCTCGTGCGGTGTCAAGCACAATGTCCGGGTAACTGCAAAGGGTGGTGGTCATAGCTATGCGTCGTTTGGGTATGGTGGTGAGAATGGGCATTTGGTGATCATCCTGGATCGTCTGTACAAGGTTACCCTTAACTATGGGAAGGCCACGATAGAACCAGGTGCTAGGCTTGGCCATGTGGCTGTGGAGCTCTACAACCAAGGCCAGAGGGGTATCGCTCACGGTTCATGCCCAGGGTAAGTTCCCCGGAGACAAGTTAAGATTAAGCTAACGAGATAGTGTTGGCCTTGCTGGTCATGTCTTGCATGGAGGCTACGGAATGGCTTCACGAACCTATGGCCTTACCCTGGATTGGCTGACCGGAGCCACGGTCGTCCTTGCAAACGCGACTCAGGTTCATTGTTCTGCAACTGAGAACTCGGACTTGTTCTGGGCTCTACGTGGCGCTGGCTCATCTTTTGGCATTGTCACGGAGTTTGAGTTCAATACTTTCGCAGCACCAACCAAGGTCACACCGTTTAGCATTGAGTTGGACTGGAACAGAGACGAAGCCGTCGATGGACTCAAAGCTTTCCAGAATATCGCCACCAATGCTCCAAAAGAGCTAAACATGCAGATCTACTTGGGGCCGGGCGGCCAAACTATCCAAGGCGTGTTTTATGGCGATAGAAACGGATTGAACGCGGCCCTGAAACCCTTCCTAGGGGAGGTCGGCGCAACCATATCCTCCGCAAGCACCATGGGATGGATCAAGGGTCTGGAGCATTTCTCCAACGGTCAGCCGCTTGATCAAAAGGGTCCGAATAAGCAGGTACGTGCTCTCTGGTCTCGGTAGGAGCTCTGCTAACAATCTACAGCATAACACCTTCTATACGACCAGTTTGATGACAAAGGCCTTGACTAACAGTCAAATCAAGTCGTTTGTCAAGGCTCTCTTCGACAACGCTGAAGATTCCAGCGCCCGCCATTCGTGGTACATCCTCCTCGACCTGCACGGCGGTAAGAACTCGGCGGTCGCGTCAATCGCTCCCTCGGCAACAGCTTATGTCCATCGCGACAAACTATTCCTCTACCAATTGTCCGACAGTGTTTCAAGTGGCACATATCCCAAGGCAGGCTTCGCCCTTCTCAAGGGATTCAGGGAGAGCATCACCAAGTCGATGAAAGACGGCGAGTGGGGCATGTACGCCAACTACGTTGACTCGCAGCTGGACCATAAGACGGCGCAGAAATTGTACTGGGGAAGTAATTTATGGAGGCTGCAGAGTATTAAGCTTACGCTGGATCCCGAGAATGTCTTCTATAATCCTCAGGGCGTTCGTCCTGCGTAATGCATAGACGGATATAAAGAAAACCCAGGTTAGAGATGAATTTTAAGATTGAACCTTCAATTCTAATGAGAAATTTGCGAACTTGCCAACGTTGGGCCTATGCACGACATGTGTAGCAATGCAATTGGGTCCATGAGCTGATGTGGCTGATTGCCACAAGCGGAAATTGAAAGTTGTTGACAAACAACCATTGATGAAGAAGCGACTAAACCACGCCAAAGACTTCCTTTATAAGGGCTTAAACATTAATCTCAATACGCTACAAACGAAACTGTAGTTTGAGAAACATGGAAAATAACGTCGAGGGCGGATTGAAGCGGCCGGATTCTCCGCGACGCAAGGGGCATCATCACAAAGGAGGCTATATCAAGGGCAACTATTAAATTCGCCTGGAACTTCAGGGCGCCCCACGTATGACCTACGGCGGAAAAAAAATCAATTAAGAACAACGCAGTTCCCATGAATTTCGCTCAAACATCACGATGGACGTCGAAAACTGGCAAGCAAGCAGGATCCGCAACAGCCGCTACCGCCAGGATAGCGCTGTGAAGCCCTGGCCGTGGGGCTTCCAGGTGCAAGTCATTGGAGCGCACGGAAGCGGCCGACACAGTCTCTTGAATCGGGTGAGTTTTATTCTGGTGTTTGAAGAATGCGGCTAATCCTGTAGATTTATGCGGATCGTTTTGGCGATGCTGCTCCTCTCCATGGGGATCACAGTGGGTGCAGGCAGACTCGCATCCGAAACTTGCCCTGTAAGCTGTGGTTTGATGTGCCGGTGTCTCTCACCTCCTTTGGCGATGGGACCAGCTTCGGCAAGCAGGGACTTTTTGCGATGATTGCGCGCGGGTTAAGGGACTGCGATGCTCTCATTCTGGTGTATGATTTGACGAATGAGAAGAGCTTTCAGGCTCTCTGTAAGTTCTGTCGACGGTGTGAGCTGGAGGGCGTCGCAGTGGCGCCAGGGAAGAATCTGCCGTGTCTGGTGGTCGGCACAAAATGCGATCGTCCTAACCAGATCCATGTGGAGGACGGGTACAAGCTCGCCAAGAAACTGGGTGGCACATTCATCCAAGTGTCATCAAGGACTGGAGAGGGATTCGATGGAATAGTGGAGGAAGCAGTGAATCCCGTCCTCGATGCCCGGATCACACTGATGCAGGAAAGCGAGGAGACCCTAGGAGAAGCGATACGGGCGCTCATGGCTCGGACATCTCAGAGAAAGGTGCGGATAAAGAAGCGGGTGAAGAAAGAAGCGGAGGAGCGCCGACCGGTATCAAGAGCACGCTGCAACGGGGCACCGCCACGATGGACGATGAGGCCGACCATTAACTCTCTTCCATGGCAACCATCCACAACACATATGCCGAGCGATTCCGACGGGAGCGACGCGACCCTGCTGGTTCCGTGTCCTCCGGAGTATCTTCTGTCGGTAGACCTGGTCGAGCCGGCCGCCACGGACTGGGCCCCGAAGTTTGACACCATCAGCTCCGGTGTTAATGATGGAAACACCTCATTGGGCTGGATTTGAGAAGATTACCTGTTTTGGCTATTGCCGCGCCTGCCGCCGGTGGTCGGTCGGGGTGGGGCCCGGCACCGGTGGTTGATCCGGGGCAGGAGCATGAGGAGGCAGGAACGACCTTTGATGGATTACCGGAAGAGGAACTAGAGGTCCAGAAGAGGAAACCGGAGATCCGGAACCTTATCGGATGCCAGGAGCTTGCGCATCAAGGGATCTTTGTCAAGCATCCAGGAGTGTTTGGAGTTAGGAGCGTGTCTTAGACTTATCTTGAGCGTGAGGAGATATAATGTCGGGAAGCTAATATCACTGAAATTTGCATCACCTCTCATGTCTGTTTATATGGTCGGAATTCTCGGCAAATTCCACCTGCTGAATCCCGCGAATACCGCCGAAGTATTGTGTCTGAGTCTCTACAAAAGTTCTTCGCGGGCCGCTCTACTTGAAACATCTGCGATGGACACTAACCAATACCCTTATTCTTTCACCCACGTTCCTATCACCCCGCGACACTAACCTGCCCCGATACCGACGATTATCCTCGGACAGGAAGCTGCGATACCGCTATGGTATGATCGATACCCTATCGAGGCGTCACGACAGGAAAATGGACAAGTCGTAGGAGTCCGCCGGCATTGCATCCCATCTTAGTTGGTGCGCCGATGCATCGCCCCCGCAGATCTCTGGGGACGGCCACTTAGATTTGTGTTCCTGAGCACACCTTCCAGATTTGCGCGGGTGCTAGGGCAAGGTGCTGTATCTGGTGCACATGGGCAGTGATAAGGGATATCGTTGGAGGAGTCGTAGGATACTGGAATCCCGTGGGACGATGATATGAGAGCTGCAAGTATTTATATGATAAAATCCCGTCGAGAAGTAAATTAAACACCAAGATCAACATCACGATGCAGTTCCTCACCTTCATTTCCCTCATCACTCTCGCGGCTGCCGCCCCGGCGGATCTCATTCCCCGCGCAGCCGCCACCTGCGGGACTGTCTACTATAGCGCTACCGCCGTCAACGCGGCATCCCAAGCAGCTTGCAACTACGTCAAATCCGGCGACACCGCCGGCAGCTCCACGTATCCGCACCAGTACAACAACTACGAAGGCTTTGAGTTCCACGGTTACAGCGGACCGTTCTACGAGTTCCCCATCTTGTCATCTGGGTCCATCTACTCAGGAGGTAAGTCGCCGACGTCGCCGGATTGCCGGACCGTGACGGTGCTAATTAGGCTATAGGCTCACCGGGTGCGGACCGGGTAGTTATCACCTCTGCGTGCAAGCAGGCTGGGACAATTACCCATACGGGAGCTAGTGGGAACAATTTTGTGGCTTGTTCAGGAACTTCTTGATCGGCCGTTCTCAATGGTGCAGGCGCCGCTGGATGAGGGGACGTGATGCAGGGGTTCTATGCAAGCGACAATGGAAGCGAGAGTGCACAAGATCGCTGGGCGTCGTTGCAGCCTTCTTACGTTCGTGTACATATTCGTATTTACGTATTTACGGCAGACTTTTAAGATATGTGTTACATGAAACAAGATCCAAAGCACACCTGAGACTTTTAAGCCGGCAATTATTGATTAAAGTCGGTGCGGAACGAGGATCTTATATTGTGGCTGACGGTTGCCAACAACATTCAGATTGGCTCTGTTGGGGTTTTTAAGTTTAGGCTTTACTCCGAAACGTCCTCCAATCGCATTAGACAGCCAAGTGCGCTAAAAGTTGCTAAAGCAGCTAAAAAGTAGCTAAATTCGGAGCGTCACACCCATGCAACACCTCCAAAAGCATCACCTCCTCTAGGATCGTTGCCTATCATCTTACCCTATACTTGCTTGTTGTTGAGGAAATTCTCCTTTTGCCGAGTCTCACGGGAAGGAAACCCTCGGGGCTGACTCCTGCATGTCTCTCGGCGAGATTGAAAGACACGGAAAGAACTGATGGGACTCTAAGGATCATAACAAATCAAATGAACAGCAATGTCTCAGTCATGACCTCCATATAGCTCCATCATCCCACTATCAGCAAGCCACGCTGTACAACCATCGCTGTACAACACCGCTGATCACAATGCTGTCATTCGCACTCCTCACTCTCATCAGCCTTGTAGCTGCCCATGATTATCCCTACCCTCCAATTCAATGCGGTCAGAAAATGGCACCGTGTCCAACCGACACGTACTGCATGCCCGATCCTGATTGCAACGACCTGACTCGTTGTCGTGGGTCCTGCGTTTTCAAAAATACCTACCCCAGTTGTGGAGGATTCCGGATCCAGCCACTGGTCTGCACGGAGCCAACTGTTTGCGTGGATGACCCCAGGACACCGGAGAGCTGTGGGATGGCGTGCGATGGACCTGGGATATGTGTGCCGCCTAAGTATGAAACTTGTGGCTGCGGACAGGATTGTGCTAATGGGACGTGGTGCTATCCGTACGAGAAGGAGGATTGTCAGAAGGATGAAAGTGGAAAATGCCTGGCGGTTTGTCTTTGAACTTCGATGCTAGGGGGGATCAATTGAGGGAGTCGACTTTGGAAGCAGTTCACTAGAAACAGGAGAGAGAGAGAGAGAGAGAGAGAGAGAGATTGTATGAACATCAATTTTATTATCAGACTCTATGCAAGGCCTCTATCATCAAATTTCATAAGGACAGTCTATTCTGGCCAATACACTTATTTACCAGTGCGGCACCCGCACCATGTACTCGTAATACCATCAAGTCTCGCTTAGACGGTGTATCGGAAGAAGGTGGCGTTGTCACCCCTGTCAGACTCCATTTGCTTCTCAGCTCGGGTGTACTCGTGGGGAGCCTTGTTGGCAAGGTCTCGGCGGGCGTTCTCCTTGCGGAGGTAGAGGGTCATGAAGACGCAAAGGATGCAGGACATGGCAGTGGTGGCGAGAAGAGTGCCGTGGCCAGATCGATAGTGGGGAGCATCATCCTTGCGGAAGACAAAGCCAGAGACGGCACCACCAAGGTTACCGAAGCCAACGTGCATGGCAATGCCGACACCACGCTTGAGGGAGCCACCGATGTTGTTGCCGTTCCAGGCGACACCCTGGGGAACGTTGGGGTAGATGCCACAGGTGACCATGAAGCAAGCAAAGTACTTGACAGCGTTGTTCTCAACACCGAGGAGAAGAGCGAAACCAATGATGCTGCGATATGTTAGATATTGAAACTGACTTGGAGGTAGTGGGAGGGAAGGCTTACGCAATGATACAGAAACCAATCATGTAGAGACCACGCTGCTGGTGACGATCGGCCAGGAAGCCACCACCGACGGTGAAGAGACAAGCGACGACATAAGGAGGGACAGTCATGAGCTGAGCAATCTTGTCGGTGTAACCGAGACTAGCGACGATAGTGGGAAGGAAGATGGAGATGGAGTAGAGAGGGGTGTAGATGCCGATGGTGATGACCATGTGAACCCAGATCTTCCAGTCCCTCATGGCGTCTTTGAAGAACTTCCAGTGGAACTCATCAGAAAGGACGGATCGATCCTCTTCGAGGCGGCGGACAACCTCCTTTCGCTCACGGTCGTTGAGGAACTTGGCGGTATCGGGGTAGTCGTACATGACAAAGAAGGCCATGATAGCAAAGAAGAAGGTGGCGAGACCCTCGAGGATGAAGATCCAAGCCCAGCCGTTGAGGCCACCAACACCAGACATCTCCATGATACCACGGGCGAGGAGACCGCCGAAAGCACCAGCAGCAGTAGCAGCGGAGAAGAAGATGGCCATGCGGAGACCGCATTCGTGGCGCCTATACCACATGGTGATGCTGAAAATCAATGTCAGAGGGGTTCATGTGGAGAAGGGGGAATGGAGAATTGGGGAACGTACTAGTAAGTGATACCGGGGAAGAGACCGCCCTCAGCGACACCAAGAGCCATGCGGACAGCGAGGAGACCCTCGAAGTTCTTGACACCACCCATGGCGACGGTCATGGCAGACCAGACAACCATGATGAAGGGAATCCAGATAGAAGGGCGGAAGCGCTTCATGGCCAAGTTGGATGGGATCTCAGCCGCGACATAGAAGGGGAAGAAGACGGAGACAGCAATCTGCGGTTCTGTTAATGATGGCCATTTCGAAGATCGCCATGATGAAACTCACATTGTAATCCCATTTTCCAGTCATTTTGAGGTCCTTCTCGAGACCGGCCAACTTGGCGTTACCAATGTTGGCACGATCGAGGAAGGACAGGAGGTAGAGGAGGGCAAGGAAGGGCAAAAGATGGGAGTCCATCTTTCGGAGAAGCTTCTTCTCCTCCTTCTTGTCGAAGACCTCATCAGAGATGTTCTCATGGAGGGAGATGGCCTTCTCGTAGTCGGTCTTCTCGATGGAAGACGTCTCAGGGTTGCCGACGGCACCGGCGTGCGTGGAGTCGTGCATGATGATAGATGTCTGGAGACAAATGTCACAGAGACAAAAGGTCAGAGACAATGAATGTCAAACTCTACAGTGGAGAGAATGAGAGAGTGAAGAGGGAGAGAAGAGAGAGAGGAGTGGATGCTGATGATCTGGAGAGAGACTACTGGGGAAGTCTGGGGAAGGTGGACTCTTATAATGAAATCCGGGGAGGAGAGAAACAACTCTTCCCCAGAGTCAAGATGGACAAGATGGCCCCAGACGGTCCCAGATTGGGGAGTCCAGATTTCGTGTCGGTCCCGGCGTAGGCGATAGGACAAGGGTCACCCACATTGTGTAAGAGGAGAGAGGGACTCCAACTCCACCTCGCGCACGAACGGGAGAGGAAACTAGGACCCCATCAGGTGGAGATGCTCCCCCTCCCTCCAATCGTCGGGGTGCCAAAGGCAGCCAGAGGCATTGTGCTGAGAAGAAAAATCGAATGAGGGCGTCGGAGGGCTGCCAAGTACATAGCATGTTGCATGGGTAGAGTCGGGGAGGCGTCGTGCGGGCGACCACATCTCGCCAAGAGTGATCTTGCCCCCGCCCAGCCTCGCCGCAGTTTTCGGCCTGCAGGGAATATCGACAGGGATGTTATTCTCGGGGGATGCCAGGCCACCTTGTTTCATTCCTTGTCCAGAAGTGCCTGACCATGTGCGCCAAGCCTCCAGTACCATTAGCACATGGGCGTCCATGGCTCGAATAGCGGCTTCGTTCCGAGCTAAGGAGACCGTCAGAAAGCGTAAAGGGTGGGCTTCGGGAAATCTTCTGTACAATCCATTCCGCTTGTTTCGTTCCAGGGCTGAAGAACGATGGCCTCATTTTGATAGACAGCTCAGAAAATTGATAGAGAGGTGGTACGAGATAGATTTTCTGGCAGCCGAGTTGCCGTCCCCGAAAACCTGATACGCTCCTTGTCCTGGACCCATTCCCCCCCCTTTTTCCCCAGAGTCGCCAGGTCATATCGTGTTACTTTCACATGGCCTCAGCTCTTCAGATTCCTCTTGAAGCTTTCTTGGCCAGCGAGATGAAAGATGAAGCCAGATCCTCGGATAAGATCATCTAGATGTCAGTATCTGTCGCGCTCGCGTCACCGCCCTGCCTGTGCTCTCTGCTGCAGCATGTGGTATCGCATACCAACAGGCATCGGCTAACGTCAGATTGCCCTTGGCCACATCAATCGGTCCACCGGAACATGGGCAGTTCTGGTTTAGACTGCACAATAGAAAGAAAAAAACGTGTGTGTGGTTGATGCTTGGCAACGCAGACAGATCTATGGCATGTTGAGCGCCACCACGAGGGAAACACGCGGACGGGCGCTACCGATATCAGCGAGTGTGTGTCGCCTTGCAGTAAAAGAGGAACTAGTTGCATTTGCTTACCCCCAAGAAACCAAGAAACTAAGATAATGAGGAGAAGGACCAAAATCTCCAACCTGTGGGAGAAAAAAAAAAAGGGGAGGAGACGGAGACGGAGACGGTGTTGAGGGGGAATCTCACCCAGGAATCTAGCGTCTATCTGGGCTGCCCACCGACCCCGGGGCGAAATCTCAGAATGGCCAGATCCTCGCATTTTCCCCCAGAAAAAGGAGCCGGGCTCAGATTAGCGCTTTCCCCGCCAACAACAAAAACTCGTCAGCCGGACACGACCTTGTAATCTGGGGTTTTTTTTTTCAATTCCTAGCCTTTTTTCCCCAGAGCGCAAAATGGCTCATGAGGGTCGGAGTCGGACGGGTATCGTGGAGCCTGACTCCCAAACAAGGTCATCCATCCGGGTTGAGGAACTCGAGTGGAGGGGGTTCAGTGGCTTCAGTGGTTCAGTGGAGGTGATGGTGGAGGCACACAGTGGGTTCAGCGGGGGGCCACAGTGGGCTCAGCGCGACTCAAACCCACTGTGGCCATTGCGACCACTGGAGCCCACTGGAGCCCACTGGAGCCCAGCGCCTAGCCGCCCGGCGCAATCTACGACTCCCGCAGGCATTAGGCTGGCTCTCCCCGCTTTAAATTAGGAGTGACTCAGTCATCACCGCGCTCCTCATTCGCTGTCAGCCCGTATTATAACCTCACAGATAAGCTTGATATTTTCTCCACCCCCCTTCACGCATTCCCATCCTCCTCTCTCTTCTGCCCACTCTTTAACCCCATACCGTCTGGCGATGCCTGTCCATGGCCCATTCTCCACTACTCCGCACTTTACCCCAGCTCTTGTTGGTCCTGCGAGTCCCCTGCAACTTGGTCCAGTCCCAGACTATGGCTCTCTTGGCAGCCCGTAGCCACGTTTCATTCTTCACTCACACACACTCTCTCTCACACACACTCCTGGCCGCCTCTCAACCCGCCGCCTGAGTCGTGAGTCTTCCATTTCCCGTTCCATTACCTTCCTCGCACACCCTCTCGTCCCAGAAGGATCACGTTTATGCAGCCTCATCCGTCGGTCAGAGGGAACCCTCGTCTATTTGCCATGTGTGTTCGTATCTTGCCATGTGGCCATGCAACCTCGAATGATGGCAACAACGTGGCCAAGCACCGCCCCCATGTACAATTCCGGCGTAGCTCAGTCGAACCATCGCGGCCACTTCTCCCATGTGATGACCGTTCCTCCCACACTTGCCGGGCCCAACTGCCAACTCCAGAGACAAGAGACCAGGGTCCAGAATCTTCTCGCCCTTGGCATCTAGATTGCGGGGAAAACAGATCCACCACACCCAAGTCCCTCTTTTCTCCTCTCCATGCGGTCAACCATCCCTCACCTCTCTTGTCCCATTCTTAGCTTCTCACTAGTCGACAATCCCAAGATAAGCACGTTTTTCAGCTTGCAGATTGCCATCCATATCGCGTCATCCTCGTCCTTGACCCTGAAAGCGTTGTACTGGTGGTCTCACTAGCTCGAGGGGGCTGTCAGGGCGGTCTATGATATGACTACCCGTCCTGTCAAAGTCTGTTTCAAGACGTAACTCTGGACCTTGGTTAAGTTCGGCAATGCTCTCATTACCCCAATAATCCCCAACTCGGAGACATGGAACTTCTCCCCCCACGTTCTATTGTTCTTCCTTCGGTTCAGTTCGGTCCATCACTTACACGATCTTCATCACCAAATTCCTTAGCATCTCAACAAAGAGTAACTTTTGGGTGTCTCAAGAACCCGCATTTTATCGGAAGTATGTCGCCTCTGGAATGGTGCTGTGCTGAGCGGGCAAGGAATAATCTGGTTGCTATGGCGAATGATAGGACGTTGCCGCAGATTTCAGAGCCACGATGGGCCCATCTGTCGATGCAGTCTCCCCAATATGACGAACTCCCCACACCCACTACAGATACGGAACCAACCAAAAGAAAAAACAACGAACGACCAAATTAGGCTATGGGTAGCGGTCCGGTATCAGATAATGACGGAGACGATATCGGTGTTTGACGCCCGTCATTTGCAACGAGTTTTTGGTGACATCTCCATATACTGTCGGCTATGCTTTATTCCTCCAGCAGAGTTTTCAGCCCTGTTAGGTAACACCGAGGTAGTCCTCATGGTAAACCAAATGAACAAATCTCGTCAATCTGTCGCAAGTTTCAGCCTAGATGTTGTCCGAGGTTAAGCCTCACCGTTGTCTCGAGACGAACAGTGTCTCCAACGGCGCCTCCATAATGGTGCATGGCGACAGATTGCCGGTCTTTCCGCCAGGGTGGTGGTCACGGCTTTTCTCCTCTTTACCAGGCGTATCAACTATTCCATCTCTGGACTCTATTGCAGCCCTGTCGCCAAATATTGAACTACAAGCATATCCAGTCGGGGTAGACGGCGCGGTTGATGTCCGAGGCTACCCTCCATCTAGACTGCACCATGCATGCCAACACGAATCCCCTCATCGGTGACATTGTGATCATCCTGGGCGTTGATGGCGCTCGTTCGGATGTGGCGAACTCCTTGCCGCCAGGACACTGACCGACGCTACTACTGGACCACAGTGGTCCCTTTTCTCTTCTGGGGTTTATCAGCTTCGTCAAAGAAATGACTCTTTGGATTTCAAATTCCGCAGTCGAAGTTTCGGCCGTAGAGGTTTGGATATCAGACGATGGCCGAGGCTATTATGATACGTCAAGTTCGGTTATCATCGAGTCATTGCAGCGTTGGGGACAAGCAAGACAGAGTTTGTCCGATGAGTGTCGGCGATGCTCTTGGGCATCCTCCCAGCGACCACCACAGTGGCCATCACAGAGCCTGGCCCGCTCCAGGCTGGTCTGGAGACTGGAAATGGTGTCAACACCATGACTGAGGTCATGCCTCAGCACCATTCCTGATTTGAAGCGACGACGGTCTCGAGTAGTCTCTTGCACCAGAGTCCAGGCCGTGCCATTCAGCTCTGAGAGGAGGCAAAGAAGGGTAGTAGGACGAGCCCAGGTACGTTGGCCGACGATCTCCTTCTCCCCCTTCTGCCTCTGTTCCTCTTCCTCGAACGCTCACTTTGCGACCACTCTTCTCGTCCCGCGTTGAGCGCTGGATGGAGACTTCTTGGCGCCGAGTTGGCCGAGGATATTCATGGACCCTTCCCACCTCTGTGCCTTCATTCTTGAATGCGGGACTTACCACTACGGCGATGATCTCGGATTGAGTGCTGGTTGAAAGCGAGATTTATGGCGTTGAGCGTCGGTCGAAGTTGGCTGTTGCCCCTATCCACCCCAACAAGACAGTAGCCCCATCAGCATGAACAAATCCTGCCCGTAACCCTCATCATTATGTTTTGGCGCCGCTTTGACAGAGTTGAGACACGAAAAACTCGAACGTGCTAACAAGGTACGTGGCCGAGATTATCCCCACCCCTTACATCACTGTCTGACGCTATCAGCAGTGGAGTTTATCTTCTGTGGACACTATGGCGGTGATATATGGGCCACGTCGATGGTATTTGAGATTTCATGGTGTTGAAACGTTGACCGAGGTTATGATTTTCAACGTCGCATCTCATCTGGATACCCCAGTAGCCCTCTCAAGATATGGAGTAATACAGTGGTTCCTGTCAGACCATCCTCTGTGGTGGGCTGACGCTGCTGGTGGAAGATTTGGCTTTGAAAAACCTCAGGTTTCCATCAGGAACTCTAACCGAGGTTATGCCAACAACCCCTTTGTCGCTATCTAACAAAGCCACTGAACAACCAACCTTGAAATTATTGTTTTCCATCACCTATCGAAGATTCAGCCCGTTATCATGGGCGGATATTATAGGTGTTTTAGTCGCTTGCAATGCGTTTACGTTGGAAATACTTGTCATCTTTGCTTAAGGGTCGACCGAGGTTATGGAATCGCCCAGTTGAAGCCTCACTAACTTTGTGCAATGGCACGGCGGTGAATCTAATCCGTCTTTGAAATGTTATGGACTATTTGGATATGTTCTTGTCGAAGGTTGAACTCAGAAACATACCCGTTTGGAACTCAGCCAGGTTAAATGATTTCGACTGCCCCTTCCCGCCTTGTTATTCTGCTACAGATACTTTAATAAGTAAGTTACGAACTTCTTTGAAGTAGTGGTTCTATGACAATGTTACTCTCTGTGGTGGAACAGCCATGAATTTCAATACAACATCTAGGTGCGTTGAGTGAGGTATCTCACGACTTCTACCCTCTTTACATCTATCTCCTCGATGGTCTCTTCAACTAACAATGACTCCTCTTTCAGTGTTCTAGAACCCTCTCCCACGTTGAGATTATCGTCCTCGATCGTCCTGCCGCGCTTCATCCTCCCGATTACACTGTCCAGCTCGATTCAGGGGTCATGTCATGTTGTCTGGTGATAGGGTTCAGAGGCCTTCTGGTAACTCAAACGTCCTTAACATCGCAAATCGGACATAAATCGTCCTGAAAACATTCTTGAATCGTCGAAATGATGTTCATCGATCCCGTCCAATATTAAAGGGGGGAAGGAATGACGCTGACATAATCACGGCGTTTACGGAGTTAACAACATCCTCATCATGACCAACCTCCCTCATTCACCATCACATCAACATCACAATGGAGTTGAAATTCATCGACCACAATGCCGCCAATGACCGTCGCTCTCGTAAGGCAATCCGCAGCCATGTAATGAAAGGGAAGAACGCGGGCAGAAAGCTCCAAAGAGGACGGAAACATGCCCCGGACAAGGGCTTCTTTCGTGATGCCATTAAAGTGCCCCAAAAGGTTCCTGGAACAAAAGATTCTTCAGACGATAGACAGTTGATATTCCCGGAAATCGCTGAAATGGACAAGGAAACTATACCTTCGAACCCTTTCAGTGGGACTGAGCTCGCGTATTTTGCGTTTCCAATCCAGTTCACCTCTTCCATGCGATACATGGTGCATCAATGTAGCACTCCCGCCCCTCGACCAAACGCGGCTAACATTTGATGTTAGTTCACCAGACTATTTGCGACGCTATATATCCTATTGCCTTCTGTCGTCCATACACAGAGGGCAATCAACCATGGTTTCGATTCATGGTATCGGATCAAGCTTGTACATTCCCTCTTCCCTCGTATAAACATTGCTAATATGTCAGTCCTTCACTGTCTTCTTGCTATGACGGCAACATTCCTCTCACTGTTCAAGAAACCAGAGACAGAAACTCTAGAAGCAACCCGTCACTTCTCCCAAACTCTTCGACTTGTCAACCGCGACCTTTCGACAAACACGATACCCCGAGAGCCAACCTTTGCCGTCGTTACATCTCTCAGTATCCACTGTAACCTCGTTGATGATGTCGAGAACGCTGAAATCCACCTTAATGGTCTGCAACGGATGTTGGATCTTCGACCTGGCGGACTGCTCAACATGAGGGAGCACAACCTTGCCTTGATGCATAAGATTTGTCGGACAGATGTTGACGTTGCGATGAAACGGGGCACACCAACGCGGTTTGGATTCCAAGTAGCGGCTGTTCAACACGCAGCGGTGTCAGCATCGCTTGGAGGTGGTTCTGCGAGGAGATTGCCCCCGTCGCTTGATGGGCTTTGCCCCCCTCTGAAATACATCACTAAAGACGTCCTCGCCCTGTGTCGTCGTCCGGGGAGGGCAAAGATGGATGCATTCCAGTTCCAGGAAGTAATGATTTCCATATGCTATCGTCTGCTTGATTTAGCTCCACTTAGGGTTCCTCGACCACAGAACACGCTCGATGATGTATGGCACCTCGGCCTTCTCGCATTCATGACGACAATCGTCTACGGGACGGAGTGTCTTCGGACAATCTACTGCACGGTTCTGCAATCATTACTTAAAGTTCGGGCCGATAGATCGTTAGAGGACCGACCACTCCAGCTCTGGCTTCTTTTTGTTCATGCCTTGTCTGCCACAAAGGAGGAGGAACAACCTATAACGAAGATTAAGGATTTGATAGATGAACTGGCTATAAAGAGTTGGGAGGATGTTAAGGCATGTTTACAACCGTTTCCATGGATTGGTATTGTGCATGATGAACCTGGAAAGACGATTTGGGAGAAATGTTTGCGTGTATGATCTGGGCTTAGCTCACATCAGTAGATGGGTTTCAGAGAGGTATTTGGGAGCTGGATATGGATGGCGGGCTCGGGTTTCTCGAGTATGCCTATTTGGATGATACGGCCAACTGTTTAAGTGAAATCACTCTGTGAATAAGGGGTAAGAGAAACGAAGTCTGAGATGTGGCTGACTGCCAGCCTCGACGACCTGCCAAGTAACAGTACAAGGATCGCACGAACGAAACGAACACAAGTATCGCAACGCTCACCGACAAACATACCTATATATACGCACGATCTCGCTTGACAATACAATGGAATCAAACATGGCCTGCTTTGGCTGGTCCCCATCGATGAGTACCAACTCAGGGGCTGCAGAGCATCTTCACGGTCTCGAGGGCGTGAAAGAGGATGGAGGTACTGGAAACAGCGCCTAGATCTACTGGTATTATGCGGAGGGTGGTTCCTGGCTTGAAGTTTGACGATGGTAGGGGTGCGTCTACGACTGGGAGCAGCCCTTGAGGAACGTCTGCGATAACACAGGCCTACTATCTCGAGAGCTGAAGGGATGTCTGGGGTTTCGGAAATGATGAGAAGACCTTGGATATCTGCAGTGAAGGGGGCTTGGTTCCTGATCAAGACGTCGGGATCAATATTTGGATCAAAATTATGATATTATCGGACCAATATCATGAGTTGTCTGGAGTTGACACTCTGTTGCCGGGAAATGTGGTATTTGCTGCATCTGCTGGACTCGACGGAGAGAAGTATCGGGGGCACCACCTAGACCCGAAGATTACGGTGGCTACAAGAGCAATCAAGAGATGGTGAAAAGCCCAGTATGAGACTGAGGGTCTTGGTTTCATTGAAGGACAATGGGGGTTAGGCTCGAGATAGTTGGCTGCCAATTCTTCCTCTCTTCCTCCGACTGCCTATCGGATGGTAGGAGGAATTGTGACAGTCGATTAAGAAATTAACAGGTCGAGACAGACAACTGTCAGAAGAAGGCAACCTTTCTTCTGTCGTTGCAGTCGCTGAGATTCTACCCGTCATCTGTTCTAGAGAAGATGACTAGTTGAGCCAGTGGTCCAAGAGGAAGATTGGATAGAGTCCGACCATAGCCGAGCGAACCCCACGGTTCATGTTGATCTCTCCAGGAAAAAGGGGTCTGAGCTATTCGCCTACAAAGTAGTCCCCAAGGATGCTTGACTACAGTGCTGCCCTTAAGAGGACTAGCCCGACGCTTCTATCGGCTCTCCCACGAGGAGCACCATCTAGACTTACAAATCGTTGTTACCGCTACGTAGGTAAAGCCATGGAGTGACCCTTGTGTCACATTCATCCCCTGACACACAGAATGGTATTCGTGGTTAAGTGGACATGGGGAAGACACTGAGGTGCCAGAAAACCTGCGCGGAGAGGGTAAGAGCCTAATCGTGGCTCGTCTATTTCTAGTGGTGTGAAACTCTGGGTTTGATTTAGTGATCGAATGGAGTAGAGACTGACGACTGCTGATACGAAAGGTTGGTGTTTTTCTCAACGAAGGGTCAATTTAGGTGTGTGTGTATATTCTCTCTATAGGATACGTGAAGGGGCGGGGGTCCTTCAATGAAGGACCAAGAGCGGGTCACGTGCACCCACGGGCTCGCCTGCCTCAGGCCAGTGTATGACCACGGCAAGCCGCTTCACGTATCAACTGCACTTGGTGTGGCTAAGACGACGTTACTGCGGAGATCGGAGAGATATAACTCTGGCATTTCCGATTACTTTATTGCTAATATCACTCTGAGGTGACTGAAAATCTGGTTGAAGGAAGTCATAAACCTACGAAACCATGTGAGCACGCTCTATTAACCTCCTCACGCCCAATACGATAGTTCGAGGCCTAGCAACTTTATCTATCACGCTAGTTTGGCACTCTTAGATTGCCAATAGATCCTCTACTATCACGTCGGCTCTATGGACTGAGATTATACCACATGCCTTTCACTTGCATATTTTGATAGCGCCATCTCAGGCTAAACAAGGTCAGTTAGAAGTCACGCTCTAGGTAAAATAAGATTATTATTCTTTTACTTCTTATATATAATAATAATAGCTATAATAATATAAGCTTGAGACTTTTAAATACTGCTCAGGCTCCTACAGCTTTAGGGTAAGCTTGATTTGATAACAAGTAATTCAGAATCTTGATTGAAGTACAGTTCTATATTGAGGCACCACCTATCACAAGTAAGCTAGTTCAATTGACTAAGACCCAGTCTGCAAAAAGCTCAATAAGAACAAAAACCTAGAATCGATACACCCTGTCTGTACTAGACTCAATTGGAATCAAGCGACGCGCGCATGTTATTCAACTCAGTCTCTAGCTCGGTGATAGTTATCAGATGAGCTGACCGTTCATTCATCAACGCAAAAGTCAGTCCTTCAGTCTCCTGCTCTTGCTGTTCCTGTTGCTGTTTCGACTGGTGATAACAGTTATTTCACCTTCCAGTCGATTAACCAAGTCTCGAGATACATCCAACTCTCGCCGGAGTCGTTCCCGATCCTCATTTGCAAGGCGCAGTGACTCTGCCAGATAAGCAGGGTCTAACTCATGCACATCTCCTCGCGACTTGGGGCTAGGGACGTGCTCATCTTGGGCAATCTCCACTTCCTGTGTCCAATTTGCGACTTGACGAGCTCCATCACGACGGGCTTCGTCACGAAGGGATTCTTCACGACCTTGTTTCATGCGTCGCTGGCGCACAATGTAACGATACAGATCTCGAAGGGCTAGCTCGTGCCAATCCTGCAGAATTTGATCAGACACATGGTCGCCGTACGTTTCGGTGAGACTTTTGGCGATGAGGTTCGCCGGAGGATACGGAAAACCCGTATCCGGATCTCTCATTTCGTCCAATGCCCGCGTAACATTGACCGCATCTTCGAGTTTGAGTATATAGCAAGCCGGATTCCCTTCCATGGGATTCATAGGACTCTCCACAATTTTCTCGAGTTCAAAGAAAACATATGAAAGGTCTGGGAGCTCGAGGCTCTGCGCACAGAACTGCATCCTGACTTCAGCATGGACCTCGCGTACGCTCCTTAGCCTTCCTCGAGAGGCGTTTATCGCGTCCTGGAGGCAACGACAGAACTGATCTACTGGATCGACGGGCCAGTGACGCTGATCGTTGGTACGTAGAATAACCACGTACTGCAGAGTGAGGGCAATTTTTCTAGCACGACCGTGTGGAATCGTACTTTTGAGCGCCGGATGCGTGATGATATGCTGCATCTCCTGCAAGAAATCCGACGGACACAGTCCCCCTGCCATATTTACCATATTGTGAGGGGATGACTGGAGCAGGAATCCGAATCCGGCCTTTATACTTAGAATGTCCCAAGGCGTGCAGCGAGCATAGCCTAGGCACATCTCCCACGCTTCTTTGTAGACTTGTCTGCCCTCGTCGAGAATAGGGTTCTTTGCAAGTATGTCTTGCCACCCCTGCGAAAGGTTGTTCTCATCTTGTTGGGACCAGAACTCATCTAGAGTCAGCTGTGGAATAACTGGATGGGCATTACCAAGGCCGAGTGGAGCGGTCTGAAATCGAGCACTCTGCCAGTTGGCTATCGCCTTGATCCTCGCAGGATAGGTCCTGGTGAAACCCTCAAAGGCCGCAATAGTGTGCCAGGGAAACCCTACGGTCTTGAGAATATTCCTCAGCGCCCTGTCCTTCCTTGATTCCTTGGACTTTGTCGCATGTCCAGTATCGATTTGTCCTTCTGAACTTCCGCCCTGCCCACTTGATCCCACCGGGTTTGACGCAATCTGCCGGGGATGCCCAGATGTGATCTCAGTCGGATCCATTTTGGTAGTTGAATGTGACTAGGAATGGGATCGTGGGAGTGTTTTGATGTGAATATTGATTAACGGTGAATGGCTAGTCGGAAGGTGAGTTTGCAAGGGATACTCCAGGGAGCTGCAACCAGTAGTCGATCAATAAAGTTAAGGGATAAATCGAATGCTTGGTGTGAGTTTGATTAGAGCAGTGAGATGCGACTGTATTTATAAGTGGCTACGGGGATGTTCAAGTGTCAGCTGCAGGACTTGTAGTTCTCCTGGGCTTGAAGATAAAAAGTGCAGTCCAATTCGCGAAAAATCATGAAACACATGTACAATCAACCATGAAGCTGCTCTGCTTCGACGGGGTGCTGAACAAGTCGTAATTCCGTACTCCATCCATGAGTTCCTGATGGCAAGACCGAGATTCTTTCTACCTCTGCATCAATATTTACATGAAGAGTGATATAGTTAGGATGAAGGCTTACTTGTTTTAGTGAGCATCTTTAAGAGTTATATCCCCAAAAAATACGAGTCCTGCAACCTCTGAATTTCATGGAACAAGCGACCGTGATAGGAGGCATTCCAAGAGGCGATGGGCGGCGTTCTGACCGATCTCAGCACTCGCAGCTATCGACTTTCTCCCTTATGGCTGCGCCTGCACCGTCGGGGGTCAAGTTTCGGTGCTCCGACGGTGCCGTATAGTCTAGGCGGTAATCGGTCAGTAATTCAGTCCGTAATCTAGACACTGACGACTTCGGCTAGTTTATAAGTTAGGGCGGTTTCTATAGAAGTCTTGGAAGATACGCCGGTACTAGACAGCCTCATATAAAAGTTGGGGACCGTAGTCGCTGCTGAGTTTCCAAGGATGTAGACGGTATCCTTGTCATCAAGATGGAGATAGGAGAAATGAGTGCTGGAGGGCTACACTTGTGGAGCTGAGCAGATCGGTTTGGGAAGGTGAAACGAAACGTAGGAACATTGCGGCTTGCCTTAGCCGGGGTGATGGTCGGTTCCATGTTTGTCACTAGGACGAAACATGTGTTAAGACCGTCCATACCAAACCTAGAACGTGTACTCGCCTCCCAGCCCCTGCCTGAGGTAGTTTAGCGGCGTTTGGTCATTCCTGCCCCGAGACAAGAGGCTCTTGGCGGCTCGTCCCGTTCCGAGTGAGTTTAAATCGACGCCCGACCACGAGTCCAGGCAGGAGCAATAGAGAAGATTTAATCGCAGACATATCGTGACGCTTCGTTAGGTTCCTCCTCCAATAATGCAGACTGAATGTGCACTCAGCTTCGGACAACCTCGAGAAACCAAGATAGGTATGGCTGAGGAAGACCATGCAAAGACAAAGCAATATTTCAATGAAAATTTCAATCAGCATTTAATCGTTATCGAATATTGCATGTGTAGCCAAAGTGTGACCTCGGTTGCGGTTCAATTGTATCAAAACGCAGAATCTTGCTTATCAGGTGTCATGTGCATCCGTGTATTAAATAATTACTAGATATTCTGCAGAAATGGTCAATGTTGTCGTGTCTATGTTTCATCCAAATTCTCCTTTTAAGGGGTCCCAAGTCATTAACATCAGTCATCATACGCCCGTCTGAACACAAGATAATCATGAACTCTTGAAAATGCTCATCCGGAGCCTATCCCGCCCTCTCGACTTCTGCATCTTTGAACTTTGTCCACTCACTGGACGCTGGTCGAAGCTTTCCACGCTCTGCATACGCGGTATTGCCCTGGGTGTAATCGGCCTCTCCACCTCCCCCCGTAGCGCCCTTCCAACGTCGGAATGTTGTCGCTCATACTCGTCGTGCTTTGCCTTCGCCTCGAGGAAACGGGTCTCGGCTTCGCGCCTGCGTTCTTGCATCGCACGTATTTCCTCGTCCAGCTGCAACATCTGGTTGTGGGCCTCCTCCATCAGATGATTGTACTCTTGCATCTTCTGCTCAAGGGGCTGAAGGACCGTCTTTGTGATGCTGGGACTGTTGAGACGATTGATCGAGAGCCCAGAAGTGGACGGATCCCCCTGCGAAGGAGGCTGTCTCTGCGGCGGATCCATCACCATCGACTGAGGTCTGCGGTTCTGCATGTTGCCATTTGATCGAGGGGGCGATCCACTCCGGGGCGGCGGTCCTGATCCCGGTGGTGGCTCTGAGCCTGATGGACGACGCTGAGGCGGGCCAGTCTGTCGCCTATAATGGCCGTGTCGCGGTGCATTGGGGTGAGGTTGAGGGGGATCCTCCAGCTGGACACCCGGATACGATGGAGGCTGCTGCTGCGACTTGGTTGGAGACGGAGGGCCACCCGGCCCCCTTCTGCGCGGCGCTGGATTGCGGGAGGGTTGGCCAATCGGGACCACGCGTTGCTGATGCTGTGCTTGTGCTAGCATGGCATCTTGCAATGCAATGTCGGAAATTGGGGAGCGAGCTTCGTCGTTATCGCCCAGGCGATAGTCATCAAGTTCGGGGGAACGAGCACGTCTGTAGTGAGAGTTGGGGCCGTTCTTGGGGCCGCGGGCGCCCTGGAAAGGTGGTTGGGGAGCCATGTTGGGAGAGTTCATGGTGGAGTGAGATTCGCGGTCGTGCGCTTCATAGAAAAACTATCGACGAGAAAGAGAAGGAATGATGATTCAACATGATGCGCGCGAGCCGTTACGAAACGTTTTTAACTCTCGAAAAGTCGCGGGCTGGAGAGATCCATAGATGGCTGCTTGCGTGGCTGGGCCCATCCCCAGCCGCCCGATTTTGGTCCACACTGGGTGGCCTGACGTCAACCTTACTCTTGGGCCGTTTACGAGCTGGTGGTGGTGTCGAGGCTACATGCATATGCGCACTGCTCGTCTCGCAATGTTTTGGTCGTTAATTGGATTGTGTGGCTGCACGTCGTATAGAGGCATTAAAGGTGGTGATGCACAGTGATCTGTTGTTGTTTTCATGGTTGCGCCCAGCGGAGAGCCATTGGCCGAGGGAGCTTCCTAGCTTCCAGTGGCTGACAACAGACAACTTGCCTGGCGTTTCGAGGGTTTGGGATGATCTTGATTGAGTCAGATGATTGTTCTGTCAACAATTGATTTCATCACTTTTGTGATTCTGTTGCATCTCGCGCTGATGGCTGGTGAAATTCAAACCCTGATAACTTTCGGACGACTGCAGGAATACAGACCCGACCTCCAGACACTTATCTTGTGAGGTTCCACAAAACGGTACATAGTACATCCCTTGGCCTCTCCTTGTCCCACTTCCCCTTGCAAATGAAGGCAGAACAAGTCTTTATAATTACAGCGTTCGGAACGGTCGAGGGGCTCGCAATGTCCCTGTCGTTACTCAAACTCCACCACGGAAAGGCACTGGAAAACCCGTAGCAAAACCGATCTCTATGCAGATGAGTGAGTCAACCTTGTCGATAGCAACGAGGTTTGCAGATATGGTTTCGCGAACTTGAAGAAAATCGATGTTTGTGAGCACTGCCAAATCGAGGTTGAGGGAGAATGCTACGAAGAATGCGAGACCACAACAGTCGCAAATCCAATCTCGACACACGACAAGTCAGAATTACCCTGTGAATTTACTCTGTGAACAATAACCAGAAACCAGCCCAATGGCCCAGGTGCGACGAAAATTTGCCAAGCCCCCCTGGCAAGGGGAATCCGAAAGTCAATTCTCTATTCGCCTGAACGACTTAACAAAGGAAAAAGCTGACTGTTAGTAGTCTTAACCTTACAAGTGGAAAAGGGAGCTTCAGACTATTCACTAGCTCCAGCCAATTTGCTTTACTACATGTTTCTCTGTCCGATAAAATCAGCGCAGAATCTCTAGCCTCAGGTATATGAAGGACTGCCTTTGGGTTCCCATGATGTCGGACGAGAGATCTGCGACTAAGACACCTCTTTCCCGATCGCTCAAGGTAGCATAGCTCATGGAGGTGAAGGACAAGTTCGATGGCAACACTGACGGTGATATGCCCAAAACCCTGCGCAATGCTGAGCCAGGGAAATTTGTGGTCAACGTTGAAGCTCGCGGAGCTCAAAAGGTTATTAAACGTAGATGGGTTTTACTTTGAATCATCATTCTTTCAGATAGCCTTGCTTACTGGCTGAAGGTTATGATTGACGGTGGCATCACTATCGAACGACTTGGCACAATATTTGAAGTTGCGTCACTTTATCTGGTGCCCATCTAATATTTCGAACCTGGCCTGTTGTCCTTTAATCCTCGGCAGAGAGGTTACTATGGGAGAAGCGAGAAGGTGCCAGATATGTATTTTGACCTGATGTATGTTGAAGTTGAATGGATAGTCTAAGTCAAAGCATCTTCTGGGAGAGAGTGGTTAATCAATTGGATTGGGATCTAGGCGCTAGTGGAGCTTTACCATGTCACCAAGTGTCAGTGTCGATTTGAAGAATATCGCTCCCTTTTAGTATCTTCGCTTGCCACATCAGGAGATCCCCCCATGCCGCCAGGAACATCAGGTGGGTGACATAGTCGCAGGTATCGACACCCGGATGGAGTCTAAGGACGACAGCCCTCCGTCCTTGGCGGTCATGCCATTCGCATAACTGCACTTTCCGGGCGTGGTAGACCTCAAGACCGGGCCTGGCTTTCTGGAAGCAATTATACCAGTCGCGGTCGAGGGGAAATGGGATCATAAAGAATCCACACTCGAACAGCCCGGCGGGAACTGGGGCCACTGGTAGCAGCGAGCTGGGCATGTGAAACCTCCAAAATTGCACCTCCGTGAAGTGCGGATGAATGCGAGGTAGCTCCGCCATCAAGTTGACTAGAGAGCCCTCGGACGCAAGGAGGGTATCAGCAGCCGCGGGAGCAGCAGGAACAACCGCAGGGTCAGCCGCAGGCGCAGTGGTGGTCGAGGGACCAGAGACTGGAGGATCCTCAACCTCCGGCTGGACAAAATCCCGAAGGTTCGCCCACCGTGAAGATTCAAGACCCGGGGTCTTGCCTTTTTCCTTCATGCCCTGGCTTCCAGCGGCAGCCGAGGAGGAAGAGCTTGCTACAGGAGTTGCGGGCCGGGAATCGTCCATCTCGTTCATCTGGTCGGCCCACGACGACGGTCCGGGCTCGAAAGGAGCTGGGCGGGCCGATGATGCCCACATAGAACTTGCCAGGCCTTTTGGCTGACGATCAGCCGACTGGTCTTTGACCTTGGCCTTGGCCTTGCCTTTGTCCTCAGGTTGAGGGGCCGGCTTGGGGGCGCTGGGGACGGGCTTTGTAGCCGCGCGTCCGGGCCGAGTTCTAGTGGCACGTCGACGTGCCTTCTCTGCTTTCTCAGCATCAAGTTCCGAGAGATGGAACGAGGTGTAGGCGATATCAGCAGGGGCATCCAGCTGGTCAGGCTGCGGAGCGCTGAACTCGACGCCGTATTGCTCGCACAGCAGCTTCTCTACGTCCCACTGGATATGCGGCTTACCCAGGGTCTCGTATTGCCGAACATGATGCGCCCTGTAGATGTCGAGAAGCAGTTTTCCTGCCTCAGCGTCCAGGGTTGCTAACCTGGTATCACCAACTCCTTTGGCCTGGATAGCCTTGGTGACCCGTGTGATCAGTTGCTGGTCAATGAAAACACGGCGACGGACGACTCCGAGAGGAACAGGATGCTCCCTCGCCTGCTTCATCGTTGCCTTGGTGTTGAGATAGGGAGGCATGATGGTGATGGTGTTGTTGTTGTTGTTGTTGTTGATGTTGTTGGTAGTAGTGGTGGTGGTGTTGGTGGTGGTGATGTTTCTGGTACGCGTAAGGTTTTGATGTTATATTTTCGCGAAACTTGTTCCAGTGGAATTTCTGAGATGGATTTGACTACATTTACTCAAGTGAAAATGATTTCGACAGCTGTCGACACTCGACTCCCGATCTCACATGCCCTATTGATAAACTGAACAATCAGCCAGCTGGTATATCAGATCACATATTCTGGAATTCCCGTTGCTTGGCTTCCGAAGATGGTCAGGACAAGAAACTTTCAAGTCTGAAATATAGAATTACTCGCGGGCAAGCAGATGCACGCAGAAGTAGACATCACTGGGCAATGGGACAAGAAGTGATGATGAACATGACTCAATTTAGGCCAAGCTAAATATTTTAGTTCTGGAAGTTGAGGTGGCGTTTGCCATCGAGTTTGAGAACCCTGACATAGAGGCATCGAAGATGGGGATGACAGTCCCTCTCAGGATGTGGCTGGGAGTTGGCCCCTTTCTCGGATACGTTATATATGCAGTGCCACTCTCCCATTTTTGCCTCATTCATGAATTGAATAATGCGAGGGCTTACCTCTTCCGTCTGGAGCGTCCAGTACGCAATTGCTATCGCCACATCGGGAGCGTCGAGGTCGTCTTCGTCGGGTGAAAGGACAAGAACGTCCCGAAACTGACGCGAGAGCGAGGCATATACTGCCGAAACCTCATTAAGTGACGTGTCATCGCCTACAGAATCTTGGGCTCGGTGCCTCTTGCGAGCCTCCGGGATGCCGCCTGTGACGGATCCGAGGCTATTTGAGTCGCCCGCGGCGTGGTTTGCGGGTCTCGTTTGGCCGACTGAAGTTTGGCAATGGCCTCGTCTCGGGCCTGCTCTAGAGCGACATGTTCCGACTTCGCCAGCTGCAATTGGCGATTAGAGTCTGCTCGCGCCGCCTCTGCCCGCAAGACGCGCGCTTCCAAACCTTGGATCTGCTGCTGGAATAGCCGGTTCGATTCAGCAAGCTCTCTTTGGATGGTCTGGATCCTGCGACCCTTGACGAAGTCTCGCTGCTCAGCAGCGGTTAGACCATCCCGAAGATCAAGGATCTCCTGGTTCTTCTGCGTTTCCATATTCGCGAGCCGTGCCTGGAGGCCTTCCAAATGTTGCTTACCCTCAGCAAGCTTTCGTTCAACATCCCCGAGTTTGGCTTCTTGGCGAGCTACCTTACCGGGCCAATCTTGGGTGAGCTCATCCTTGTGATTAACTATACCCTGCAGAGCTCCAAACGCCAAGCCTCGTTCTGTCAAGGTGTCGGTAAGGCGGCGAAGTTCTTGTTCCATGTCCTGACACTTCTTGTCGTTCAGTGCCATGGCTGCCTCATAGTCCGCAATCCTCTCCCGCTGGGCTTCGGCAGTAGCGTTCTCCAGCTCTGCCCACTTGTCAGCCAGCGAGGCCGAGACGGCTTCACGGATGAAGTCTTTGGAGGATTCCATCTGCTCCTTCAACGCTTGTTGGAAGGTTTGTGAGGTTGGTAGCGCCCGAACCTCATCCTTCATGCACTTGACCACGGCTTCGTGGTTCTGGGATAGTTTTTTATCCAAGTCATTACCGCTTTGCTGGATCCATTGAAATGCCTCAGCAACCCCACGGGTCATATCCTTCAGATCCCGTGAGATCGGATTGGGCGGCAAGCTCCTCCAGCTGCGCAACTATGCCATCTAATATATGGTTAATTTGTTTCCGAACATCCTCAATGACTCAGAGCTGCGCTGGTGCAGCAGAAAGTTTGATCAAAATATCATCGAAAATCGCCATTATGGATATTGATATCGGTGGAATTTATTGAAAGGGAAAAAGGTTTGTGCTTAATATTAGGCTTATGATTAGGGTACTTAACAGGAAGTAAATCAGGTGACCAAGATATTCTTAAGGAGTCATGCTATTCGCACAGCATTGTTTCTCTAATTGCACAGTAAACAGCGGTCTTTGAACGATTTTCCCACCTTTAAGAGTCACCTGACCAAAAAGCAAGGGTCCCACTTTAAATAAGAGTACTCAGTACCTAAGAGATAACGTCGGTCACCCCCTAACGGACCAGTTTTTTCCCACTTTCAACACCACCCCCCCAAGACTTCGGTACGCGTTTTCTCGCCCAAAAATGAAGATATCATAATTCTAACTTGACCATTAGATTCAGCATGTCTTAGAGTATTGATAAGGATATTCAAGCTGCATTAAAGTTCTATGCGACCGGTGTTTCTTTCAACAAGTCCGCCGATGCATATAGCGTGTCGCGTATAACACTCAAAGCGCGTATCTCAGGCTGTCTTCCGCGAAAAGAAGCTCATGAAGTTGATTAAAAGCTCTCTCTTATTTAAGAAAAGAAGCTCTATAACTAGATCTTAATATAAGACTCCCTAGGCTACCTAGTTATATATTAATAAATTAAAAGCTTTGCCTATTAAATTGCTTAATAGAATAGCTATTTAAAAGGAGTTAAAAAAAACTAATTATAGGCCTTTTTAAGCTATACCCTAGAGATTAAAATACTTAGAGGTAAGAAGATTAATATAGCTCATTTTAAAGGAGCTTCTATTGAACTTATTAAGGCCTTCTTTATACTTCTTATAATGCTAGTAATTAAATAGATTAAATAAAAATATTAATATAATATAAATAAAATAAAGATAATAAAAGGAGTAAGACTTAATAGTTTAGTCCTTAGTAGCTTATAAAAGAAAGCTACTCTTTTAAAGTAGCTTAACTTATGCTCTTAGATTTTAATATTTAAATATATATTAATAGAGAGAAAGGTTTTAATTCCTTTAGTTATATTTAAAAGAAAGATAATATAATAATAATATTTTCTTAAAGATCTTAACTTCCTTAAGGATTAAAACTTTATATTATTTAAAAAAGGCTAAATTAATAATTAAATTGCATTAAATTAACTTAAAAAGGTTTTTATTTTAAAGATAAAGCTAAATAGGAAAGAAGAACCTTGCCTTCTTATTATTAATAGCTATAATAGTTATATAACTAAGGATTTTCTCTTTAAATATTATAAGAATAATATATTCCTTCTTTTCCTTATTCTTTATATATCTTATATTCTTTAATTACTTAATATTATTATTTTAGCTTATTAAAGAATATATAGTAATTTATTATATTTAACCTTATTATTATTATTAATTTAACTTAAATTAATAAGATTTCCTTCTTATATAATTATTATAAAGCATATCTCATAGCAATTATTAAAATAATATTTATATTAAGTTTAAAGCTATTAAATTATAGCTAATAAACTTAGCTAAGGTTTTAATAAATCTAATAATTATATAGATATAATAGCGCCCTATTATATCTCCTATGCCTATAGAAAATCTATCTATATATCTCTTTAAGACCTCTTATTTATCAATGCAAATAAGGACTATATTAATAGGTATCTCTTTAGCTATAAAGCTTAACCCTAATATTATATTGATTTTTAAGAAAATTAAGTAGCAATTAAATTAGCAAGGAGTTAAATTAGAGGCTCAAAATAAGGAATTAAAGTTATTAAAGCATTAAAATGAGGAGCTTTAACCTAGAAAGAAGCGCAAAGTTATAATAGACAGAAATGCTAAGTTCACAAAGGTTCTAGCTATAAAGAAGGCCCGAGAAGCAATGCTAAAGATTATATAACTAGCCTAGACCGCCACATAGGTCAAGAAGCTAAAACTAAAAGATTTATATCATCAGTTTCATCTAAATCTTCATTGATATTAATTATAGCTAGATATAATTGAAGGTTATTATGTAAATAAAGAAACTGCTATGCAGATAATTTTTTTGGAGTTGGGAAAAACTGGTCCGTTAGGGGGGGTGGTCCGTTATGGGGTGACCGACGTTATGTCCCACTTAAGTATCTCAATTTTAACCTTGAAAAAAAGTGCTTTTAAGTTTTTCTTAATATAATTTTACTAAGAACTCGAATCCTGGGCTACAAGCTGGCTCCCGGCTGGCCACCGGGATGCTAGGAGCATTGCCCTCCGGACCGAGAACGAATAGCGAGCGCAGTGGGCCCGACTGGACTATGACTCTATGGTCCGACGATCTCCAAACCGCAGAGAACCCGCTAAGGCCCAACCTATCTTCTCCAGCAAGAGAGCAATGCGGCTCCATAGCGGACTCGCGAAGTTCAAGAGCTCAATATTGACCCAGCTCCGCATAGGCCGGCTAGGACTCCGGGGGTTCCTCTTTGAAAGAGGTATCCCCGATATGCAAACACCGCGCTACCACTGCGGGACCGCTACCGAAACCGCCAACCATATCATCACCCGGTGCCCCCTATATGCAACCCAACGCGCAACCCTGGCGAACCCGCCGCGGACCCAACAGGACCTCAGCTACCAACTCTCCACCCCCAAGTCAGCACACACTCTAACCCGCTAATTCCTACGCTTACAAGCAATCCCACAATTCAACCTCGCCCTCCGACTACAGGAAGCCCAGAGGACCGCATTAGATCTCCTACGAGGTTCCGACCAGTCTCCGACCCTAACCCACCATGCCTCCCCAAGAGCTTCGGCCCCCTCCTTCTAGGAGACCGAGGGGCGCCTCCTACTCCCCCGCATCAGGGAGGCACCGGGAACATATCGGAGCCAATGCGACCCCTCTACCTCACTCCACATACTTCTAGGCTGCCCGCCCAAGCCAAGAAGGCTCATAGGGACAACTCTAGTTCTAGTATCAGAACCACTTCTTTTAACCCCGCAGCTCTAGCACAAGGGGCCCCTATCGGGCCCGGTGTAAAAGGATAAGGGTTTTTCTCTAGCTTATTAGCATGGTTTTTCCTTTATCTCTATAGATTAAAAGCACTATCTACCTATATAGGTCTATAGAGTATTAATAATAATAATAATAATATAATTTTACTTATAATATACTTATTCAATACTTAATAATAAGTTGCTTATTACTCTCTATAGTAAGGTCATTAAAAATTATCTATGTCTAAGGTATATTGATTGACAAGGAAGGTATTGAGTACTTCTTGAACCCACTTAGCGCATGAAACCTTACTTAAGATAGTTAAAAGCGTTACTGTGCAACTAGAGAGAAGGTGCTGTGCGAATAGCATGACTCTTCTTAAGAGGGAAGGATTATAAAGTGAGGATGTGTCATGGGATTAAGGGTTATAAATTAGAAGGATTATAATATGAGGATTTGTTAGGGGATCAAGAGTTATAAAGTAAAAGGATTATAAAGGGGATATAAGGAGAGAATAAGTATTATAAAGTAAAAGGATTAGTTATAAAAGAAGATGACTTATATAAATATTAATAACTATAAGCAGAGGAAAGGATCTTTGCCATAGTTATGCATCTCAATGTCAATCGACACGCTGCATAGTCATAGTCGCGATGCTAACTCGATTGTCAGTAATTCATGAACCCCAGAGACCCAACTCGCTCTGTTGATGGGTTTGACATAAATTCGTCCATTCATTGAGAACAGGACTCCCCCCGCCACTGTAACCTCCCTGCGATAAAAAACATGAGACGCTTTGGCGCTCCAGCTTCACGAACAATGTTAAGTCAGTTGTTCGATTGGACTTGAGTCTGACATGTAAATGAAGAAGCTCGCAAGCCACATATGCGAAATATCACAGGAGACTTGTATCTATGACATTGAAAAGACTAATAACGTTCAATTAAACACGCTTATACACTGTAGTTCCCACGGTGGTCGTAGAGTAGGTGAAGTACATAAGACTACATCAGGAAAGCTCAGACTAGTTGCTGGGGCAAGATAACAGAGGAAGCGGATGATACCTCCGTCAGGAATGCACTACTTCCGCAAATGCTTTTCATCTTCTGGTGTATCGACTCAGCCTGATCATGTTTCCCCTGCTTTTTAAGCGAACGTGCAAGGTTGTCCATAGTTAAAAGTACATCAGGATGATTTGAACCGAGTACTTCAGTGCGCAGTTCTAGAAGCTTCCGATACATCTCCTCGGCTTGCTCATACTCCTTCTGGTTAAAGAGCGCATTTGCAACTTTGCCCATACTCGAAAGCGTGTGGGGATGACGCTCCCCCAGAACCTTGGTGCGCAGCCTCAGCATCTTTCGATGCACCTCCTCCGCCGTATTATAATCTCCTAGTCTCTCGTGCGAGTTCGCGAGACTACCCATACTTGAAACCGTATAAGGATGCTCGGCTCCTAGCACCGTCTTGCTGAGCTCGAATATCTGCTGATATATCCCTCCAGCCTGCTTGTATTTTCCCTGCCTCTCGAGCGTGTTTGCAAGGTTACCCATGCTTGAAATCGTGTTCTGGTGTGTACGCCCTAGAATCTCTGTGCGTAGCTTCAACGTGGTTCGGTGCATAGACTCAGCCTGCCTATACTTCCCCTGACAGAATAGAGTATTTGCAAGTTCGGCATTGCTAGACAGCGTGTCAGGATGATTAGCCCCTAGCAACCTAGTGCGTAGTTCTTTCGTCTTCATATGCAACGCCTCAGCTTTGATGCACTTTCCCTGATTGCGGATGCAGTTTGCATAATTGCTCATACTCGAAAGTGTGGTGGGATGCTTGGGTCCTAGCAACTTGGTATCCAGCATCAATGTCTCCTGGTACATCGCCGCGGCCGCTTCGTAGTCTCCCAGCAAGTATTTGCTTGATGCCACATTGAAGAGGAGTCTCGACTTGGCACCATCGCCAAGGGCCTGATACCGAAATTCCAGAACGGCCATAGCGTGCGGGAGAAGCCTTCTCCAGACCGCCCTGTTCTCATGCTCAGGGAAGGGAAACGCTTCATCGAGCCAACTGATCACACCAGCAGTACATTTCTCCACACTTCGTTCTGTTGCAAGCCACTTCCGAATTGCAGTTCGGGCCGGTCCATGCACGTTGTACGACTCCCGTCCCTCGTTTTCTGATATGAAACCGGCCGCCTTCAGCATCGTAATGGCCTCGGAAGCTTCAAGATCTCCATCGGCTGGTGGTAAGAGACACTTTGGAATGTCGTCTTCAGCAAGGAATAACATGAATCGTAGGTAGTGCGCAGCGAGATGGTTACGCTGAGAAATGCGCTGGTAGTGACTCAACCATGAGCTGTCATCTGGACGCTGGCCTTTTATGATTTGTAGAAGGATGTCATCGGGTGCTTTCGACTCATTCTCGCGCTCCAGCTTCTCCATTAAACCCGGATTTAACTGCTTTAATACTTTGGGCCAGTGAGGGATATCGGAGGATAGTTCATCAGGTGGTGCACACAGCGACGACAAATCGTCAGACGACCATTCAGCGTCGAAATTGCCCTCGCCAATAGTCAATATTGATTCCGTGTTAAGGGTATCCTCGAAGGTCAGAGACACATTCGCAAGATGCTCGTGGCCACTCCCAGGATGAGCACTGGGATCGATTCCGGCATTTCTGGTCGACGTCGACATGCTGGACTGAGAGGCATCGTCGTCGGTGAGGACTAGGTTATTCAAACTGTCGAATGCCAGCCGCAAGAGATGGTTGGCAATGTGCCCAGCCAGGTGGTGGAGTTGCTGAGATTCATCCGGCTGTTGCCCATCCTCTCGTGGAGACTCTGAAGTCGCGCCGCCGGGTTCGGTACTGCACAGTGGGCATATATTCTTCGATCGCCGTTGCGGGTGCCTGCTGGACCTTGCGATAGCGAGTCGCTCGCTGACGCTGAAGCTGCCGTGGTCGTCGTTTAGGTGGTCTTCGAAAGTTGTCTTGTCGACGAACTCCTCTTCCTCGTGGTCGACATTGCACCGCCAGATGACGGGCTCGTGGACCTTCTGTGACCATTTCATAGAGTGGCACTCTCTCATGTGATTCGCCCAAATCCCAAAGTCTTCGAAGGAAGAGCTAGGTTGGTCACACTCCTTGAATAGGCAGATAAATGGTCTGAGGTCTCTTCTCACATGGCGCCTGGGAGAATGTTAGTTTGACACCTTCTCCTCCCACCAGGATCAAGTGCGGACTCACTTCCACTCTTTCCGGTCAGAGCTCTGCAGGGGCTTCCTACAGTATGGACACTGAGGCTCGGGCGACCGAGTCTCCGTCATTGGCGCATCCGGATAGCGTACTGCCTCCTCTGCCATGGTCGTCTTGCTACCTTGTGTAGATGACACAATCGAGCTTCCCTTCTTTCTAAGAAGATATCTGGACGGTGCTGGGTGGAATCTGAAGCTGGATGCGTCCGTTTCAGATGCAGTTCCGCTGGGCGTACGTCCATTGTTGGGACTTTGGTACGAGTCCCTCTTTCTGCTTTCTTTCGACGAGTTTACTTGTAACCCCCGATCCCTGATGGGCAAATTGGGCGATAACACAGCCCGTTTAGGTGCGGTCGCCTGCTCTGGCCGAGTGGCGGTTTCTTTTGAACCTGCAAGCTTCCCGTGATGCAGTGCGAGGTATCTTAGCCGTTGGCGACGGGCTGACATTGACAGAGCAAGATGCTCCTGCAGGGACGCAGCAGCAGTTCCGTACTTGAACTGGACTATCATTCTTGCATACTGAATGTCGCTCTCGTCTCCATGTTTCCCCGTGAAAGCTTTGACCCGACTCTCAAGGCTCGCCGTCGAGTATCGTCGGATCGTGGCTCCGAGCAAGTTCAATCTACCTATCGTGGCTTCAACCGCGTCCAAAGCCTGCGAAGTTGTGCCTTCGAACTGCTGGATACTGTTTCGTCTTTCCGCGTCGTTCGGTGAGCTCAAGATCTCAGAAGCATTCTCGAAATCCGGGTCGGTCAGGGAAGCTGGAACACCGTTGGTCAACCGCTGCAGAACAAGATCTGGAGTCAGTCTTACACACCAAACTCTAGATTTGTTTGAATCAAGGAGAGCTGCGCCGTGACAATTGTGCGAATCTCTTCGCTATTCTGAAGCCTCTTGTCGAGCGATGCATTATGACTGGCAAAAACACCCAGGTAGGAGGCCCAAACATGGAAACGCTGAAGCTGTAGCTCGGCTCTCTTGAGCGGTGTAGAAGCGGGCCTGTTGGAATCGGCATATACTAGGAAAAGGTCCTCGCAAACACGAGCCAAGTCAAATATCTCTCGTTCTCCCTGGTCGTGTGAGCTGCTGACGGTTGTCATGACAGGCCAACACAGCGTCACGCGGGGCTTCAATATGGGGTTGAGAAATGAAATCAGGTTCAGCTTATCTTGGGTAGGTTCTGGGTCAAAAGAATAACACGCTGGATGGCGAAATCTCTTGCTGTCGTAGAAACGTAGACTGGTTGTGTTGGTTCTGCTCGGGCAAAAAGAGTTGCGAACGGGGGGTTGGTGCTTTCAAGAGTTAACTCACGAGAGATGATATTCTGGTACTTGGCCGACCGTGCGATGACAAATGCGGGACGTGCCTGCGAATTATGTTCCAGCATCGCCAGGATGGAGGGTGTTTCTTTAACATGTGTGCAACCCCAGAGCCTGGTCTGCCTCTGCTAGAAGAAGCCGCATTTTGAGGCTTGATGCCCACTAATCCTGCAGGTCTAAAGAGACTAAAATTCCCTACCTCATGGAGCTCAAATATTACCATCTTGGTAACAGATGTTCCCCTGAGATATCCAAGTGACCGAGTAGGAATTGTTAAGACAGATATTGTGTAGATATAAAAGGTTGACCGTGACCCGAGCGACGATCTCGCACAGGTACCTAATGAAGTAAAGCAACTTCTTCACCTAAGTGATTGGAGACGTCTCTTCGGCAGCCCCTGCTCGGCTCTCATAATTAGACCCCCCTTGTAGGTGGTGTTGCACACGGAAGGGACCTGGATTTGCGCGGTTCCAGCTAGTGACATCGCAGCTAATTTGGCACCTGGAGCTTGCGCAGGAACCGGGGTGTAAACTTCGCTCTCTCTCCATCTCTCCCTCTCCCTCTCCCTCTCCCTCTCCCTCTCCAGGTAGACTTGTTCGAAACGGGTGGTTATTCCACGTTCTTCCAACTCTTTCAGCACCATAGTCGATTCGGTTGAGGTTCACTAATCCAGTAAACGAGTTCCCAGCAAGCATGCCTCGCTTTGGTCTAGAGGTTCCCGAATACCACAACCTTCAAAGTATTCGGAGGACTGTTGTGCCACTCATTACCAGCAATACACGCCAGACGAAGAGTCTAGCCGTGTTCAATGAAAGGGCGGAGCTCGATTTCGAGGTGAGGATGATATTTCTTCATCTGAATGCGGACCAAGACCTACCTCAGAAGGACTACGATCAACTTATGGGTGATATGCGCGGCCTTTGCAACATGGTCGAGGGACTTATCAGCGAGGAAGTTTATTCCCAGTCTAAGATAGAGGGGGAGCACAGCGAGGCAGACCCTTCGGGCCAAATTTCGCCAGAGGATGATGCCAATCCGAGAGTCTTCGTTACCTCCCATCCGAAACTGAACAAACTCTTCCGAATGGTTCCCATTGAGACAGGTCCGTCGATGCAGCCCTCGCCGCTCATAAGGCTCCCAGAGACACTGGAAGGATCCAAAAATGCGACACGGACAGCAACGAACTTCAACCACGAAAACGGCTCGCGATACGACAACGAGCCAGAACTGGATGTTCAACGGCAAGATTATGCCTACGAAGGTCGCCGGTCGGACTCAACACCATATTTTCAGGATTTTGAGAAGTTCCAGCAGTCGGCTTCAAGTCTTTTCAGAGCATTGATAAACGAGATAGGAAAAGCAGAATGCGCAAAGAACCACGTCGCGAAATTCCAGATACGAGACATGACCAGGAACTGCGAAGAAACGGTCGGCATCTCTCACAGAATCTTTCTATCGTCTTGTAAAGCCGACGGGAAGTGGAAGGAAACTTGGTGTACAGTTATCCCTCGTCCGTAAGTCTGAGCCCTCTTCCACCTAGTTCTATGACCCAGGAACTGATTAGCCAGGACCCCGTCTGCATCTCTGGAGTCCCTCCAGAGCGTCTGCGAGGCAATCCGACATTCACTTGACGAAGAGAAGCCTCTCGATCTTGTGGTGCATGAAGACCGCTTTCTTCACAACCGCAAACCTTCGGCACCCACGACATTGGTTTCATGCTTGCCCGACGCGACGCTCGAGGATGTGCTTCTTTTTCGAAAGGGCACATTCACACCATACGACAAAACCGTTATAGCACGAAACATAGCGCAGACTCTGTTGCTGATGTACAACGCCGATATGCAAAACCGAGAATGGACAGCCAGTGACGTATTCTTTCTATACGACGCCAAAAAACACGAGATTTTTGAGGCATACAACCCGTACATCGCATGTTCTGTACCTCCCTCCCAAATCCCCGCCGACGCCGAAACCTCGGAACCTGCCAGAGCCGAAATTCCACACAAGTTTCCAATTCTCCTTTCTTTTGGAAAGCTCCTCTTGGAGATTGTCCTCCAGAAGACGCTGGGCCTGTTCCGTAAACGCCTCGATATTGCGCTCCTGGATCTTGCAGATGGAGACGACGGTACAGGACATGTCAGCACTTCGTACGTCGAAGCCATCAGGCAGTGCATAGGAGCAAATAAGACCGACAATGAGGTTGGGGATGGGGATAACGACGAAGACCATTGTCTGAACATCATTAAACGCGTCTTCTCTCTTCTCGAAAAGGCTCGAAGGGGATTTGACGGAGACAATACAAAGGATCCAACCCGGCCATTGAACTTCAAGGTGACCAGGAGCTTTGCGAGTAAGCATGTCGCGGGGTCATTGGAAGGGCTACCTTCTAAAACAAAAGTTGACCTGATCGAAGATTTCTTCAGCAAAGCCGACAAGTTTTACCAAAGAGCTATCAAGGATCTCAGCGTTGACAAGCCAATCAGTATCGCCATCCTTGATAGTGGGGTGGACACAGATGAGCCGTTCTTCAAAGGGTTAAGACATGAACGCCAAAACAAAAGGGCAGTTCTCACAGAGGTAAAATCATTCATCGAAGGGCCCCAGGGTGATTATCACTGGCACGGCATGGAGGTAGCTGCCTTGGTTACGAAGATAGCCCCTGAAGCAGATCTTTATATTGCAAGGATTTGCCAGGGGATGGAGATTGACGGCGTAGACCAGATCGCCAAGGTGAGCACTATTGCCGTCGGGCACATCTTCTCAACAAAGCTGAGCTGACTTCGGACGGCAGGCAATCAAGTGGGCACGGGAGCGCAGGGTCAACATCATCAACATGTCGTTTGGGTTCACGCCGAACATACAGGTCCAGAAAGAGATTGAGGCCGCAGAGTTCGACGGTATCATCATTTTTGCTTCTGCTTCCAACGGCGGGGGAAATTCGTCAAGGACTTTCCCAGCCAGTATGGACAAAGTCATTGCTATCCACATGACTGATCATCTTGGCAATTTTGGTCCAATGAATCCGACACCTTGGAAGAATCATGCAAATCTCGGCACACTTGGAGTCAACATTCCACGCAAGATTGAGGCGGGATCACCGATGACAGGCAATTCCTTCTCTACACCGATCGTCGCTGCAACAGCAGCTAATATCTTAAGGATTGTGGAGGAAGGTGTCAAAGTTGGGAAAGTACTTGACAGCCGGCACTATCACCAGGCCTTCGGACAGAGCGGAATGCGGATGATTCTCGAGGATATGGCCGCTGAGAGGGGTGGCATACATTACGTCAGGCCTTGGGGTTGGGGCGACTTTGATGAGTATAATCTTGAAGACATTCTGTTCAAGATTAAATTTGCGCTGAGAAAAAACCACTAGTATGAGCTAGTCGAAGACGGCGGCCAAATTTAATTTACCCAACCCATACATACAAATGTTCACTGCTGCATGTCGTGTCCACACTGGTACCACACCATCTCTCAAACACTCACCATGCCAGATTCCGGGTCAATCTCTGGAATAAGCCATTGGACCTCTGCACCGCCTTCCACTTCCTTCCAGATAGTGCAGGCACCGCTGTCTTCGAGCGGAATGTCATCGTCCGAAAGTAGCGTCAGCGTGGGCTCCTCCGTCTTCCTCATGGCCTCTCCATCCTGCAACACGACCTTTTGGGTGTTTGGTTTGCTCTTGAGCTCGCCGCGGCGATACCAAATCTTCCGCAGTCTGACCGCCACAATGATATCCGTGGAATGCTCCCAGCTCTCGCTCTCCTGGGCACTATGAACATAGCCGACTTGAGCACCGACCGTCATGGGGCTTCCGGGAACCGTCAGTCCACCATCCATCGTCATGGCCACGGTGCGGTTAGAGCTGGACATCTGGGATACACCCCGGCCAATCTTGAGCCCCGTCACCATGTAAACTGGGGCTTTGTACTTGCATCCTATCATGAACCTCTGGACCTCCGGAAGCTCCATACTTTCGGCGATATAGGATGTCGTTGGGTCGAAGGTTACCGTTTCCAGTTGTTTACATCGGATCACTTCGTTTTTATCCTTCCTCCAGCGTATGTTGGCGCCGCCACCCAGACCGATAAGGCTCAGTACTCTGGCAAAGACGCCGAGCTCGCCAGCCGCGAGGCTGCTTCGAGGCAGCGCAAAGCCCGACTTGATGTCGACTGGATGCAAGTCATTCTCGGGAATGGCTAAGAGTGAGTGTCGGTTGAGAGAGACTAGCTCTGTGATATCGTCGACGATGTGACCCAGTCGGATGGGTCCAAGGGGGGGTGGTGCAATACACCAGTTTGGCGCCAAGACGTAGGTTATGGCCATTGTAGACAGCTAAGAAAACTTGGCGTGTATTTCTAGAGGCTAGGTATCTCGGTGCGGTTATCAAGAGACTGGAATTCGCAGAGTGTCTCGTCGCACGGCTGGTTTAAATCCCAGTTATATAACGGGCCATGCGACACCGGAGAAGCGTCAGACACCGCCCTTTCATGTGTCGGCGGAGCAAATGTGCTGGCAAAGCCAGGTACCTGCGGATCGACCTGCGGATCGACCTGTGGCTTCGCGCCCTGCTGCTTCGCGACCTGCAGTTGCGACCTCATCGCCGCATCCAAACGCTTCAGACCGCTGGAGTTGGTTTCTCCCTCCAAGTCTAGACCGTCGAGTGAATACACCCGCCTGGCCTGACTTATCACCTCTATCAGGCTACTGATGCACTCGCCCACCGTTTGGTCGTTCTCCGCCATCTTGGCCTCAAGCCGCTGATACGTCTGCTTGTTGGCCCATGCCCATTTTTTCCTGCGATATGCGCTCAAGTTATCGTCTCTAGGGTCGGGTACGCATCCTTCAACCACCGGCATTGCTTTCCGAATGGTCTTTTTAGTCTTCGTCAGTGTCGTTTCTATGTTCTTGTCGAGAGTGGGTTCGTCTGCTAGAAGCTGTGGGTGGTCGTTCCATAAGTCGACCAGTTGCTCCATGTGTTTCTCGTATGCGAGGATGGTAGATGTGGCATCGGAGAGTTCCAAGCGGACTTTGCTCTCCTCCATGGTGGATTTCTACTGTAGCAACAGGATTCTGGAAGAAACAATAGCTCGTCAAATGGAACGACCAAGTCAAAGCGAAGGCATTTACGACAGAGGAGAGAAAGAAGGCAGGGCTTTCATGGAACAACGATCCGCAATTGAGTATGTCAAAGTTCTTGCCATGATGAAATGCCGTCTTGATCGACACCACAGACGCGCCACCTTACCGTCCGGGGTACCTTGCTCGAAAGCATTGGACACTTTGAGGATATCTCATGGATCCCGATGCCCACTAGCTTACCCGCATCATGGGCCCCCGCATGCAAATACGGTAAGGCATCAAACTAGGTAATGCCGGTACCCATACATTAACGTTACAGTTTAGTGTATCGGATCCACTCTCGACCGATCTCCTGTGATCGCCAAACAGAATCGACCTCGTCGTATGATCCTCCAGGCCGAACAGAGGCACAAACGGCGCGTTCTGCCATTCTCCTCTACCTGTGCCAACCCGCTGGCATGGTCCGGCGCTGGAAATGTACCGTAAGACGGCTGGGGGTGGCGGCGTCAGCTTGTCCAGGCCTGATTGCGCTAGAGGTGAATCTGGCATCTGCCCCTTGTTGGCCCTTGCTGTCACCAATGGACTGCAGTAGTAGGGTACACTGCGCAGCAAGGTCTCCCTTACCGCACACCCAGCCTACTGGGCTGAGGGTCTGTATCTGGTAACCGAAGAGTCTGTCGTTTGACAATTTGGACGCTACAATCATTTGATGTGACAAGACTACGGAGTCTCAGGATCCGTGTCTAACCTGACGTTGTGCAGGTGGAGTAAATATTGTAGTCCCATTGGCTGCAGGCTGCGCCGCTGTGGCATCCCAGAGGCACCGGCCCTTGCGTCTATTCTGGTTGGGATGCGAAGAATCCTGACAAGACTCAGTGGGGTCAAATTGAACGGGACTTGGAATTCACCTCTCAACTGGTCCTATCAACGCCATCTAGCTGAATGAGAAGGCCCCTTGCCCATGTTGAACTGGGCTCGTGGTGCAACCAGGTTCTGGGGGACGCATGTATTGGCCGGTTTTTGACACTCAAAATATCCAAAATTCCATTTCCGGCCCAGTCTAGTTGGAGACCGCCATTGACTCTATGTAGGCTGAGATAACAGCGTTTGACCTCCCGTTTGCTCCTTAGGACTGAGACCTCGGAGCATCCAAATCGGCAAACACTGGCGGGCGTAGCATCACCGGAGTGTCAAAAATATGCCCTCGTTCATCGCTTAGTTGTTCCAAACCTGGAAAAATAAGAATACCCCGAGACAGCTGTTGGGGCAATGTAAATTGCCAATCAAACGGCTGCGAGAACATCATAAAGCCAAAACTGACGCACCGTTCAACAAGCTCTGTTAGTTCATTTTTGTAAGACGATGGAGAGTTATCGTCTTGAATGGCGAAGTGGTTCAAGAAACCGTCGAGCATGTCGACGAGTTGGTCAATCTGGGGCCTTGTGCTTGGCGTCAGTCGTATGAAGTCAGGCACAGTTTCATGGTATTCGATCATCATGAGTGCGGTGAGCTGTCTCCAAGACACCAAGGCAGCTGCGGCTGGGTCAATCACTTGCTGTTAGCAGAAGGAACTAAAAGGAAACAGGGTCAATTAAGGGGGTAATTACCAATGTCCTGTCGTTCGTTCGCCTTTGGTTTAGGGATGGACTCCAAAAACTTGCTGACAGCAGGAGGCAGAAGAGAGCGCGAGCCTGAAAAGTGGATATCTATTTTTGGGAATATCACGCGCACCAGCAAGTGGCGCATGGCGACCTCTCGGGTGCTTGGATCAAGAGACAATCTCACGATCAAGCGTCGCGTATCCTCGCTCAGACCAAGCGGAACAAGAGACTCATCTAGTGATAAAGAGTCGGGCATTGGTGAAACTGTACCGAGCTGGTAGTTGTTGCTGACGTGAGTTCTTATATAACCATCAAGCGAGAGGAACTGGCATTCGATAATGCCATGATTCCGACGTTTCAGGTGGAAGGAGACCGGCACAACCATCGTGACTCTGTTGGCATGTTGGGGTGTTATTCCTTCTCCGGCTGAGGCTCGATTGGAACGGTATCGCTCTCGGAGAGGGTAGAAGGCAGCTGCAGCCAGGCTTAGTACCATGACAACAACGATTCCTGCTCCCACTCCAATCCCAGCAGCAGTAACTTTTGAACATGCCGATGGCGACATGATGAAGGGTACGGGCTAGTTTGCGGCAAAACGTGAAGGCAAACTCGTGGGAAGTATCACGTAGTCGAGGCCAGGAGAGAGTTCAGAGAGGGTGAATGCAGTGGAGATTGAAAAACGATCATAGATAAAGTTGGGGGGGGGGGTTGGGTTTGGAACAGAAAACGGAGGACAATTGATGGCGAACATGTCCAACAAAGAAACCCCCTGAGAGAGAAAGAGGGCATCACCTCAGAGCCATCCCGCTCCATGCCTAGGCAAGGCAATTTGAGGCCTGTGCGCTGACAAAAACCAAGGGAACTGTACCATGTCACTTCGAGGTTTCGGTTCCAACCTCCTGTGAACAGGAGGAACTGATAGGCTACAAGGAGGGGGCAAGCGGCAACAAAAGTAAAGTGATTTTTTGGTGCTGTCAAATCGCACCTATCGCCCTAACTTGGGAACTCCGCAATATGGAATATTAGTGTTCAATAGGTATCTAAAATTATTTACAATAGCTCTATTATTTCATCCAGATCGAGGTAAACAATCTTGCGGAGTGTTCTAAAACCTATATGTTGGGAACATTGAAAATCAACTTTACCTATAGCCCTCTGGCCCCCGCCCCCCTGTAGGGGCCTTTGCTGCAGCAATACGGCGTGGCGATTAACCCCACAACCAATCCCTGCTGGTGGTGGTACTAGTCTACATGGCCTTGCTAGCGCGGTTTAAGGGCGCCGGAAGGCCTTCTTCTAGGTTTGCAATCGCTGTCAGTATCCAGAAGGCACTGGACCAGAGTCGCAAGAATGTCTTTCAGTCTGACAACAGCTGCCAGAAATAGGGGGGTTTTTGCAGACAAAAAGCTGATATTTCTGATGATTTGGCGGCTTCTCAAGTCGGACCTTGTTTCCCTGATATGCTTTGGACGGTGGTTCCAGTCTATGGTGTTTTCGCTGGGCGGACGAAACTCACAGCAGCACTCCGCCCCACTACTACATACGTAGACTCCACGTCTCCTCATCTAACCCCTATTCAATTCAAGGCGACATACGGATGGCTTCATAGCCTCCGATAACAAAGAGATAGTTGAAGAGGTCTCTTTTCGGCTACTGATCAAGTTTCGAATTCACACTGATGGAGGGCTCGTTTCGTATCAGCCCGGCATGCCCGATGGCTTGTCAGATATCGTAGATTCCCGATGTTTCAACCGGGGGCAAAGGCGCAAGCTGCAGCTGGCAATTCAACACTGTCAACCGTGCTGCACCCTGGGCTGTGATGAACATGATATGTTATTATATGCTTCAATCGCCCTGCACTCACTCACTAAGATCAAGTCCAACTCTCACTGCATTCAAAGACCCACATCATCCTCACATACCACTTGAAAGACTAAGGATTCCAGATCTCGGTCGAGGCTTCCTGTTAGCTTTACTTCTACCAAGTCCGAGTTGCACCATAATACGCACAACTATGTCTAAAAAACCTGCGACTAATCTTTCCAAAACGCCCTTCATATCCAGTCCTCCCGACTTACGTATCGCCGTAGACTTCGGAACTACGTGCACAGGTATGTGAATGCTTCCACTTTCGGATATTATTCTTGACCCTCATTTTCTAATATATCAAAAGGCGTGGCTTGGAACGTACCAAAGTGTGAGCAGGATCCCGTCAAATGTTTCGCCCACTGGCCTGGCAAAGCCCCCCACTACATGGAAACCAAAGTCCCGACTGTCTTGGCGAAGGGTGAGACTGGAGGGCTTCTACGATGGGGGTTCCTGTGCGATGAACTGGACGAAGCAGAGAAGTGGAGATGGTTCAAGATATTCTTGGATCCAACCAAGCTTGCGGACGGCCAAACGAACCGTTATATTTGGACGCCGAAAAGTATGGCCCAAGTTGATGAACTTGTAATGGAGTACCTGCGTCAGATTTACATCCATATTAGTGTCCAGATCCCTGAGCTCATCAAGCTCGACACTCCCTGGCTCACTACGATAATGGCTGGCGAGGGCTGGGAAGATTGGGTAGTCGAGTTCGTTTTTAGCGTTCCGACGACATGGCCACCGCATGTCAGTCAGAGGTTCAAGAGGATTGTTTCCAATGCTGGCTTTGGGAAGGTCAATTCCCATCGTGTTGCGCTGGCATTGACGGAGGCTGAGGCTGCAGCGGTCTGTACGGTCTTGCCAGGTGAGACAGCCATTCCTCTCGACAAGGAGGTCATCTTTCTGACCATCGATATCGGCGGAGGAACAACCGATCTGGCCTTTGCCACGGCAAAAGCAGGCACTCTTGCCGTCGAGGAAGTACTGCCCGTGAGCGGCATTGGAATAGGCTCTGTAATGATCGATATGGCCTTTCGGAACCTCGTTGAAGATCGGCTTCAACAACACCCTGAGGCTTGGTTACATCTGCCGGATTCCTTCCCACTGAAAGCAACGCAGAGTCCTGATTTCCAAGCGTACAAGCACGGATTTGGTGAGGAACTGCGGAACGAAGCCTATGGGTACAGAGTCTCAGTAAGTGGTGGCTGCAACTCGTATAGCCACCAGGGAATCGGTCTATATAGAGGCGATTTGCTACTAAGGAAGTAAGCTCCCGCTCCGTCGTAACTCAGAGAGGGCAATCAATCGAGCTAACCATTCCACAGCACTGAACTCAAATCCTTCTTTGATGCTCAATTAGACCCTATTAAGGAGCTTATTGAGAAAGCACTGCGAATATTCGAAACAAGGAAGGGCAAGCCCCTGGTAAGTTTAACCGCGAATCCTTTTTTTTTTCTTCCACATCCATATTTAACTCTCACTAGAACTGCGTAGTTCTATCAGGTGGCCTTGGAAGCTCTGAGTACGTCTTCAAGGTCCTATAAGAATTCTTGCTCCGCTTGGGCGCCAGACGGCCATGCCTACGCGGATCCAAGCTTCTGAAATCTTGGAGTGATCCCCAGGAAGTGGTGGTTAAAGGCCTTCTTCTTGACCTGAAATTCGGGACTAGAATTGTTAGAAGTCGCATCGCGCAAGCAAGCTATGGCATCGTCGTCGAGGAGCAATACTCTCGAAGGGCACATTTCAATCCATCCACCAGCCACGACCCCTTGACCAATAAGCCGGTCGCCACTGATCAGATTGTTTGGTTGGTGAAAAGGGGCGACACCGTATTTTCGGACAACCCACTTCGCCACACAATCACAAAACGCGTGACTATAAACGGTCCGAAAGAGTGGACCGAGAGGATTGTGTGGTCTAAGAGGAGCAGCGATGAGTATTTACCAATTAGCACGACAGGAGGTAAGCGCTTGTTTCCCAAAGCCTAGGCTGAATCCTAAACATATGACTGACTGGATGATTACTAGCCGGGGTAGACGGGATTGAAACCATCTACATCAGCCTCCACGAGGATTCGAAATTATCTAGGAAGCGAAAGCTCCTCTTGACCACTGCACGCGAGTACTGCACCTTTGACGTCTACTTGGTTATTGGTCCTTCCGGTGACTTTCAAGTGGAGGTGTCTAATAATGTCATCCTCTCAGAGCGTCATGGCACGTCTTAGGGTACGGTTACTCACTCCGTAACGTTTCATTATTAGTTAATATGTTTTTTATCTTATTTCCCTCCTCATCAGCTAGTAAGGTTCATTAGACTTAGCATATACAATACTCATATACGCGCAATCATATTCACGAAGGGTCCCTTCATCCCAATGCTTCTCCTTATGGTGATAATCATACTCTTTGCTTTCTGGGTCGCTCTCATTAACCACATAATCTGTCCTTCTATGCATAATCCGTTTCCTTTGCATCATATTCGTGGCGTCCACCGTACATATTGCTATAGCATCAGCGTCATGGTGGTCAAGGTATTGCAACAATCATTAAATACATTCGTGGATAATGTTAAGGGGTGATCCCAGGAACCAACTTCACGCATCAATCTCCATACAAGTAATTATCAAGGAAGTTTATGTCGAGAAATCTCTTCTGAGTCTGCGTAAATTACAATACAACAATGCTCAAATAACGGAAACTGCTACGTTGGGGTCGATTTAGCTCCCAATGAAAGCTTCAAGATTCGAAAATTCTTGCCCTCCTAGTGAAATTTCCGTTGCAGAATAGTTGCAATAGGCTGCCCAACCAAGCTTGTAAATATCTACCCAATGTCTTCTAGAGATGGGTATCTCCCTTCTTCAGCAGTGCTCTCTACACAGGAGAGCTCAAGAAGTCAATCTTCAGATGTTTTGGAGTATCAGCCAGAGCCTGAATCATAAAGTGCAAGTGATGTCAGCACCACGCTTTGAGAATTGGGAGAGTTAGTCAAATTTAGAGACCTCCTAGTTTAGACCAGCAGTTTTTGGCAATGGAATCTTTCACTTGAATCTGCAATATCGATATTAGCCTTATACGTTACTTGGATCTCCTCAGACGGTTACTCGTCGATCGGCCTCTTCGCTCGAACCCTGCAAGTTAGCCAAATCCGCAGTTACTTGTCTAACGCAAAGTTTCCCCCTTTTTGTTATGTTTAGATTCGGTTTGCAGTCTGTTAATGCCATAGCAATCTCACATTATTTAATTAGAATAAACGCCGGAATGGCGACCTGACCTTGACATGGCTCGTGAAAGGCTTCTATTGAAGTTTACCCTCCCTTTAAGTTTTTATTTTAACCCCTAGAGAGCTATGTTCTCACATTTATTAATCTCAATATATCTCTTCACTTGTCTCTATCCCAATATCTAAACACCTGTTTAGCCTCTACAATTTTTAACAATCTCAACTTAACCGACCTTACTTTAAAGAATTGACTATGCCTTTCGATTCTTTAGACATGTAAAGTCGAAATAACCCCCGAATAGTATCTAGGGCTAGCAAAGCTAAGTTTACAAAATTAATTTCCGCTCTTCACCCGTTCTATCCTTGATGGAACCAGAGCTGACTTGAGGCTAGGCGTATAAGGGGCCTTCCGGCCACTTCCGCTCATACGTTGACATAACTCGACCCTGATTTCGGGTTGGATCGCTGGTAGTCTTTCCCCTTGTTAAACATAAGGGTGGTGCCTTGAAGATTCGCCAAAAGGATCAAGACATCTTCGACTGAGTATCGTGTAGACTTTGGCAGGCCGCCAATGGGCTGCATTCTAAAGTGACTGCTAGCATGAAGTGTTCCCTGTGTAGTCTGGTCACCGCACCTCTCTCACGTATACGTGACTTTCGACAATTGTCAGCTGTCGAGCCACACCAATGCCCTTGAGGTACTCATACGCCTCTCTACCGACATCTTGGAGCAGTCAGCAGCGACGACATCTTTCAACGAATTGTCTGTGGTATATGGCCCACCTGTTCTGGAAACTAAGTACTTCTGGGTTGAGCCCAAAGATTTCAACGTCAAAAAATTGTCTTCGGTTGTCCAAGGCCACCATGACTGGGAGCAAACTCACAAGAACGATTGGGGTCTTAAGGGGATCTCTTGAGAAGACCTCGTCTGGCTGAACAGACCGAACCTAAGACTAAGCAAGCTTCATTTCTTACGCCGCGGTAAGTTCTGACCCTCGCCTGACCCCCATGACAAAGAATTTAGAATATTCTTTTCTCTGCGGCTGCAAGGTATCGTGACGTAACTTTAGATAGTACGGGAATAAACCTGGTCGCGACCTTGCTTACTCAGTGTGTTATCATTAACGTTCCCAAGTGCCACAACGGCTGAGACTCAGGAAAACCTTTACAGCTGGCTGAAGAAGACGGCCGGAATATTTGCCCACCTTATCTTGATGTTGAATAAGAAGATTGCTCCATTTGCCGAAACGGCTTTCGTTATCTGGCGGCAAGTACCTTAACCGCTCATGGCGGCTAAGACCCTGGAGTTTGTTTCACACATGGTGTATCCTTCCCCACAGATTACAGTAGCGGCTGTTAAACGAGCAAGCCCGGAGCTTGCTATCGAATGTAGTTTAGTCCCATTGAATGAGCCGTCCTCTTGAATTGGCTGGTTGTTCACCTGTTTCTTCCTCCTCTACAGCTATCAAGCTGGAGAAAGCAGCGACTTATCAATGACCCCTAGTTGCCCTTTAGGATCATTTGTACGCCTATCAGCCATATCAACCAGGTATAATTGTACCATGTTACCTATCGAACCGAATTGGGTTACACCATCTCTCCATAACCCCGCATCCAATGAGTTTACCCGCTGGTCTCTAGGGGACACCAACCCGCTCCCCCAGGCTGATATCCATCGATGCATTGCTTTCCATCCATTGATGCATCGCTCTTCATCCATCTAAGTTACAAATATGCAGCCGGAGTAATTAATGCTTGAAAGACTGAAACAGACAAACCATTGACTGCGTTTTCAAGTCATGCTTCTTCTTGCAGAACCTGCAGCGAGACGGCTGAAGAGTCATTTCATTCATCGTATCTGATAGTCAGCGGTTGATGCCCTCGACAGTGTCCGATGCTGCGTTTCACACTGTCAACAGCCGAGTCCGTTGCGTACTGATAGCTTGATGCCATATGCGGGACACAGACGGACTAGTTAGCTTAGATAGATATGGTGTCTCTTCCTCATTCGTCCGCCCCTTTACCAGCGGAACTCGCATATCAAAGCTATCCGAATGCAGGATTCATACATAATTATGGCCAAGTCCGCTATAATTATCCAAATCTCTTACTCTTGTTACATTCGGCATCTTCAACTTTAGCATAATTCAACATAGACAAGCAAGCCATGGCTCAGAATCCAGCCCAAGGGCACAACGAGCCTTCGTACCTCAACGATGACAAAGTACAACCTCATAATGGCCATACTGATGAAGCAATGTCCATCAAAGCAGGATCTGAATTTCTGGCAGCTCGCGAGGTTTTCCGACAGACCGAAGATGGCGTCCAGTTCCGTACTGTCAGCTGGCAACGCGCTACAGTCATCTTCCTCAAGATCCAGTTCGCCATGAGCATCCTGAGCGTCCCTGGAGCTCTAGCTACCCTTGGCGCGATCGGAGGGTCCTTATCGATCGTCGGTTGGCACACTCTCAATACCTGTCAGTGGTTGTTTGTCAATCAACTTTTTGAATATCAAGGCTTACGGTGAATGCTTCTAGACACGGCAGTAGCTTTAGGCGAATTTCGCAACCGTCATCCTGAATGTCACAGTACGTTGAGAAAGACTGCTTCCATTCTCTCCCCCAAACCCGAATCTTTTACTGAAATGCTCCATTTTAGCATTAGCCGATATGTGCGGACGCCTCTGGGGCCGTGTTGGCAAGGAGCTCGTGGGACTTCAGATCCTCGTCGCCCAGGTTCTCATCTCTGCTGCTGGCATCGTCTCCATATCCACCGCCTTCAATGCTCTCTCCAACCATGGGGCTTGCACCGTCATCTTCACTTTCGTTTCTGCCGTCCTTATTACCGCCTTCTCATCCGTGCGAACTTTTAGTAACTTGGGCTGGCTCACTTGGATCGGTTTCTCCACCTTCTTCGTTGCTGTCTTTATCTTCACCGTGGCTGTCACGAAGCAGGACCGTCCTGCGATGGCACCGCAGACGGGTGATTTCGACCTTGGCTGGACGGCTGTGGCACATCCGACCTTTATTGCCGGCATCACTGCAAGTGCCAACATCTTCATCAGCAACAGTGGCTCCTCAATGTACCTGCCCATCATTTCAGAGATGCGACGGCCGGAGCATTATAGAAAGGCCGCCTTGGTGACGGGTGTGCTTGTCCTTGCCATGTACCTGTCGTTCTCGCTTGTCATCTACCGCTGGTGCGGTGTGTGGTTGGCGACGCCGGCGTTCGGAAGCGCAGGACCACTCTTCAAGAAGATCTCATACGGTATCGCTCTCCCGGGGTTGGTCATTGGCGTTGGCATCTACCAGCATGTGGCCGCCAAGTATATCTTTGTCCGCATCCTCAGAAACTCGCACCACCTGCAGGAAAACACCGTCACTCACTGGACCACGTGGATTGGTAGCAACCTGGTGCTCGGAATCCTAGCATTCATCATAGCTGAAGCAGTCCCCATCCTGAATTATCTCTTGGGCCTTGCGGGCGCTATCTGCTTCGCTCCCTTCAGTTTGATATTCCCTGCGCTTCTGTGGATGCAAGATTTTGCGTCCTACAGGAATAGTACCATTAAGAAAAGGGCTGCGTATGGGTTCCACGCTTTTGTCGTCCTTCTAGGCCTGTTCATGGTAGTTGCCGGAACGTAAGTTGTATCACATGTTGAAAATAAGAATATATACTAACAATGTTGCAGGTACAGCGTGGCCGTGTCCATCAAGGACGCGTATAGATCGGGTCTGATCACCAAGGTTTTCAGCTGTGCTGATAATTCAGGGACTATATCGTAGAATTCTGTTTCGTCAGAGTAGTCTGTATCTTCAATCACCCCACCTGGAGACGAGTAACACTGGTCGACTACGTTTAGCCCATGGTGAGCGACGTACAGAACGATGCAAATACAATGTGTAGTCTACTATCAGCCTAAACTATTCGCTTTATGGGCATGTGACTGATTTTCCTTGATTCGCGTCTGGAGAAGTGAGTTGACTGGGTAGAGTGTATCGTAATGAATATTATGTTCAGAGACCACTGTTGAATACGTACCGGTACTCTTTTAATTTCTGTCTGAATCAATAAAGAGCAATCTCTTTCCATCATTCAGCTCACCATGCCAACCTTGCCATCGTCCGCCATGCTATCGCTTGTCGTGGGCACTATCTTCTGGGCCGCTCCAACAAGCGCCCAGCTGTGGAACAAGACGATTCAGACCAGTTACGGTCCTGTCATGGGCTTCAAGCACTTCAAGACAAGCACGGCCAAGAAAATTTCAAAATACCTCCGCAATAGCGTCACGGCATTTTTAGGCATCCCTTTTGCCGCCGACACGAGCGACTGGAACCGACGGAGGCCACCGCAGCCACACATAGTTCTGGTATACTAATCACTCCATGCGACATTCGAGGATAGAAGGCAGCAGAGTGCAGACTGGGACGATGAACGCACGTCCGTCCAACCTTGGTCATATCAAGGAACATAGTTGCTCCACTGGATGCATATTCAAACACGCCGCGGGTTGTTTAACTCGTCAGGCAACTTAATCCATGTCGTATCCCTTGAGTCGGGTGGCCTGAAGCTAGGACACTATTCTTTATTACAACCTCACGCATGCAAGTCAGGACAATAATATGCAATCAGTAGTATTATCATCGAGGTGAGAAGTGTCGTGTGAGTTTGTGTCTAAACCGTCGTGCAGATACCGACTGATATACCGCTGCCCGAGTTGCACGCACATCATAACTTGTAGCCCATGTTACTTCCATAGACTGTTGACAAAGTATCTCGCTACAGACTACCGTCCTTGAGGCTTATTGTGGAAGGACGCAGTCCACGTGGAAGACATCCAAACCAAAGGCTTTGCATTGGGAATCTAACTCGTAGCAAAGTGCACTCATTGTTAGAATTCTGGCCTTAGTAATTTCCATTAAATGTTTAATACATGTGTTCATCAATGGAGCAAAGCTACTTGTGTTGCAAATCAAGCCGGCAGCGGCCGTTGTAGCGTGAAAATGCCCCAGACCATGAAGATACCAGCGGTGCATTCAACAGCCTATAAGGGACTCTAAGGAGAAAAGCGCGGTGAGGAAGAGAGATGGCAAAAGTGAGTTGAATTGGCTGGCTAGAGCTGCTCCTGGTGGAATTAGCCGAGGGAGAAACGGCAGTGCAGCTGGATTCGCCCAAAGATGGGACAATGGTGCTGCGTGCTGAATCAGACGAGGAAAAGGCTCAAAATTTAGACTTTTCGTAGTGAATGTGTCAACGAGATATATCATTTTAATATTTGAATCATCCCGTAGAGTCTTCCAAGCCCTGCAGCTAATATCCTCAGAAACCCCATTTGGTCAGGGGCGCCTGTGGTGTAACTTATTAGTTAACGGAGAAGAGCAGGTGCACTAATAGCTATGAGTAGATGAATACAACGAAGTTGAAGAAGATGGCGCAGGAAGGAGGATATAAAAATTGAAATTAGTACCACCTAACGTGTTTATCGTACTCGTAGTGACTGCGGACTCTCTATGTCGTTGTGGGAAGAGTAGTAATGGCATGCCCCACAGAGGGAATAGGAGAGATGTATTGTACGTGTTATCAGGGCTCACTCTGTTAGTGGCAAAAGACCCAAGAAAATAGTGACAGGTACAGTCTCTAACGCAATTTAAAGCGAATTAAAGATAGCCACCGATGGGCTTACCAGAAACAATAGTAGCCAGTGACAACCAGGGTGTGTTACTGATAGAATATCGGCGATGACAGCGAATTATAGCGTTGAACCGAAGTAAACATGTCAACACCATAGTGTAGGTCTCCACTCAAAAGATGTTGTGAGGTCGTTGCGCACAATGGCGTATAAGAAGCGAATATCCCCTCGATCTCTCGGTCAGGGACACTACCAGATATATTTGCATGTCGGCTATCAAAGGCCTATATACCAAACTCTAGCTACTTCGAAAATGCCCAGTACCGAAGAGGTGTTAGAGTAGTCCAGAGGATCCTTCAGAGGTTTAGGTCGCCCCTTATCTTTCCCAGTTAAATAGTTGATCTCAACACTTACGACAGCTATTCCATTTGGGCAGCGTACGTTGCCTGAGCCGGTGTAGAGGTGATGCCAATTGGACATGTCGCGGGCCTGGATGGAATAGTCTAAGAGCTAAAGGCTAATACTATCTTCTACCTAGTTGAAAACTTATTATGAGATGCGAAACACCTGTATATAGCGCTTTTTAAGATTACTTCTATCGTACCTATTTGGCGGGGCCTGACTTGACATTACACTTATCCCATTAACATCAAATCAAGACCATCTACTATTAGACGACTCATCGGCCGGTTCAAAGATGCATCTTGCAAGTGGTCTGGGAGGTGCAACTTGTATCTCTTGCGACTCCTTGCTTCGTCAAGATTCATCTCGCAAGCCTGCTTAAACCAACCTCGCTGGTGCTCGTCAAGCGAGTAGCTCCTATGCATACACATAGAGGGCGGTCGTCCTGGGGGGCGATCCAGACGTGCATCATCCCAAACGATCTCAAGGACCCCTTTTCGATATATCTCGTGATCCGCAATCGCCCTGCAGACCTCGACGTTGCTTTGATTGGCAGATAGGAAGACGCGCTCGATGCGCAAAGGCAACCCTTCAGCAAGAAATTTACAGGTCATGCGCAGACTTTTAACGTCGCGGTTACGAGTTGGTAAGTGAGACACAACTGTGGCAAGAAGCTCAAGGGGGGAGGTTAATGAGACCTCTTGATGACGGCACATGAGAGGCCATTTTTGTCGGATGGGGTTGATGGTGCGTTAATGCCGAAAAAGACGTGTTGCCTCCAGGCTTGTAAGTCAGAGGAAGTTGCGTCAGAGGCCGCAGAGACCCATGAGGTCTTGGGCCAAATAGCACTGGTTGTAGTTGACTGTTGATTGTTGGCTGTTGGGGATGTTGGTGGCAAGGGTGAGATTGAGTGTCCGAAAAGTTCCAATTCTGGGTGACCCTGGTGGAGTCCGCTTCAATACCCATCGCTAGCTATTCACTCCCTAGTTCGCAGTATCCTAATTTTAGGCTCAAGTAAGAGAGGATAACCTTTGAAATTTGAATTCAATTCAGAGACTTATTACGGAATCATCAGTCTCAATTGTCATGTTGATAACATTACCGCACGAGTCAATGAAGGAGAGACGAAATTGAGAGCTGCTCTATCGAGAGATCCAAATGATCAGCTGGCATAAGACATTAGCACTTATGAGGATGACAACCCATTATCTATTCACCCTTTATTTTTTCCCCCCATTCTTTAATTGTCTCCTTCTCTTATTACTTTATCCACCTCTTCAGGTGTCATCCATTCACCCTTAGGCGGATTACTTATCAAAGATCTGGACGTCCTCGCGTTTCAACTGCGATACGGAAGAAGCACCTAAGACTTAAACTCTATACGACATGGTTCATTAGATACTGCTAGATATGATAGCCAAGAATGTAACGAGGCTACCGCCGTGTGTTGCGTTCGTCACCAGTGACAACTCTAAGGTTCACCATTATAAGGATTTGAGCCAGGCATCTCTCAGCGTTAACGACCTCTCAGCATGGTAACGCACCCCTCAAAGAGCTGAGATACTTCACTCATCGGAGGGACAAACATATAACAGCGCCAATAATTAATTAAAGGACGAAACGGACCTCAATATGGTTTCATGGCAACCTTCAAATTGTTTGAGCTGCAAGCTATCAAGTCAAGAACACTAGAAAGGGGGAGTCAAGAGCCCCTTACTTAATCAAATATTCTTAACAAAGTTCAAGGAGGAAAGAAGGCTTATGAAGTAGAATTAAATCTAAAGAGGAAGCCTTAAAAAAAATGAATAAAATCAGGCTAAAATGAATGTGTGAAGCAAGCTTGATTCTTGTCCCTAAATATCCCCATAAGTAGCTTAATGTAGTCCTAAAATAATGTGTGTCAACAGCCGATCTCTGTCCCCGACACACCATCATGGAAGATTATTTCGATATACAGAGACAGCTAATCCTTTAAGAGTCTTCAAACTACTTCGTCGAGTAACTTATCACCCTCGGCTTACGCACCGCGTCACCTTTTCAAGCGAAACCACTCTGTTACTACTCCTCCCTCTCGTAGATATGATAGAAATTGAATCTTCGAGTTATGACTTAAGTGATGCTTACGGCAAGGTTGAATTTGGTTGACTATGGGAAATGTTGCACAGTAGTAACAATCCTCGTCAAGAAGTCTCAACAACTTTCCATTCCCTTCCTTCCACATCAAGAGCATCACCCACCTTTGCTTCATATTTATCGTCCAGAACATTCAAACAAGGCAGAGCATCAGTTCCGATCCTAACCGTCCGCTTCCACCCTCCCTCCTTCCATTCCCACCTCTCCACCGTAATCTTATCACCCTCTTTCATTATCCCCTGACAATACTGCCCCAAGCGAACCACCGAGCCACGAAGCCCCTCACTTTCCACCTGAAGCACAACTACCTTTACACTGGGAGTCGCAGTGGGCGTAGGATCGACATCTCGCCACAGCTCTTCGTAAGGAGTGTCTCGCCCAGTCGCTGGATTCACCATACTCCCCTTCTCCAGCGTGGTCCCATCAGCCTGGGGATACATATCTCCCTCATCAGTTGCATTCTCAGGCTCATTTGTCCGCGAATTAATCCAATGCTTCCATTGCGAGCGGGTAACGCCATTGTGCTCCCATGACGAAGAAGTGCCGGCAATTCCCCATTCCAGTTGATCAGCAGGGAGTGTCTCTGTCTGAAATTAGCGACGAAGTCTTTGAGGCATGGTCACCAACCTTCCTGTGTTGGCCAGGGTCCTTGAATCCCCTCAGGTCGGAAGATACGTAGATCCACAAATCGGCGCTGCGGGGTGGTTACGACTACTGTCGAAGTTGGCTCGCTAGCCTCGTCCGGGTGCCATCGGATGAACTCTCGAAGTGAAATGCTACCCATGATTGCTGGTGGTAGAGGTTCTGGTAAGTTCAAGAGAGATGATACTTAGGAAAGCAGAACTCCGACAATCGGGAGGGGTTGTTGAAGGCCGATGGTACGCGATGAAAGAGGGGCGAGACATGTTAGTCACCGTTGACAAGCTGCATGAATAGCGGTATGTCTCGGGTAACTAGCTCAATGCTAGCTTTGAAACCACAAAAGTTAATACTATTGGTTCATACGAAATCGAGGTTTCTGTAGGGAATCGCTCGGTTTCAGACATCAGAAACACAGACATATACTACGACTTTTGCAGTTCTTACTATTGACCCAATAGATAGCAGCAGCATCCTTCGATTCTTCTCCTGGCTCTATTTATATGCTTCCATGATAACAGTTTAGTTTATCTCTTCCCGCACTCTCAGAACCAAATATACAAATAACTCTCAATAGATGAATCACATAACTCTAAACTTTACTATTGACTCTGTTCGATCAGGGGGCATAATTTTCCGAATGAGCGATAACGTAAATCACAAGTGAGTGGCGGATCCAAGTGAGTGGCAGGAAATTTTCAACCTTCTAATTAAAAACCTTAATAAAAACACAACTAACCATTTAATCAATTGAAACTAATTGCTATCCTCTTCATT